>CM072815.1:12661010-13031198 GCA_036937905.1 Salvia rosmarinus
CTAATACTAGGAGTAGTATTTTAGGGTTACATGGCTAAAATAAAGGTGCATAACAACAATAAACTAGCATGCTCGAACATAGTATAAGATAATGACATAACGATTTAAAAAGGGTTAGTCCATCGGACCCCAAAAATCTTGGCCATGGTCCGATGGACCTCAATAGTTCATAACCATAAAGCATAAAAAATGAGTTCAGAGTGTAGCAGCGGAAAGTGTGTGAATACATATATGACGATATGCATTGAGGTGAAAACCACAAATTCTAGATAAATCGGTCGAGGACTTTGGACTCCTCAACACATTCCCATCACCAATATCGAAGCTCAACCTGCACATTTAAAAACAAACATGCAGGGCTAAGTACAAGAAATTGCACTCAGTGGACTTATGCCGAAAACATTTGATAATAAGATTACGCTACCAATATCGGAGGAAGTCGCGTGGTTTTAGTTGAAATGCCTTGTGCTTACCAAAACATTTTCAGTTCATAAACATAGCTCGGTGAGCATTTTCTTGGTGTGTATGGTCCATATCTCATAGATGTGATTCATATGATATTAAAGTTAAGCGTCGAGAGGAGGCCTCCCGTCTACGACGCCGTGACGGCCGTAATCCGTCTGACACACGGTCGCTCTCACAAGCATATGTTAACATAGCAATAGTTCCAACCTTCACGCCAATCCTAGCGGGCATTTATCATCCGGCACGGGACCCGACATTTAAAAGGTTGGGCCGACACAAATGACATATCTGTCATAATAAAATTCCAACCATCGCCACGGCCCTACGGGCATAACGAGATAGGATCCATACACAAAGCAGAATATTTTGGCGGGTAATGAAGTAAATATTTGTCAGCGATTGTAGAATAAGTATTGTAAAGAAACTCATTTGGAATAACGATAAAGTCGTATCTTGGTGGGGTAAGAAAAAAGGCCCATATTTTGAAGATAAAGCCCCCACTGGACTATGGTTCGTTGTAATTTGAGTCTAGGTTCGAAATCTTTCTTTGTCACGACCCATTAGGACCAACGAGGGATGGAGGCGACTAATACTAGGAGTAGTATTTTAGGGATTACGGGTAAAATAAAGATGCATAAGAATAAACTACATGCTTGCGAGAATATGAGGTGATGTTATAATGTTTTTGAAAAGGTTTGAGCCATGGACCCCAAAACTTGGCACGATCCGATGGACCTCGATAGTTTGTAACATAAAGCATAAATAAAGGAGTTGAGTATAGCGGCGGAAGATGTGTGAATACATATATGACGATATGTATTGTGTGTATAACAAAATTCAAGTATAATAAATCGTCGGTCGAGGACACTAGACTCCTCAACACATCCCCATCATCACCATCGAGCTCAACCTGCACATTTAAAACAAACATGCGGGGCTAAGTACAAGAAATTGCACTCGGTGGACTTATGCGAAAACATTTGATAATATTTGGATTCTGTTGCCAATATCGAGTAAGTCGCGAGGGTTTTAGTTAAAATGCCTTGTCTTACCAAATCATTCGGTTAAGTAAACATAGCACGGCGAGCATTTTCTTGGTGTGTATGGTCCGTATCTCATAGTCACAATACATAATAATAATAAATAAATAAATAAGCGTCGAGAGGAGGCCTCCATCTCTGACGCCGTGACCGCCGTAATCCGTCTGACCACAGTCACTCTGCAAGCATATGTTAACACAGTATAGTTCCGACCTTCACGCCAATCCTAGCGGGCATTTATCATCCGCACGGGACCGACATTAAAAGGTTGGGCGCTACCACAACAAATGATATAATAGTTCCAACCATCTCCACAGCCTACCGGGCATATGAGATAGGATCCATACACAAAGCGAAATATTTTGGCGGTGTAATGCGATAAAACATTTGTTAAGCGGTTGTAGGATAAGTCTTGTAAATAAACTCATTTGAAATAGCGGTAAAGTCACGTTTTAGTGGGGTGAAAAGGCCCGCATTTTGAAGATAAAGCCCACATTTTGGACTACGGTTCGTTGTAAAAGTCTAGGTTCGATTGTTCGTCAAAATCCCGTCATTGCGTTTGCGTCCACGCTTTCTGGCGAGGCTTTAGTGCGTCGCTCAAGTCTATCGAGACTTTCGAAAACTTAAGATAACTTTGATATTTCATATCGATGTGAGGTGAATTCCTTAGTGAATTGATACGTCTGTCGTATAACATTGAATTGTTCTCGTTCGCCGAGATCGTTCAACGTATTAGTGCGTTTCTCGATATATGGATTTCATTTGTGAAATCTTTTCTTACTAATGATTATCATACTCAATTAGCATATCTTACGGCGTCTTGGCGTATTTATAAGCGTATAATCGTGCGTTTGACTTGAAAAGTCGGCGAAGTCGACAACTGGTCGACAAAGTCGATGAGTTTGACTTTTAAATAGTAATTTCTTACTATTGTGCTTTATAAATCGAATTTGATCGATTTGAAAGCGTAAAGTCCTATTTCTCGATTTATCTTGTAAATCGAGGACTTATAAATATTTTCGTATTTTAAATACCCTTTTATAAATAAAAAGCGTATTTTGGTTTTAAAAGCGTTTATAAAGGGCGTTTGTCTCAAACATAGCAATCTATGTTTATAAAATTTTGTAACATTTAAAACTGTCCAGAATATTATTTTACCAAAATTTTATAATTAAACAGTTTTAAAAGGATTTAAAATCCTTATTAATTATCGAAATTTTCGATAATTGTCTTAAAAATAACAAATGACCCTTGAAAAATTTTCTAAATTAATATAGTGCATTATTATACACTATGGTCCAGAATATGAATTTATCAAATTCATATAGTATTGTTGCTATTTATTTATATATACATATATATATTCACGGTAATTCAATAAATAGGAATAATCATCCAAAATTCCCAAAATTGATATATACCTATTATAATATCCCAACATCAGTATATAATATTTACATAACCCATAGTTCATCATAACTATTTATTTCAATATGTATAACAATATTTCACGGTAATTATAAGATAATTACCAAATAAATAACAAACAATTTCTAAAATTCTAAATAAATTCCAACATCATTAAACATTATATTATAACATTGTAACATCATAACATCAACCAAACTAATTTAAATCGTCACCATATGAGCTTGTGATGCTCTAAACTTTTCGATTTATTTAGTATTTGGTTTTCAAAAATTCCAACAATTATATACTATGTTTATACACTATAGTATAGTAATGTAACATCATAATATTTATCAAAACTAATTAAATCATCACCTTCAAGAGCATATCACTCACGGTTTATTTGATTTAATTTAGTATTTGATTTCCAAAAATTCTAATAATTTTACACAATGTATAAACAATATACTAAAGCATTAATACACCATTGCATGTTCAAAAATAAAATCATACACCAACCTATATATTTATAAAGCTCACGGTATTTTTGTAAAATCAAGTATATGGTTTTCAAAAATTCTAATTAAATCATAGAACATATAATCAAGGTTCTAAAGCACTAATATGTCATAACAAGCTTGAAATAAAAATTATACATCAAGGTACTTCATACATAAGCTCACGGTATTTTCAAAATTTAAGCTAGGGTTTTCTAAAAATTTCTAAATTAATACCATAGTCTTAAATCATATAATAGAGCAATAATACATGCTTAGAACATACTAATAAGTGTTCGGTCATCATTTTCTATTTTATACTATTTTCAAAATTATAACAAATATACACTATGGTTCGAAATCATATATATATAGGGAAGATGCATTCATACATTTCATATACTATGTCCTATGTTCATCTAAACATACTTCTCATATATTTTCAAAATAAAATCCTCAAGAACAAGTATATAACCAAAGGCTCATGCTCAAGAACACTTAAACAAATATGTATACATAAATAAAAACTTTCGAAACCCACATACACATCAAAGCAGTTTTCGATTTTCTTGATTAAATGGAGGGAGAAATCGGTACTAGGGTTTATGTATTACCTTGAGAATGGTCTAGGATGACAAGAACACTAAATGGTATCAAGTTTGGGAGGAGAAATGGAGGAGAAGAAAGAAGAAAAATTCTGAAATTAGAGAGGGTGGCTCTCGGTTTTGGAGTGCAGAAAATGGAGAGGATTTGTGAGTTTGAAATATTTTGGGAGTGTATAATGAGAGTGGGGTGAATGGGAAGGGTCTCACCTATGATATCTCTTTCTCTCTCTCTCGATTTTGGCTAGAAATGGGGCAAAAATCTGCAGCCCTTGGGAGTAGTATAAGTGATGATTGATGAGTGTTGAATGAGCTCTTCATCGTTGGCCAATTTAAAAGGAATCCATGCTTGTCTCTAGGGTGGTCGGCGGTAATCATGGGTTTGGAGGGCTGATTTTATTTCAATTTTGTACATAATACATGTATTAATCATAGTATAGTTCATAGATATATAATACATGCCAATAAAATAATTAAATCATCACTTATGTATAAATTCGAAATTACCGATCCAAAATTGGAAAAATAGGATTAAAAATATAAATTACACCTATTATTGATACTCATGTAATTTTCGTCCCAAATATACACATATATATCACAATATATGATTTAGATATTAAATAATAGCATAGGATAAAATTATTACACATTTAATGAATTAAAAACCTAATTTACAAGTAGGGTTTCAATTTTTATAAAAACTGAATCCTTCGATTTTTATGGCTCAAAATCTGATTTAATGCTTAATATTATTCATATATATCATATTATAAAGTTTAGATACCATAGGATAATTTAATGGTATCATTTCATGTGATAAAACCACTTATTTATAAGATTAGGGTTTTCGAAATTTAATTTGAAATTATCGAGTTTAATAACTCAAATATTGATTTTATTAATCATTAATACTGTAATTATATAAAATAATAATAGGAAATTAATTATTATAATTTCCGAGCATTAAACTCATTTTCAAATCGTCTCAGGCGTTAACGTTAACGTCTCAAAGCGTTGAAATCGACTCATCTCAAAATGGTGCATGATAAGCTCATACTCACTAAATAAATATATTCCATTTAATAAAGGAATTAAGATGGAAATTAATTCCAAGCTTCCTTTGCTCGAGAAATTTTCATGAAAAGGCGGCGTTCGATCGCGTTTGGCGTTTAAAAATATTGACGAATCATTTCGTAATATTTCAATCCTTTAATTCACAATCCTTAGTGAATTATGAAAAGGAATTCGTTATAACGATATCGTATCGAAATCACAAGATTCGATGTCGTAAAAGATAATATCTGGCAAAACCACAATTACGGGTTGAAAACCGTAATCGTATATTCGTTTCTTTGGAATATTACATTCCACCCCTTACGAAAAATTTCGTCCGAAATTTGTATACCTCTTAGAAAAATAAATGGGGTATTTTTCCCTCATTCTTCTTCAAGCTCCACGTGGCTTCTTCTTTGTCAGTGGTGTCTCCTGACACTTTGACTAACGGAATCGACTTGCTCCGTAGTTCTTTGAACTTTGTGGTCAAGTATGGCTGCGGGTTCTTCCTTATAGCTCATGTGCGGCTCGAGGATCACGTCGTCTTGATGAATCACGTGCTTTGGGTCGTGAGCGTATTTTCGTAATTGTGAGGCGTGAAAAACATTATGGACATTTCCTAGGTTTGGCGGAAGAGCCGACCTATAAGCTCTTGGACCTATCCTTTCTAGGATCTCATAAGGTCTATGAAGCGGGTCTAAGCTTTCCTTCGGGCCAAACACGACAATCCCTCTTGATGGAGACCTAAGAAATACTTTGTCTCCATCCTCAAGCGTAGCTCGGATCTCAGCGTATCGGTAAGATTTCTGTCATCTGAGCCTCTTTTATCCTCATCCTAATTTGTCGAGCGATTTGATCATTTCACTCACCGCATCGAGGCCTATGACTTTTCTCTCACCGACTTCATCCCGATAAAGTGGTGATCTACACTTTTGCCATACTGAGGCTTCGTATGGGGCCATGCCGATCGTCGCTTGATAACTGTTGTTGTAAGCAAATTCAATCAGAGGTAAAATATCTTCCCATTTTGTACCGCGATCCAAAATTACAGTTCTAAGCATATCTTCTAGCGTTTGGATCGTTCTCTCCGATTGTCCATCGGTTTGTGGGTGGAATGCTGTACTGAAGTTTAATCTCGTACCCAGTTCTCTCTGTAAGCTAATCCAAAATCTGGATGTGAACTTGGAGTCTCGATCAGAGGTAATAGATTTTGGCACTCCATGTAGTCGTACAATTTCCTTAACGTACAGCTGAGCCAACTTATCAGATCCATAAGTGCTTTGAATAGGTAAAAAGTGAGCACTTTTGGTAAGTCTATCCACAATTACCCATATGGCTGTGTTTCCTCTTCTCGATTTGGGTAAGCTTGTAACGAAATCCATCGTTATATCGTCCCACTTCCATTCGGGGATTTCCAACGGTTGTAACTTCCCATAGGGACGTTGGTGTAGTGCCTTCACTTGTTGACAAACAAGGCAGTTCTCTGAAAAAGCTATGTCTCGTTTCATGCCTTCCCACCAAAATTTTTCCTTCAGGTCCTGGTACATCTTAGTACTACCTGGGTGGGCGGTGTAGGGCGTATCGTGAGCCTCACTCATGATTTCGTTCTGAAGCTCTGCGTCGTCAGGAACGCATATCCTACCTTCAAACAATAAGGCGTTATCCGGCGCCTCTTGGAAATTCTTGAATCCTTCAGACCTTAGTCTTTCTCGGATCTTTTCCAACTTTTCCTCAATCCTTTGTCTCTCGACAATTCTTTTTCTTAGATCGGATGTCAGTGTGAGTGTAGCGTCTGATTCTGGTGTCTCGGTGGTTCCACTAGTTCAATCCTCATTCTACCAAACTCTTCAACGAGTTTTTCCTCTTGTACAAAGAGACATCCTAACTTGGTATGGCTCTTACGACTCAAGGCGTCAGCTACTACATTCGCCTTGCCCGGGTGATAGTTAATACCACAGTCGTAATCTTTTACTAATTCTAGCCATCTTCTTTGTCTCGTGTTGAGATCTCTTTGTTGAAGAAATACTTCAAACTTTTATGATCCGTGAAGATCTCATCTCACACCATAGAGATGGTGTCTCCAAATTTTAGGGCATGAACTACATTTGCTAATTCCAAATCGTGGGTTGGGTAGTTCAGCTCGTGGGGGTCGAGTTGTCGAGATCGTAAGCTATCACTTTTCCTTCTTGCATCAAAACACAACCCAGTCCGGTCTTAGATGCGTCGGTATAGACCACATACCCTTATGCTTACGGGATGCTAGGCGGTGCTTGGTCAATTTCTCTTTGAGTATTTGGAAACTCATCTCGCACTCATCTGTCGATTGAACTTGATTCCCTTAGGAGTAGTTGGGTTATTGGCCTTGCAATCTTGGAGAATCCTTGATGAATCTCCTATAGTAGCCGACTAATCTAGGAAACTTCTAATTTCGTGCTGTGTTCTAGGTGATTTCCATTCTTGCACGGCCTCTACTTTGGCTGGATCTACTTTTATACCTTCAGCAGACACAATGTGTCCAAGGAACATAACTTCCTTCAGCCAAAACTCACACTTGCTAAACTTAGCAAAGAGTCTTTCATTTCTCAAGGTTTGCAAAACCGTTCGTAGATGTTCCTTATGATCCTCTTCATTCTTTGAATAAATAAGGATGTCATCTATGAAGACCAAAACAAACTTATCCAAAAATGGATGAAATACTACATTCATGAGGTCCATGAACACGGTGGTGCATTGGTTAATCCGAATGGCATAACTATGAATTCATAGTGGCCATATACGGTTGAATGCGATCTTGATACATCTTGAGCCGTATTTTTGGCTGGTGGTATCGACTTAAGATCAATTTTCGAGAATACACCGCTCGCCGCAATTGATCAAGCGGTCATCAATTGCAGGTAAAGGGTATTTGTTCTTTAGTGTCATCTTATTTAGTTCTCTATAATCGATGCACATCCTCAAAGAACCATCCTTCTTCTTAACAAACAAAGCAGGCGCTCCCAGGTGAAACACTCGGCTAATGAATCCCGGATCCAAAAGCTCTTGGATTTGGATTTTCAGCTCTTCTAGCTCCTTTGGGGCCATCCTATAGGCGCCCGACCTTTGGGGCTGATCACGGCTCCAAGTCGATGGTAAACTCGATTGTCTATTAGGAGGTAGTCTGGCGATTTTAGGAAATCGTCAGGAAATTCTCGGACAACTTCAATGTCTTCTACCCGCGCGGGTTTATCCTCATCATTTAAATAAACAAGGAATGCATGGCATCCTTACGGTTCATCATCCTCCTAGCTTGTAGTCTTGATACTATCGGAATCCTCCTTCCCATGCGATCCGTGAAAATCGTAGCTTCTTGTCTAGGAAAGTGAAATGAAATTTTCCTTTCCTTACGAGAATCGTAGAATGATTCTTAGCTTGATCCATTCAGAGGATTATGTCTACATCATCCATGGGTATTATGTTTAGATTGTTAGCGAACCTTAAGTGATCTAATGTCGACTCTAGGTTCGAGCAAAAGTGGGTATGGTCATAATCCCTCCTATAGGCGATGAGATTCTCATATCACGGCTTGATTTTTCAGACCTAAGGCTCGACATTTCTCGCATGATTTTGCAATAAAAGAATCGAAGCACCGTGTCGAACAATACTATAATAGGTAGGTTGAGGAGAACTCCCATACCTGCCAAGTTTCCTTGGTTCTGTTAGATTCTGCCTCCTGTCTGGGCGTAGGCTCGCTTTGGCCATTTGAGGTGACAGGCGCGGTCCTTGTTGATTTGGCGGCTCTTTGCTGGCTTTATTCTTTGCCATTCTTTGGCGTTGGCGCGGTGGTTGCCGCCTCTCTGCTTTGTTGTTAGGCGGTGGCTGCCTGCTATGATTCTTGAATTCTTTATTCTGTGCTTGCCATTGTGGTGGTATTGGAGTTGTTGTTGATCTTTGGGGTTGTTGCCATTGGAGTTGCGGGGTTGGGGTTGGAATTGTTGTGGTGGGGTTGGTGTATAGCTATAGTGGTGAGCATTGCCGGTTGGTTCGGCCTAATATCCGAGCGTGGCGTTGGGCAATTGTTGGCGTAATGCCCGTTGCCCGCAGCTTGTAACGACTTACCACGTTTGCCGTGCACACACCCTTGTGTGCTCTATGGCATCTAGGGCATTGAGGTGCCCTCGATCATTCTGTGGTCCCTTCTTTGGTGGAGCATAAGCTGCTCTCTTCGATTACATCCTTGTTGCGCCGTGTTTCCTTGCCACGGGCGCTTGTGACTTCTTCTCCATAGTTTCGCGGTTGTTATTCCGCGGTTGGGGTCCGATTCCTTTTCCTTGTCCAATTACCGTGTGTGCGTGGCGACACCATCTTATTCTCGGTCATGGCGCCTCGATATCAAGCTCGTGCGAGAGCTTGATTGTAAGATAGGTCTCCGTGGTGGCAAGAGACATGCGTATCTCCATTCTCGTACGACACGAACTTTTCCGACATTTTCGGTCGGTGTCCACGGATCTGGCGCATATCTCGACATCTCGCGAGAAAGTGCGATCATAGTCGATTCTGGATAATTTTCTTGTTTTAGCGGGAAAAACTCTTGCCTCTTTTCCCCTATAGCTTTTGGGGATATACTTTTAAATCTGACTCTCTTGAAATCCTCCCACGAGAACTCTTCTAATTGTTCATTTGTAAAGTCTTCTTCCGGCCTCCCACCGGAAGTCGGTGGTCCGATGGTGGAAAGTAACACCGACATCCTTTCTGTGCGTGCACCTTAGGAAAGTGAAAATCCGTTCAATGGCCCTAACCCGTTGTTCGGCTTCTTCAGGGCTCCTTTTCCGTTAAAAGCAGGAGGGTTTGCCTCAAGAATAGTTCTTGATCCTGCGATCGGGTTGAGGTGGGCGGTGGTTGGGGATTATCTTACGGTTCTTGTTAGATTCTACCCTTCCTCTAGGTCTTCCTCGACCTCTGGGTTCTCTTTCTGGGTTTCTTCTCGGAGGCATTCTGCTATATAAAACATACCATCGTTAATTATTAAACGCTTACAACTTAACAAAATAAGGTTTTCATAGCTTCTTCTTAAAGCGATATAAAAGTAAAACAATTCATCCATAGCATAGACAATTGTCACCAAACGGGCCCCACTTGGGTCAAAATATATGTGGATAGATAACCAAGGTTTGTCAAAAACAAGATGTCTAACATCGAGAATCATAGAAAATAGAAATAACAAGGTTTCGGGCCCCCACGGCCAAAAGAAAATCCGAGTCCTAGAACCATGGTATTGAAATAAAAAGGAAAAAGCTAGCACACATGCTAGTCATAGCGAAAGCAATTCTAATTAAAACATCGCCTAAGGTCTTCACGAGTTTCCTTCCTACTCCGCGTCTTCCTCGGGGTCTTCCTCCTCTTGGTCGTCTTCCTCATCGAATCGTCTTCACGGTCGTACTACTGGATGGTCTGCACTGGCTTCCATCATCGGTATGTCGCAGGGTCCGAAGTTATCCGCGCCGTATAAGTCGTAGTTGTGGCGGATCGGTTGTAGCATACTCGGGTCGGGTCATATCCGGGAAGGTATCTAATACTCTCATCCATGTTGTCCGTGGAAGGGCTCTTCGTCTTGGTGGTGGTGGATCGGATGCGGTGGTAGGCGGTAGTGGCGGACGTCTTGGGTGTCAGCTGCTTTGGTGGCAACACGGGCTCTCCCAGGCTCTAAGGCGTCTTGCCTATCCACCTCGTACATCACCCCTCGTCCACCGATGCAGGGGTATCACTGGATCAACTTTGTCTCGGAACCTCAAGTACTGACCACTCTGGCGACTCGTCACGCCAAGTGTACTCCCGTGGAGGGAGATAGGGTCCCATCGGTGCGGCTCCATAGATACTGTACACGTAAGTCAGGTGACTCACGAACACAGGCGGATCCCAATCAAATCATAACCTCGGGGAATGCGATAGATGTAGTCTCCCGATACCTCTCGGGCATAACCATCCCAGGTACAAGGGAGTATAGCTAGGAGTCTCTTGATGCCATCGTAGTCGGTTGCGCCATAGGCTCGGGCGTTCCTCCACAACCGAAGGTAGTACGCCAGAAACTCACCTAGGTCTTCCCCGGCGCACATCCAACATTCCCTATAGGTGCGCATCAGCTCCTCGGGTGGGGCATGAGGTCCTACCCTTCTCCTAGCGATATAACGCATCTCCTCCATCTGCCACGGTAAAAAAAAAAAAAAAGAAAACTAACGTAAGCCAACTATCGATATCTCAAAACAGCAAGGATAGCATAACGAGAAGCAACTAGGCTAGAACTAACAATTCTATAAGGTAGGCTACATCATAATGTACAATTAATACCACAACTTACCTTCTTAGTCTTACCCAAACATATACATATAGCTAATGATATCTCAATATACGCTACGAGATCCTTGTCTTATATCAAACACTTAAGCTAGAGTTCAACAGACTCTATCGTATTCTGGGGACAGAATTAAGGATTCTGTTCTTCATAACAAATGAAGATCAGTGCGTTAGGAGTACGTAGGTGAAAACCATGCGTAAATCGGAGTCCTAACGAGGGAGATCTAGCTAAAACAAATCTACTGCGCAGTGCAGGAAATTTGCGCGATCGTGCAAAAATGTCAATCGAGGCGTATGTCGACGTAATACGTCTATCATCTTCGGGTTCTTAAGTCGAGGCTGCACATCCTGAAGCCGTAAGTGACGTCCATGTCGTGATTCGTGTTGCTGGTCACTCGTGTCGAAGTGATGATGGAGTGCCGACGTCATTCAGCTTAAAGGTTGGGGTCGTCCTCGTTCGTCCTTCTCGCTCGTCTTTCGTCGTCCGTGCTCAAGGGTATCATCACTTTCATTCTTCCTATCGTTCTTTTGTTCGCATAAGGAAAAGAAGTTCGTACTTCTACGTTCTTTCACGATACGTGAGCATGCTCCTTAGAGTCTAAGTTCGTCTCATGATAACACATCATTCATCATAAATAAAATTTTTGAAAGTCGGAAAGTAAGGTTTTATTTGCAAATTTGGAAGTATGATTTCAAAAGACAGTCATGATCAACTCATATACATATTAAAATGAATTCGTTCGTTTCATGTTGATCATTCAACCCGATACTACCATACACTTCCATCTCAATACTTGAGCAATTGTATTGGCTCGATTCAAAAAAAATTGGAAAAATTTTCCTTCTCGACTCAAATTTTTTTCATAATAATAATATTTCTCAAAGTTCCTCTAACTTGCTCATCATGCGAAGTTTTCCATTTCATGAGTTTGAGAAAGAAATGCGATTACCTTTTCCCGGTTGAGCTCGATGTGATGGAGTGTTGAGAGAGTCGGTGGGTTTCTAGAAGTCCGGTGACTCGATCTAGACTTAGAATAAAGGTCTTGGGTTTACAAAGAGCAAAAGCGCTACGATACCATACATCACGACCCATTCCGGACCAACCCGGTTGGAGGCGACTAATACTAGGAGTAGTATTTTGGGGATTACGGGTAAAATAAAGATGCATAAGAGTAAACTACATGCTTGAGCGAGAATATGAGGTGATGTTATAATGTTTTTGAAAAGGTTTGAGCCATCGGACCCCAAAACTTGGCACGATCCGATGGACCTCGATAGTTTGTAACATAAAGCATAAATAAAGGAGTTGAGTATAGCGGCGGAAAGTGTGTGAATACATATATGACGATATGTATTGAGGTATAACAAAATTCAAGTAAATCGGTCGAGGACACTAGACTCCTCAACACATCCCCATCATCACCATCGAGCTCAACTGCACATTTAAAACAAACATGCGGGGCTAAGTACAAGAAATTGCACTCGGTGGACTTATGCGAAAACATTTGATAATATTTGGATTCTGCGCCAATATCGAGTAAATCACGAGGGTTTTAGTTAAAATGTCTTGTCTTACCAAATCATTTTCGGTTCGTAAACATAGCTTTGGCGAGGCATTTTCTTGGTGTGTATGGTCCGTATCTCATAGTCCTGATACATAATAATAAATAAATAAATAAATAAGCGTCGAGAGGAGGCCTCCCATCTACGACGCCGTGACCAACCGTAATCCGTCGACTGCAGATCGGTCTCTCTGCAAGCATATGTTAACACACGTATAGTTCCAACCTTCACGCCAATCTAGCGGGCATTTATCATCCAACACGGGACCCGACATTAAAAGGTTGGGTGCTACCACAACAAATGATATAATAGTTCCAACCATCTCCACGGCCCTACCGGGCATATGAGATAGGATCCATACACAAGCGAAATATTTTGGCGGTAATGCGGTAAAACATTTGTTAAGCAGTTGTAGGATAAGTCTTTGTAAATAAACTCATTTGAAATAGCGGTAAAGTCACGTTTTAGTGGGGTGAAGAAAGGCCCGCATTTTGAAGAAAAGGAGCTTTGGACTACGGTTCGTTGTAAAAGTCTGAGTTCGATTGTTCGTCAAAATCCCGTCATTGCGTTTGCGTCCACACCTTTCTGGCGAGGCTTTAGTGCGTCGCTCAAGTCTATCGAGACTTTCGAAAACTTAAGATAACTTTGATATTTCATATCGATGTGAGGCCGAATTCCTTAGTGAATTGATACGTCTCTGTCGTATAACATTGAATTGTTCTCGATTCGCCGAGATCGTTCGGCGTATTAGTGCGTTTTTCGATATATGGATTTCATTTGTGAAATCTTTTCTTACTAATGATTATCATACTCAATTAGCATATCTTACAGCGTCTTGGCGTATTTATAAGCGTATAATCGTCGTTTGACTTGAAAAGTCGGCGAAGTCGACAACAGTCGACAAAGTCGATGAGTTTGACTTTTAAATAGTAATTTCTTACTATTGTGCTTTATAAATCGAATTTGATCGATTTGAAAGCGTAAAGTCCTATTTCTCGATTTATCTTGTAAATCGAGGACTTATAAATATTTTCGTATTTTAAATACCCTTTTATAAATAAAAGCGTATTTTGGTTTTAAAACGTTTATAAAGGGCGTTTGTCTCAAACATAGCAATCTATGTTTATAAAATTTTGTAACATTTAAAAACTGTCCAGAATATTATTTTACCAAAATTTTATTAATAAGCAGTTTTAAAAGGATTTAAAATCCTTATTAATTATCGAAATTTTCGATAATTGTCTTAAAAATAACAAATGACCCTTGAAAAATTTTCTAAATTAATATAGTGCATTATTATACACTATGGTCCAGAATATGAATTTATCAAATTCATATAGTCTGTTGCTATTTATTTATATATATATATATATATATTCACGGTAATTCAATAAATAGGAATAATCATCCAAAAATTCCCAAAATTGATATATACATATTATAATATCCCAACATCAGTATATAATATTTACATAACCCATAGTTCATCATAACTATTTATTTCAATATATAACAATATTTCACGGTAATTATAAGATAATTACCAAATAAATAACAAACAATTTCTAAAATTCTAAATAAATTCCAACATCATTAAACATTATATTATAACATTGTAACATCATAACATCAACCAAACTAATTTAAATCGTCACCATATGAGCTTGTGATGCTCTCGGCTTTTTGATTTATTTAGTATTTGGTTTTCAAAATTCAACAATTATATACTATGTTTATACACTATAGTATAGTAATATAACATCATAATATTTATCAAAACTAATTAAATCATCACCTTCAAGAGCAATAAGCTCACGGTTTATTTGATTTAAAATAGCATTTGATTTCAAAAATTCTAATTATTTTACACAATGTATAAACAATATACTAAAGCATTAATACACCATTGCATGTTCAAAAATAAAATCATACACCAACCTATATATTTATAAAGCTCACGGTATTCTTGTAAAATCAAGTATATGGTTTTCAAAAATTCTAATTAAATCATAGAACATATAATCGAGGTTCTAAAGCACTAATATGTCATAACATGCTTGAAATAAAATTATACATCAAGGTACATACATATATATCTCACGGCATTTTCAAAATTTAAGCTATGGTTTTCAAAATTTCTAAATCAATACTATAGTCTTAAATCATATAATAAACAATAATACATGCTTAGAACATATTAATAAGTATTCGGTCATCATTTAACATTTTATAGCATTTTGAAAATTTATATCAATATACACTATGGTTTGAAAATGTCATAAATAGGAAGATGCCATTCAAAATTTTAATATACAACTCCTATGCTCATTTAACATATATTCACAATATTTTCAAAATAAAATCCTCAAGAACATATAAATAAACAATGGCTCATGCTCAAGAACACTTAAACAAATATGTATACATAAATAAAAACTTTCGAAACCCACATACACATCAAAGCAGTTTTCGATTTTTCTTGATTAAATGGAGGGAGAAATCGGTACTAGGGTTTATGTATTACCTTGAGAATGGTCTAGGATGACAAGAACACTAAATGGTATCAAGTTTGGGAGGAGAAATGGAGGAGAAGAAAGAAGAAAAATTCTGAAATTAGAGAGGGTGGCTCTCGGTTTTGGAGTGCAGAAAATGGAGAGGATTTGTGAGTTTGAAATATTTTGGGAGTGTATAATGAGAGTGGGGTGAATGGGAAGGGTCTCACCTATGATATCTCTTTCTCTCTCTCTCGATTTTGGCTAGAAATGGGGCAAAAATCTGCAGCCCTTGGGAGTAGTATAAGTGATGATTGATGAGTGTTGAATGAGCTCTTCATGCATTGGCCAATTTAAAAAGGGAATCCCATGCTTGTCTCTAGGGTGGTCGACGGTAATCATGGGTTTGGAGGGCTGATTTTATTTCAATTTTGTACATAATACATGTATTAATCATAGTATAGTTCATAGATATATAATACATGCCAATAAAATAATTAAATCATCACTTATGTATAAATTGAAATTCTAGATCAAAATTGGAAAAATAGGATTAAAAATATAAATTACACCTATTATTGATACTCATGTAATTTTCGTCCCAAATATACACATATATATCACAATATATGATTTAGATATTAAATAATAGCATAGGATAAAATTATTACACATTTAATGAATTAAAAACCTAATTTACATAAGTAGGGTTTCAATTTTATAAAAACTGAATCCTTCGATTTTTATGGCTCAAAATCTGATTTATTGCTTAATATTATTCATATATATCATATTATAAAGTTTAGATACCATAGGATAATTTAATGGTATCATTTCATGTGATAAAACCCTTATTTATAAGATTAGGGTTTTCGAAATTTAATTTGAAATTATCGAGTTTAATAACTCAAATATTGATTTTATTAATCATTAATACTGTAATTATATAAAATAATAATAGGAAATTAATTATTATAATTTCCGAGCATTAAACTCATTTTCAAATCGTCTCTGAGCGTTAACGTCAAAGCGTCTCAAAAGCGTTGAAATCGACTCATCTCAAAATGGTGTGATAAGTTCATACTTACTATATAAATATATTCCATTTAATAAAGGAATTAAGATGGAAATTAATTCCAGCTTCTTTGCTCGAAAATTTCATGAAAAGGCGGCGTTCGATACGCGTTTGGCGTTTAAAAATATTGACGAATCATTTCGTAATATTTGATCCTTTAATTCACAATCCTTAGTGAATTATGAAAAGGAATTTGTTATAACGATATCGTATCGAAATCACGAGGTTCGATGTCGTAAAAAGATAATATCTGGCAAAACCACAATTACGGGTTGAAAACCGTAATCGTATATTCGTTTCTTTGGAATATTACACAATTATTATATCTTACGCGTACTAACGTATTTATAAATCGTAAAATCGTATGTTTGACTTAAAAAGTCAACGAGGTCAACACCGGTCAACAAAGTCAACAATTTTGACTTTCAAATAGTAATTTCTTACTATTTCGTTTTATAAATCGAATTTGATCGATTTGAAATCGTAAAGTCCTATTTCTCGATTTATCACGTAAATGAAGGCATTATAAATAATTTCGCATTTAATAAACCTCTTTATAAATAAAAACGCGTATTTTCGATTTTAAAACGTTATAAAATAAACGTTTGTCTCAAACATAGCAATCTATGTTTATAAAATTTTATAAAATTCAATTATGTCCAGAATATTAATTAGACATATATTTTATTAATAAACTGAATTAAAAAGGATTTAAAATCCTTATTAAGTATCGAAAATCTCGATAATTAATTTAAAAATATCAAATGACTTTTGAAAAATTTTCTAAATTAATATAGTGCATTATTATATACTATGGTCCAGAATATGAATTTATAAAATCCATATGATATTGTTTGCCATTTATTAATATATATACATATATATAGCTACGGTATTTTCTAAAATTAGGGAATAATTATCCAAAATTTCCCAAAATTGATATACACATAGTATAATATCCCAACATCAATATATATCACAAATATAACCTATAGTTCATCATAACCATTCAATCTTCAATAATAAGCAATATTTACGGTAATTACAAGATAATTACCCAATAATTATCAAACAATTTCTAAAAATTCTAAATAAATTCTAATATGATTAAACATTATACTATAACATTGTAACATCATAATATTAACCAAACAAATTTAAATCGTCACCATATGAGCTTGTAAGCTCTCGGCTTTTTCGATTTTAATTAGGGTTTGATTTCTAAAAATTCCAACAATTATATACTATGATTATATACTATAGTATACTAATATAACATCATAATATTTATCAAAACTAATTAAATCATCACCTTCAAGAGCTCAAAGCTCACGGCTTATTTGATTTAAATTAGTATTTGATTTCCAAAAATTCCAATAAATTCATACAACACATAAACAATATACCAAAGCATTAATACACCATTGCATGATTAAAATAAAAATCATACACCAATCTATACATTCATAAGCTCACGGTATTTATTTAAAAATCCAACATATGGTTTTCAAAAATTCTAAATAAATCATAGAGCATATAATCAAGGTTTTAAAGCATTAATATGTCATTACATGCTTGAAATAAAAATTATTCACTAAGGTACATACATATATACCTCACGGTATTAATGAAATAAATAGCTAGGGTTTTCCAAAAATCGTTAAATAAATACCATAGTCTTAAATCATATCATAGATCAATAATCCATGCTAAAACACACCTAAGAATCATACGGTCATCATCTAACATTTTATAGCATTTTCGAAAATTTATATGAACATGTACTATGGTTGAAAATCATATATTAAGCAAGATGCATTCATACATTTCATATACCATATCTTATGTTCATCTAATCATATTTCCTCATATTTTTGTAAATAAAATCCTCAAGAACATGTATATAAACAATAACTCATGCTCAAGAACATTTAAACACATATATATACATAATGAAACTTTCGAACACACATACATATACATTATGAACATGTTCGATTTTCTTGAATGAAGAAGGATAAGAATCGAAGCTTGGGGTCTCATTTACCTTTGAAATAGCTATGGAGTCCAAGATTAGTGCTAGAGGTGTTATGGTTTTCGAATGGGAGAAGAAGAAAGGGAAGAAAAATTTTAGAATGGGAGGGGTTTGGCTCTCGGTTTTCAGCAGAAAATGGAGAGGATGGAGAGGAAAAATGTGAGTTCAAAAGTGGAGAAATGGAGTGTATAGGAGAGGTGAAGAATGGGAAGGGTCTTACTATAATATCTCTCTCTCTCCCTCTCGATTTTTAGCCCAAAAATGGGGCAAAAATCTGATGCAAATGATGAGGATTATAGTGATGATTAGGCTAAGTAAAAAGGTAAGCCATGCATTGGTCCAAAAATAGGTGGAGTGCATGCTTGTTCTCTATGGGGTAGCCGGCGCATGGGGGGGAGGGTTTAAGGGTTGTTTTAAATTTTAATTTTATCCTAATACAATGTATTAATAATAGCATAGGTCATAGATATATAATACATGCCATAAAAGTAATTAAATCATCACATAGGCATAAAATCAAAATTACCGAAAATGAATTGGGAAAAATAGGATTAAAAATATAAATTACACCTATTATTGATACTCATGTAATTTTCGATCACATATATCATAATATATGATTTAGATATTAATTAATAGCATAGGATAAAATTATTGCATCATTTCATGAAATAAAACCCTAATTTCGAAAATAGGGTTTCGAAATATTAAAAACTGAAACCATCGAATTCTATGGTTCAAAATTTGATTTTAATGCTTAATAATATCCATATATATCATATTATATAGTTTAGATACCATATGATAATTTAATGGTATCATTTCGTGTGAAAAATCATAGTTTATAAACTTAGGGTTTTCGAAAAAATCACTTTCGAAAATAATCGAATTTTAAATGCTAAAATTCAATTTTAATATTTATTAATACTGTAATCATATAAAATAATAATAGGAAATTAATTATTATAATTTCACAGTATTAAACTCATTTTCAAAAGCGTCTCTAGGCGTTGGCGTTAACGTCTCAAAGCGTTCAAAATCGACTCATCTCAAAATGGTCGTAGTAAGCTCGTACTTACTTTATAAATATATTCCATTTATAAAGGGATTAAGATGGAAATTAATTCCAAGCTTCCTTTGCTCAGAAAATTTCATAAAATCGGCGTTCGATCTGCGTTTGGCGTTAAAATAATCTTGCCGTATTATTTCATAAATTCTAAATTCGTAATTCACAATCCTTAGTGAATTATAAAAGAAATTCGTTATAACGATCTTGAATGAAATACGGTTCGATGTCATACGAGATAAAATATATCGGTAAAAACCACAATTACGGGTTTAATATCCGTGTCGTATGTTCGTTTCTTTGGAATATTACAGTAAATACGGAAGCATATATGATATCAAAGTCGATTCAAAGAGTCTTACTATATAGTAGTTGATTATGTAATCACTACTAGAATATTCAAAAGTTTAACATATAACTAGAATTCAAAAGAGTTTGCAAGTGAATAAGCGTGTGAGATGTGCATATGAAGATGCATTCTCAATGTGAACCAAAAGATATTTCATTTCCATCGACAAAAGAATCTCGCTCAACTTCATTCCGTTTCATCACCAGCTCAACCTGCACATCAAAAACGAGTATGCAGGGCTAAGTACAAAGTACTCAGTGGGCACATGCCGAAACATTTTATATTTTCTTCACGAAATTATATTGCCGTCACCACAGTAAGACACAAGGGTTTTGGTTTGAAAGGTCTTGGCTTACTAAACATTTTATCATTTTCCCAAAGTCGGTGGCGGTCATTTCTTCTGATGTATAATCCAAATCGGCTATGGGCAGCGTGGGAGGATGCCTCCCTTTACCCGCACGCACGACTGACCGCAATGGTTCAGGCTAAGTGTACACAGTCCAAACTAGCATCAACCAGTAGGACCCGAATTCGAAATATCTCCTGTTGGCCCGGCCAACCCTAATGTATATATACAAAACAATAAACATTTTGACAGATAATATCGCATTTAAACATTTGCAGTTCAAGAAAGCAATAAAACATAAGAAGTAAAAGATTTTCATAAAATCACTTTTTGTTTAGATAAGAAAGTCCACCTTAAGAGTTGACCTTCTTGAAGTATCTGCTAGCGATCCCTTGTCGTTTACGTCCACGCTGGGCCTTATCAACGTAAGAAATATAATTTAGTACGTCATTCGCTTCTTTCGAGAAGCATCGCTAAGATTCAACGAACTCGATATCTTTTAAGTCTTAGAGTTTCTGGGTTTTAAGATTTTCGTTATCGATACGACTTAGTTAACAATCTATATATCATCTATTAGGTTCGTCTCGCCATGACGATAGGTGACACTTCTTCGTTGCATTCTTCCCTTCCATCGATGTTTCTCCACGTTATTTCGTACAATTTATGAATACTCAGTTCATAACTAATCTTCGTCGTTTGTTAACGCGTATCAATGATTTCGAGTTCTAATACCTCATTCATTACTATCATTTCCTCGCTGCGTTTCTCACTTCACACGTCTCACATATTCTATCAGAGAAACCCATACTAATACTACACAATCAATAAATATTTCTCGCAATTCAATCATCATCTAACAAACATTTTACAAATTAAAGTTACTTAAATAATATTTCTCAAGCATCTACTTGACATAATCAAATCATTAATTAAATCTCTAATTTAATTAAGTCATCCATAATTACAAGTTTAATTAAATGGATCAATTTAAAAGTCCAATAACATTTGATTAATTAATCAAATTAAATTAATTCATCTTAGATATCCACTAATTAGGATTTATTTCCAATAACACATTTTTAGTAATTTACTTACGGTCCATCACATTACATAAATAAATCACTTAAAAAGAATAATTCTCAAATTATCCCTTAACATAATTAATTAATTATACTATTCAATTTCTACAATTTAGACTCTATTTAATTATTAAATTAGTTCCACCTCTCAATTTAATTATAAGAACTAAATTAGTCCAACTAGTAATTATCAATTCAACCTAATGAATTTAAATAACTCAATCTAAACAATTGATATTTAGATTATCATTTAATTAATAAATTAAAGCTCATATTTAATTAATATAAATTTGTTAAATCCTTAATTTAATTTAATGGATTATAGAAATAAATAATTCAAGTCTATCAATTTAAATTCTTAATGACATTTAAAATAAATATAAGTCGATCTTCAATTTAAGTAAAGTTCATATCAATTTAATTAAATGGTCCATCTAAAACTTTAATACTAGAGCTCATCTTTCGTTTAATTAAAAGCTTATGGCCCATCCTATCATTTATTAAACATATAAAATAAAACTAAGTCCAAAATAATATATCTAACCCATAGCCTATCTTCTTTATTTTTCTTTATTGTCTCTTTTCTTTTTATACTCGGCCCGTCTAACGTTGGCTGACACCATTTTAATTGCGGCCCATATCACATAACATTTTCAGCCCATATAATTAAACATAAACAAAGCTCAAGGAAACAAACCTAAAACTAAGCCCAACGACATTTAATTAGCAGCCCACCAGAATAAAGAACCCAAGCCCAACACTTAATTTGTTTAGTCCATAGCTCATCCTCTTATTTTTCGGCCCACACATCAGAAGGCCAAACAAAAGAAATGAATTAAACTAACTACCTAACCCTAGCCACCCCCCACTCACATCTCTCTCTCGGCTCTCACTCACTCACGCACACACACGAGACACACACTACACCGCCACCGCCCTACGTCCAGCCGGCCACGTTGCTGGTCGGCGAAGTGCGCCGCCACTGCGACCACTGTCTCATTTCTTCTCCCTTCTCTCTTATCACGCGGTGCACACACACATATACACACAAACTATAAACTGCCTCATTTTCCCTTCTCAGCGAGATCACCGCCGCCGCCATCGTCTCCGACCGGGCGCGCCGACGTTGTGCTGCCACCGTCCTCCACGGCTCTCCTCCTCTCTTTTCTCTCGAACACACACGCACATAGACACTCATCTCTCTCGTTCCTCTCTGTTTTCTCGTCTCTCTCACACAAATTTAAAAAATCGAACAAAAGAAAAATGAAACCCTTCCTCTTCGATCTACCCATGCCGCGTCGCAAACGACCTTGACCGTCGTTGTCGATGCCATGATCTCCAGCATGCCGGCAAAAGAGCATCACCGACAGTAGCACGATGATATGCCCCTGCCCTGCTCCAGACGCCTCCGCCCCGCATAGCCCATGCTCCAGCCCGAAGCCTTCATCGTTCTTTGCTCGACTCGCCTCCGTCTCTCGCATAGCGAAGCAACCAGCCTACAAGCCGCACTGCCTTCCTGAGCCATTGCGGCTCATTCCTCTCCAATTCACGACCAACGTCCAAAACAATGGCTAGCTAGGTTTAAAAGCATCTCCTATGCATTTAGAAATTTATTTGTTTGGATTGTTAGTCTGTATAATCTTGTATTTGATTGAATTTTGTTATGAAGGAATTATGTTTTGTTGTGGACGAACTATGTCATTTATGAGCATATGAATGTTGATGCATTGCTTTGTCTCAGTTAGCAAGATTATCAATTCCAAACATGAGAAATTTGTAAATGAAGTAGATGGATAAGATAGAACCTTGATGAGGAAATTGATGAGGAATTTGCCTGTTATTCTAGATTGGTTTGTTGAAGCTTGGAGCAAGAGGATAGGTTCTGGAAAAAAAAATATGTTGCAGTGATGTAAAAATAATAATAATAGATTAATGAAAGATTAACATTGGGGATAACTTACCCCTGAAGAAGCTAGAATGCTCTCGGTTGTCTTCCTTCCCCAAGACGTTTGAATAAATGGGGAAAGTGAGGAATGTGATGTTGGAAAGAGGTAAAATATCAAGTGTTGTTGAAAAGTCTCAAGAGGTACATGTTAGAGAATAGGGTATAGGTATGTTAGGTATGTGATGGTAAGTGGTTGAAAAAGGTGGAGTGATTTAGGGAAAAAGTTAGGGATTTGGGGGCTTTGAAATGACAGGACAATTATAACAGTATAATTTATCTGGCTCGGTTCGTAACTGTATTTGTTCTTCGATTTCTATTTAAATTTTCTCGTTCGAAATAAAATCGAAATGCTGACGATTATAAATTTTAATAATCGTTCTCATTTCAAATATCGATTTAACTAAATAAATTAATAAATCAAAGTTTTAATTTTACGGGATATTACATTTTCTTTGTTAAGATTAGGAGGTGGCTTAATCATAATAGTATTGGAACTCTTTTCTTTAGATTTAGAATTTTTTGGAGAAAGTATTTCTTCAATTCTATTAGTTTGATTTCCAATAGTGTGAAGAGCGAGATTTGTAAAATTATTTTGTTGTATAATTTGATCAAAATCTCCTTTTCCCATTTTGATTTTATAGGGACAACAAAAATTTCCTTTTCTCCTTTTTGAATTTGTATAGTAGTAAAAGGGGGATGAATCTCTGTAGATTCTTCTCATGTTTCTTGCATTAATATTTTATAATTTTTTTCTATAACATTTAAAAAGTTGTCATCTGAGAAATCTGGAAATTCTTTATTTCTTGAAGGGAAATAAAGGTTTTGTAACCAGATAAAAAAAATCAAGTTTACAATTATTTTTTAGACTCCATTCCTCATATCTTTTAGAATATAAAGATTTTTGTTTAGAAGAAAGAGAATAAAGAAACCAATTTCTTTTCTCATAATTTTTCGTTTTATTAAGACTTTTTTGAACCTTTTCAGGAAAAGAGTTATTACTGATAACAAAAACATTATGTCCTGAATATCCCATATCTGAAAATGTGGGTGATCAAGGATTTCTTTTAGAACTTCTACTTTCATGAATTTCCACTTTATATTCTGGTTGAGATACCGGCTCTGGAGTTTTATAAATTCCAGAAATTCCGATTTTTTCATATTCAGTCAAAGGAATAGAAGAAGTTGAACTTCTTGCTTCTTCGTCTATTTTAAAACGAATTTTCCTTTGTGATGAGGATTTCATCTCAGCATCTCCATCAACATATTGTATTATACTTTCGAGTTGTCTATTCTCTTCTTTTATTGGTGTAGTTACACTTTCTAATTTCCAGGTTTCTGGAAGTGTAACTTGATTCCATTTTATTGTTTTAGGAATTGCAATATTACTTTTAGTAACATCTGTTAAAAAGAGAGTAGTTTCTCCTCTATTTGTACAAATCTCTTTAGATCTAAAATTAAATCTAGGGATTGTAGTATTCATAACTTTATAACAAATTCTATAAATTAGAACAAGAATTTATGTTCCTTCTTTCATATTGAACCCTTCTGTTTTTATTTTTAACGTAAGGGCATCAAAAATATTTGGATCATTTAATGATAATGGAAAGTTTGGAAAACATCTGAAGTAAATTGGACCTTCACAGAGTGAAGACTCAATTATTCCTATTAGGGAATCTTCTAACCTTAGATGCCTTTGATCTCTGACCATAATTAAGGCACATACATTTAGTCCTTCTCTTGTTAATGGTTTTAATCTAATTTGGACCATTCCAAGATGTAAAAATTTATAGTTCCTTTTATGAACTTCTATTAGACTTTCTGATAAGAGATTGAAAAAATCATATCCTCCTTTTAGGGGAATTGATTGCTCAATTGTTTTGATAACATGGTCGCTTTTGTATTCAAAGCTTCCATGCTTATAAATTTTTGATTTAGATACATCTGGTAATTTCCAGTCTTGAAGATGTTTTTCGAAATTTTCCATAAGAATAATTTCTTTATTTTTATTAGAACTTGTATCAGTTGCTTTCTTCATTGAGAAAGTCTAATTATCTTATCCATTAAAATCTATAGTGAATTGTCGATAATTTATTCTTACCTTACCCTTCAAGCTTTACGGATACTTGACTTGGTATTTGCCGTGTATAGCTTCTTGATTTTAATTTTAAAGATAAATTAGCACGATAACTGGCTCGATATATATATATATATATATATATATATATATATTATTACTTTTGAGGCGATTTTCCAACGACGATTAATTTTGATAATTAATCTTACGTTATTTTCTAAGCGACGAAGCTTAGAGTTTAATTCCATATTATCGAAGAACAAATAAAGTAAGTGCGAATTTCTTATTAACGTATTTACATGACTCGAAATTTTTAGTATAAAGTTTAAAGAATTTTAATCTTGAATGTTCTATGAATGTTTTAAAAAACAAGGATATTTTTTATATATTCATTCTCTACAATATTTTTATATATTAAAGAAAGGGGGATTGGACAAATAATTTATATTTTTCTAATGATAGGTCAAAATTATCACTTTGAGACATAGAACTTTTCTTATTATTTTTTTTCATGATCTATATTATCACCTAAGATCTATATTATACTATATTATTATTAAATGAAAAAAATGGAGACATGTGTTATTTGTATAGTGATGGCCAAAAATTCCAAAAGGAAAAAGAAAGAAAGATATTTCATTTTTATTTGATAGTGAAAGATATTTAATTTGATGATAAGATAAGATAAGATAAGATATTTAATTTGATGATAAGATAATATATTTATTTTGATGATAAGATAAGATATTTTTTTTGTTTGGTAGTGAAAGGTGTTCATTTTTATGAGATAAGATATTTTATGTTGACTAAAGATGATTTAAAAAAAACATGAATAAAGAGGATATATCATCAAGTGGATGAATTTTCTTCCTCATTTCCCCTAAACAACCGAAAACTTAGAGAAAAAATAGGTAAAGTGTTCTTCCATTTTCTCTTGAATTTCAAGTTAGAAAAATTGATTTATTCATCAATCGACTCCGATTAAAAGGTTATAAATTGTCTAAGCTACTTAGATATTCAAAAATATGAGAAGCTCATCCATGAAAATGGAGTTATTGCTTTGGTTATTTCATGAGAAATTTGAGGATTTTTGTTAAATGTTTATGTCGTTAATTAAATATGTTTATATGATGGTTGTGAGCATGAATTATGAATTTGGTACAAAGTTGAGCATGTTAAAAAATTTCTTATTATAGTTGAGATATATGATATTTATATGTAGGTGATCATGATTTTTGATTGTTGTTTTGAGTATGAATTAATAATATTGAGTATTGTTTAAGCATGTATGAATTAATTCATAATTTTTGAAAAATGTTGGAAATTATTTTAATTGTTTTATTAAAACTTTAGGGCATTAATTATTGAAGTATGATTTATGTATGATGGATATCAGTGTATATTTTTTATGTATGATGAGAATAATGTATAGTGTGAATTAATTAGAATTTTTGAAAATTGTTTAGGTATTTTTTCAAAATTTTTGAAAACTATAGGATGAAAGGTTTTGATGTCAATTTTTTCTATGTCTAATGTTATTAGATATTAATGATCCTATGTTAATATCGTATGTTATGTGATTTAGAGGAATTTATGGAAATGTTTTGTTAATTTTTCCAAAAAAATTGAAAAGTTTAAAGTTAGAAGTTTTGAAGTCCCGGATGTCTTTCCGAAACTTTACGGGATTACCCCCGAGCGGTTGGAATTCACCATCGACACGGAGCAGGATCGGCTCAACGTCGAGGGCACCGTCTGAGAATGGCTCAGAAAGAGCTGGAAGAGTTGAAAATTCAAATCCAAGAGCTGTTAGACCTAGGTTTTATCGGACCTAGCGTTTCGCCTTAGGAGCACCGGTGTTATTAGTAAAGAAGGATGGTTCGCGAGGATGTGTATAGATTACGAGAGGCCGAACAAAATGGCGCTCAAAACAAGTATCCACTTCGAGGATAGATGACTTGTTTGATCGACTAAGAGGAGCTAGCGTGTTCTCGAAAATCGACCTCAAGTCGCTATCACCAACTTAAAGTGCGGCTGAAGATGTATCAAAGGCCGCTTCCGAGCGAGATCGGCCACTAGAATTTATAGTTGTGCCATTCGGATTGACCAATCGCGGCGGTATTCATGGATCTCATGAATAGGGTGTTTCACCCATTTTAGACAAATTTGTCTTAGTCTTCATAGACGACATTCTCATCTATTGAAAATGAACACGAACACAAGGAACACCTCGAGCGATCTGCAATCTTTGAGAGAAGCAACTTTTGCTAAATTTAGCAAATGTGAATTTTGGATGAAGGAAGTAATGTTCCTTGGACACATTGTGTCAGTAGAAGGGATTAAAGTTGATCGACCAAAGTAGAAGCGGTCGAGAATGGAAATCATGAGGACACAAAATGAAATTAGAAGTTTCTTGGGATTGGCGAGTTCTATCGGAGATTCATTGAAGCATTCTCGAAGATAGCAAGACCAATAACCCAACTTGCTCGAAAAGGAATTAAATTCACATGGGTGATGAGTGTGGTAATTTCTAGATGCTCAAAGAAAAGTTAACT
This sequence comes from Salvia rosmarinus, assembly GCA_036937905.1. NCBI lineage: Eukaryota > Viridiplantae > Streptophyta > Magnoliopsida > Lamiales > Lamiaceae > Salvia > Salvia rosmarinus. Next base: position 12,688,984 of record CM072815.1, read on the forward strand.
CATGCCTGTATTAGCGGTTCGAAGCAGATAAAGAATACATGGTCTATCTGGATGCTTCCAAAATGGATTAGGTGTGTGTTAATGCAAAGTGGAAAAGTGATAGCCTATGCATCTCGACAAGCGAGACCGCATGAATTGAATTACCCAACACATGATGCGGAACTAGCGGCAGATAGTACATGCCCTAAAGATATGGAACATCATCTCTACGGAGTAAGATGTGAAATCTTTACCGATCATAAAAGTTTAAAATACTTTTTCGAGCGAGAGATCGAACATGAGACAAAGAGATGGCTCGAATTGGTAAAAGACTACGGTGTGGTATAAACTATCACCGGGCAAGGCGACGTTGTGGCCGATGCCTTGAGTCGTAAAGTCAAAGCAATTGGGATGTCTCTTCACAAATGAAGAAAAACTCATTGAAGAGTTTGAAAGAATGAAGATCGAATTGATTGAACAACGAGGCGATCACGAGTTGTATTGCTACACTCGCTTTGACGTCGACTTAAGGAAAAGAATCCTTGAAGGACAAAGGATGGAGGAAAAGTTAGAAAAGCAAGAGCGAGTAAGGACGGAAGGACTGAAAAATTTTCAAGCAGACAGATAATGCTTTATTATTTGAAGGAAGGTTGTGTATTCAGACAACAACAGGTCTTGAATGAAATCATGAGTGAAGCTCATGACACACCTTATCTGACCCATCGAGCGGTACTAAAATGTACCAAGATTTGAAGAAAAAGTTCGGTGGGAAGGTATGAAAAGAGACATAGCCTCTTTTGTAGAAGCGATGTCTTGCTTGTCAACAAGTAAAAGCATTACACCAACGTCCTTACGGAAAGCTACTGACCTTTGGAAATACCCGGTGGAAATGGGAAGATATAGCTATGGATTTTGTTACGGGTTTACCAAAGTCTAAGAGAGGAACAACTTGCTATATGGGTAGTAGTGGATAGACTCACCAAATGTGCACATTTTACGCCAATTCAGATTACACGGATCGATAAGCTAGCCCGTTGTATGTAAAAGAAATTATGCGCTTTGCATGGAGTGCGAAATCTATCACATCGATAGAGATTCAAAATTTACTTCAAGATTACGGACTAGCTTACAAAAGAATTGGCGCAGTTAAATTTCAAGACCTGACTTTTCACCCTCGGACCGATGGACAATCGGAAAGGACGATCAAACACTCGAAGATATGTTGAGAACGATGAGTGTTGGATCGAGGTGCAAAATGGGAAGAGGTTTTACCTCTCATCAATTTGCATACAATAATAGTTATCAGCGACGATCAATGTGGCCCGTATGAAGCTTTATATGGAAGAAAATGCGATCACCGCTTTCTTGGGATGAAGTGGGTGAGAGAAAAATTTTGGGGCACGATGCGATAAGTGAAATGATTGAGATCGTTCGCCAAATTAGGCAAAGAATAAAGAAGCTCAAGATGAGCGAAGTCTTACGACCGACACGCGTAGATCGAGCTACATTTTGAAAATGGAGATAAAGTTTTTGAAGGTCTCTCCATCTAAAGGGATAATAAGGTTTGGAGTAAAGGGAAAGTTAAGACCCGTTTTATTGGACCTTATGAAATCCTAGAAAGAATAGGCCCGATCGCCTATAGGTTAGCTCTTCCATGAACTAGGAAGCGTGCATAATTTTTCACGTATCACAACTCGGAGAAATGCGTATACGACCCGAAGCATGTAATCCATCAAGGCGGCGTGATCCTCAATCCGGATATGAGCTATAATGAAGAACCTACGGCTATTCTAGACCACAAGGTTCGACAATTGAGAAACAAGTCGATTCCACTAGTCAAAGTCTTTGTGGAAACATCATGGATAAGAGGAAGCCACGTAGGAGCTTGAGGATGCGATGAAAGAAAAATACCCGATCTTTTTCGAGGTATGTAAATTTCGGGACGAAATTTCTTTAAGGAGGGTGGAATGTAATACCCCGATTTTTTTTTAAAAGCTAATTACGATATTAATTTCGTAAATTAGTGTATTATTATGATAATTTAATTATTTAAAATATCGAATAATGATTTCGATTATTGTTGAAATGATAAATTCCTATGTTTTATTCACAAATGAATGTGAATTGAGAAATACGAATATGTAACGTATTTCAACAGTAATATTTCTACGTCGATTACGTATCAATAATTAAATGCTCGTGATATTTTCTAAGTTTTTTTAAGCTTAGAATCTAATTCCATTATTATTGGAATAATTTAATAAAGTGATAATAGCTTTATTTCGACCATTTTGAGATGAGTCGATATTTAAACGTTTGAGACGTTTCAAACGTTAACGTTTAGTGATGACTTGAGAATCAAGTCTAGCGATCAAGGAATTATGATATTTAAATTCCTATGATTATTTTATATAATTAGAATATTATTTAGCATTGAAATAATGCTAGAAAATTTTGGAATTATATTTTTGATTGATAAGATTCTCGAAAACCCTAAATCGAGAATTAGGGTTTTCTACCTATGGATTGATTCCAATAAAATTTTTCTATGATATAAATTATCATCTAGGATATATATTATGCTATATATCTACTTATAGCATGAAAATCAATATTTTTGGCATTAAGATGTGAAAATGCCGTGAACACCTATGGGAATTAACATAGGATTATTATTTTATTTTGATCATCCAATTTGTGATATTTCTTAAGTGTAGTATTAATACACACTTACCAAGTAATATGTGTAGATGAAAAATACACTAGCTTTTTATTCTTATAGTTGCCGAAATTTTTGACCATTGGTACACAAATTGAGTCTTGATTTTTTTTATACTTGAGTATGCAATTTTTGGAAAAGAGTGTATTAATACACTTGAGAAACACATCAAAAATTTGATTTTTCTTCTCCCACTCCACTGTGGTCGACGGCTTATGCCATGCAAGAAACAAAATTAAATTGTTTCTCCCAAAAATGCTTTATTAAAGCTTCCATGAGTTAATGAAATGTAAGTGATATTTTAGGGTGACATAATCACACTTTGACTAATTTAGTTCATTTGTTCTGTGAGAGAGAGAGAGAGAGAGCCGAGGGGTGCTTGTAGTGTGTAGTCTCCATTTCTTTTAAATTACTTATGTATATATTTTCTATTGAACACACTTAACACATCACACTTGCATATTCTCATTTTCTATCAACTCTCTTCCGTGACTCTCGATGAAAACCAAGCCTTTTCTTCTTCTTTTATCTTCCTTTTTCCTGAGTTTGATTTATCCTACAACCGATCGACTCGATAACGAGGTTAGATGTCGAACAAGCTTGATAAAACCTAAATTTTCAATAATCCATCGGTTTAAATTATTATTTTCTAGCATGTATTATTTGTGAAAGAATCATGCTAGCATGTTATTATCTTAGGAATTATGTTACATATATCAATATGTGCATAGATTATTTATTTACTAAGCTAAGCAATTTATTTAAATTATTTGATGATGTTCGAAAATTCATAGGGTTGATTTAAGGTTGGATTGTTGATCATAGTGTTGTAGGAGTGCATGATATTAATTTAGAAATTTTTTGAAACCATTTGTGTAAAAATACCAAAACTGCCGAAAATGTTATGGCATTGAACTATGGTGTATAATTTTTATATGCATGATATAATAGCATATTGTTGATCTAGGGTATTGATTATGTACTACATGAATTGACTAGAATTTTTAAAGATGAAATACCCAAATTATTTGAAAGGACCGTGAGCTTCAATGTGGATTTAAGGCATGATTTAGTTGATTTTAGTTAATGTAATGATGTATTAGTGCTATACTATAGTATATAAGTATAGTGAAATTTAATTAGAATTTTAGGAAATTATTTGATAATTATTGGAGGATTTTCGTGACCTATAGTATAGGCATAGGTGAAGTTCCAAAATTTTTCTATAGTGATATTAATACATATTAATAATCATAGTGTAAAATAATGCACTATATGAATTTAGAGGATTTTGGAACAAAGTTTGGAAAATAAGTGTTATAGTAGTGAGCTATACTTTGGATTTAAGGAATTTTAATTCCTTTTTAATCAAGAATAATAATTTATTATATGTCTAAAAATTATATTAGACATAATTGAATTTTTAAGATTTATTAAACATAGTATATTATGTTTACGATGAAACGTTATATTAAATAACGTTCAAAGCATAAAATAATGCTTAATGTATTAAAGATTAATATTGAAGAAAATATTAATCAAGTTTATCGATTGCGTGAAAAATCGAGGATTAAATCTTTATGAAAAGAAATCGATTGAAAATCGATTTATATTGATTTTATTCATTAAAATTGTTTTATTAAGAATTTATAATGAAAAGTCAAAATGGTTGACTTTCGAAATTAACGTCTGAAATCGTTAGTTAAATACGCTAATCACGTGAAAAGCGTATTACTTTTATCGAATATCTCAATTGTGAGAAAAGATTTCATAATTGAAATCATTTTATTGAATAACGTCATTATACGTTAATTATTTAACCTAAAAGGTTAAAATGAGACTGTAAGATCATATTACGTTTCTCTCGATATACGAGAATTATTTTTATTGAAATACGTCGTTTCAACGTATTCAATTTATTAAGACTTCGAATTATTATATTATTTATCAAAGTTGAATAAACTTTGAAAATCTCGAAAAACGTACCAACGTACTAAACGTAAATTTTGCGTAAAGGTGGGATGTGAAGGCTCACAAGCAACAAGAAAAGAACACGCGTATCGAGAATAGACGTTCAAAAGTAAAGGTGGGCTTTACTATACTCGACTGATAAATCTTTGTCAAATGATTATTTATGATGCTTTATTGCAAGCAATATTTATGAACTGATTTATTTAATTACCTGCCCAAAATATTTATGTTTTGTGTATGTATCCAATCCATGATTATTGATGCATAATGTTGGGTAGCTCCCACTTTATGACATGCTTGAATTCGTATTCTTGGAAGTACCCCAAGGATGATGGAGAATTAGTATCTGTCTTGAGATGGCACGGATTTTGTGCGATTATTTGTATTGTGTCTTGAAAGGGTGCTCGGCGGTCGTGGCGTCTGTGAGATGAGGCCTCCTCTCAGTAGCGGAATTGTTGTTGGATGAATTGTTGTGGTGGATGTGAATCATACATACGTGGAAAAATGCTTGGCAAGTGATATTTATGGAAAAAGACAGAAAATATTTAGTAAACACGAGTATTTCAAATTAAAACCTCGTGTATTCTTGTGAATGGACGAGTAATTCAAAATTGATAAATTATTTTGGCATGAGCCATGAGTGCATTCTTGTACTCGACCACGCATATTGTTTTTAAATGTGCGATTGGTAGTGATGATGATGGGCGAGAGATGTTGAGTAGTCGAATCTTTTGGTATTTATATGTTTTGAAAGAAAATACCCTTGGGTACATATCGTCATATATGCATTCACATGCTTTCTGCTGCATATTTTGAATATTATTGTATGTTGATGTTGTGACCTTTTACATCCAAACTATCGAACCTCTTGTTAAAGGAACTTGTAGCCTTTACATACGTAAATGACTTTTGCCTTGTAAATAAGGTTTGAATTGCTTTTGCCTTGTAAATAAGGTTTGATTATCAAAGTTCGATAAGTATTATTTGAAGTCTTTGATTATTCATATTAAATGTGTTGTAATCACTGTTCCAAGCTCCAGTTCTCTCTAATTTGTCCTTTGGATTAGAGGGGCTGTGACAGAAAATTTGTAGCAAGGGTTAACGTGTGCACTAGGTAACTGTGTTGCTGAAAGGTTTGCTCAGCCAATTACATGTGACTGTGTGCTGAAAGGTTTTCTCGATCGGTCACGGAGTCCGTGCAAGGATGTCTCATTCTGCGGCGCTAGATTAGTTAGATATGGATCATATAGACAGAAAATATGTCTGGCCAGACAAAGTTTATGGAAAATGATAGAAAATATTTAATAAACACGAAATTTCAAATAAAACTCCGTGTGTTACAGATGGGACAGTGTTATTCAAAGTTTATGATGTATGTTTTTGGCATAAGTCCACTGAGTCTTTGTACTCGGCCTTGCATGTTTGTTTTTAAATGTGCAGGTTGAGCTGGTGATGAGATGGAGGAGTGTTGAGCAGTAGGAATCTTTTATCACTGATAGTAGAGCATTGAGTGCACATCTTCATATGTGTACCTCACATGTTTTTCGCTGCAAGAACACTAAGTTATATTTTGATTAGAGAACTAAATTCCTTCAGATCAGTTGAACATTTTTGTTAAGGATCTGATGGGCTAGTCTCTTGTATGTTAATTATGTTTACTTTGATATCCAATACTTTGAGGTTTTTAGATATTTTCTTGATATATGTCTCCCAATTCGATATCCTATTTTCTTTTCCCATTTCTAAATTCTCATCCCAAGTAACAGTCCCTGCTAATCTGTCCTTATAGATAGTGGGCTGTTACATTATTATTTTCTTTTTCTTAATATGTAATTAATAAAAGGACTATGAATTTACAATTCTATAGATATTTTTTTAATTCAATGTTATAATTTGCTAACCGATGATATAAATTATTCTTTATTAATAATTTAAAGAGAATAATGTGTGGATAGATTCTACTTAGACTAAGTTCATTTAAAAATACGATTATCTGATTTCATACATTGTATATAATTATATGTCACCTCATATAATTGTGTTTAATATAAACTTTAGTTTATTTTATATAATTTAAATAATATCCATTTTATTTATTCATTAAAGCATTGTATTTTAAGTTATGTATATTGAACTTATAGGTATTATATATTATTTTAGAAGATTTTGTCCTCGTGTTTTTGTCAATATTTATGTAAGAGTTTATTTTAATAAAAGTGTCCGTACAAATATATTAACTTTTAAAATTAAAGGGTAAGATATTCACTATTGATATATCCGATAGAAAAAAGTTTCGACAAAAATATCAATTTATATAAAAAATATAATATATAACTATTATTCATAGAATAAAATTTGAAGACAATCTTCTCACTGTACATGAATTTATCAAGTGGGAGACATATAACAAATGCATTGTTGGTTTTCTACTAGATGTTTGCTTGTGACGACCCGACATCTCAAGGAAGTACGGATCAAATGGATCGTCACTGGTATGATAATGCAGCGGATATATACATAACTAATCAATACAATCAACCATTTAACTACTCATAAATGCATGAACTGAAAGGAATAAACTATTTCAATACCAACCCAAGTCACAGAAGGACTTGTAAAAAGGTTTAATATCCAAATGTAACTCAATCAGGGTGCAATTCAAAGAACGAGGTACGACCTCAAGTTCAATACGATAATGAATAGCAGTTATAATCAAAAGAAACCAAAAACAATATTAGAGTTTAGCAGCAATAAATGTGTGGACATGTATATGACGATGCATGCCCAAGGTTCTAGAAACCTTTCTATTATAGAAATAAAACACCTGCCACTCTGCACCACCTCGCACTCATCGTCAATCCTCGCTCAACTGCGCATAAAAGCGAGATGCAGGGCTAAGTACAAAAGTACTCAGATGACTCATTGCCGAAAATATTTTCTTTGTAAAGTTATTGAACTACCCACGATAGCGCATGAGGATTTTAGTTGAAAAGACTCATGCCTATCAAATATTTTATCATTTTCCAAAAGTGTCCGACCGGACTATTTCATCCACGTTGTTCCATATCTGATCATTCATTCATTCATTCGCGCACTATGGAGGTGGCCACCTACACATAGTCGTTGTGACCGGTCGAGGTAGCTAACCTTAACACACAGTCACACGTGTACACAATCCGAGTTAGTCCTTAACTAAGTAGGATCCGATCGTTACCATTTGTTAACGTTGGTGGACCAACACATTCTTATACCACGTTGGATATACCAACCTCAGATAGGATCACAACAAAACATAAACATTTGGCAGTACTGCATATCATGCAATAATATTTCATAAAGCTTTTGTAAATCATGCTTTGAGGTATGCATATCATTTTGTTTTAAGAGAGCCCATCTGCTAGTCCGAAACTATAAGTTCTAAGTGAGCAGGGTGTGGTTGTCCTTCCTCGGCAACTACGTACGAACAGAACCTTCATAAGAAAATAACTTTTCTTAGATTCCTTCTATTGATCGAGGGTCATTTATAAGTTACGACTTAAAGTTCCTAATTAGGGTTTCTTTATGATTTCATGTGATGGTCTTAAGATAATTCCTATTATATTACATTCTCAAATTTCAAACTATATTACTTCATCATTCATAGATGAACCTCAACTTTGAGTCATATACTCGAGTCTATCCTCGACTCTAGTCTTAGTGTTCTTCTAAACGTTATTACGTTATAGATTGTTAGTATCCAAGTGATGATTGGTATATTAGGATATTCTCAAGCCACTAACTAGACTTAACAATTAGAGTTACGTCCTAGTAGGTTATGCTTGACGACGTGTCGTATTAACATGACGAATGAAATGAGATCTTGACTTGTGATTCTAGATACCTCATATCAACGCGTAAGTAAATACTTAGGAATTAATGGAGTTCCTTGTGAATACTAACTCGACCCTTGAGACATAAGGATTGACATCTTATGTTTGAATCTTAGCTTACACCTATGACATTGTTTGTTTCTCTCAACTCGTCGGAGATTGTGTACGTTATAAAATCGCTATTCGTATCGAGTTATCTTAACGCTCAATCTAATATTGTATTAGGTTATCGTTGTTGAGCATTAACGTTGTAAGTCGTCTTTTGGTTTCTTTAACTTAGGAACTCACGTTTGAGTTATCCTATTATTAACAGAAAACCCTAAATTTGTGTCTAATTTCGATTCTCATTAATTCCTTTTTAAGTTATCGAAATTTATCGATTTCTTTTGGATTCTCGTACATAAAGTACTATGTTGTTTATGTTTGAGGTTTTGTTTGTCGGCATAACATAAATATAATCATACAACACCATACAACACCATACACAACATAAACCATACTAAAGCATTAGAAAACCCTAATTTATAACATAATACACAACTATTGTGTATGTGTGCATGAGTGTTCTATTCATTCATCATAATCACAACCATTCATTCTAAACTTATAGATTAACTACCATGGCATCATTCACAATTAAAATCAACTCATACTTAACCATTTTGCTATATTTTCGATAATTAGCAATAATTAACATAAGTATCTAATAAATTCTAATAAATTCATGATATGCTCCTATCATGTTATAGAATTTAATTATAAACTCAATACCATCAATTAAAATTTTAAACCATGAATTAACAATATGAAAGTTTTCGACAATTTCAAGTTATTGAACATTGATGTTCAATAAATTCCACAAAAATCATATCATGCTTATATCATATATTAAACATGAAATACCATTTCATATCATACATTAAAATTTAAACACATGCTTATTTCTACACATATATATATCGGTACTATCACTATACACATATATATTCAAATAATTTCTACTAACATCATAACATGTTTATAATATGTACTAAACATGTAATATTAACCTTAAACATCAACTAATATTTATAATATGAACTAAATGCTTGGAATTCTTTTTGTCCTCACACATATATTACATATGTGTTCAATAAATTCCCAACAATGCATAATAGGTTCATATTATTTCTAAACATCATATATTATATTATCTTCAACAAATAAAAATCAAATAAATCTTAGAATATTTATACATAGTTTCGGCCTTTTCATAAATAGGAGTAGTGCCTCAAAAATTTCAAGCTTAATATATGATGTTCATAACATATATTAAACACTATATCTCAACTATTTCTCAACAAATAAAATCAAACAATGGCTTAAAAATACTTAAAAAAATTCAGCCCTTTTGTGAAAAATAGGAGTAGTGTTTCAAAAATTTCAAGATTAATATATGATGTTCATATCATATATTAAACACTATACCTCAACTATTTTTCAACAAATAAAATCAAAATAAATACAAGAAAATTCTAAAAATTTTCATATTTATTCTACATGCTCCTAACACATCAACAAGCAATAATATGAAATAATATTCACAAAAGCATGCTTTATCTTCTATAAAAAAAATTATAACAAAAATTGAAAAATATTAAACATACTCCAAAAATTCTCAAACTTTAAACACAACCGTAGAAAATATTTCTAAGCATATTTCATTCATGGCTTGAGAGCATTTGGTGGCTCAAAAGTCATGAAGAACAAAAATTAGGGTTCTTCATGAAACAATTCCAAAAAAATTCTACTCCATTAAAAATAAAGAGAATGATGAATGCAACCTTTGTATGGTCTTAGAAAATTATTGGAGAGTTGAAATTGTTGAGAAAGAAGGATTAAAGCTTAAGGATTTGAAAAATAAAGAGAGAATTTTGGTGTTCTAAAGAGAGAGAGAGAGGCACGGTTTTTGCTACTGTAAATGGCAGCAAAATGGCTATTGGGAGCCTATATGAGTGGTCCATTGTGGTGGTTGGGAGAAGACTACTCAAATTACCCGATTTAGCATGTTAATACCTACTCTTTAAGTTTTATGGCGCTTTCGATTAATTTCTGGTAACCTTAAGGTTTTATTTTATTAAATAGCCTTAAAAAGACTTATTTCATAGTTTATAATAATTTCATGAAGTTCGGATGGATCCGGTAAGTCAATTTCGAACTATCGCGGAAAAAACAGCGTCCGGCGATTAAATTATGCTCATTCGAAATTCTATTGAATTCTTGAGCTTCCATAATTAATTTGAGTCTTATAAATCATTTCTTATTGATTTAGACCCTTGGTTCGAGTTTCGGTTCGTTCGGATTAGTTTAGAGTTTTTCGGTAAATATTCCCGGCGTTCGGTTAAGTTCTTCAGGAATTTCGTTCATAAATTGATTCTTATGAATTATAAATTCATAAATATATATATTCCTTCATTATTTTGATTGTTCTCATTAATTTCAATTATTAGCACGGACTGAAATTTGATCCGGCTTGTGAATAGTACTTTTGAGACTAACCGGGCAAGTCTGCCCGAAAATTCTAATTCTTTCACATGTTTTCGTGAGACGATTCTATAAATGCAATCATTTTGTTGAGAATTATTCTAGATCTTTCATTCTATGTTCAGGCTATTCAGGAAACCCTAATCTTGTTGGACTAGAGGTGTTCATCCGATCGGGAACCGGCGGATCGGAGCCGGTCAGCAGTTTGAACCCGAGCAAGTGGTGGTCGGTTCTGTTCCGAACCGTCCCGCCCTACACTGCAGTTACGGTTTGGTCCGTAAATCGTGAACCGTTGAACCAAGCGATTGAACCGCGGTTCATGTAATTTTTTTTATTTTTATTTTTTCAATTTTTTTTGTAATGTAATATGTTTAATATCATCAAAATACAATTATTATTACATAAAACACATGAAATAACATCTAAAGCACAAAAAAAACAAAATTTTGAACCGACGGTTCACACGGTTTCGGGCCGAACCGGCGGTTCCGGATCCGAATCGTGTGAACCGCCGGTTTTCGGCGCATCTCCCCCCAAAAATTTCAAATTTCAAATTTCAAAAATCTCCCACAATCCTACCATTTCATCTATAAATACCCCCCGATCCTACCATTTCAACACACCATTTCTATTCTCTTACTCTCTCAATTCTTGCTCTCATACTTGCGAACTATTGTTACTCTCTTGCTCTCTCAATATTCTTACTCTCCTTACTTACTCTCCCAATATTCTTACTCTCATTACTCTCTCAATATTCTAAAAATGGCCTCTGCCTCTGGATCTGGTTCTCGTAAACCTATCATTTACTAATTATTGTGTCCCAATATTATTTTTTTCGTCATATCTATGTATCTATACAAATATAATTCAAGAATACAAAAAATCAAAGAATAATAATAAAAAAAGGCGGTTCACACCGTGAACCGGTAGTTCCGAATCGGAACCGGAACCGGAACCGCTTAAACCCCTTCATGGGCCGGTTGACGATTCCGAACCGGAACCGCTTAAACCCCTTCATGGGCCGGTTCCAGTTCCGAATTTCCGAACCGTCGGACCGGAGGTTCTGAATCAGAACCGGAACCGGCCCGGCCTGTGAACACCACTAGGTTTGACTAGTCACTAGTTTTTTATTGCTCTAGTTTTCGATCTCCGAATCGATTCTAATTCGTTTCGTTGGTTAACTTAAACATAATTAAGGTCTAAGTACCACAAGTAATTGATTTAATCATCACTAATAAAAGTTATAAATTTTTCGGGTTATTACATTGCTCTACTTTATGGAGTTGTTGTAAGACTATTCTCATTGATCTCATCGCCCCAACCTAGCAAACAAATGATAATTCTATTTTTTTTTAAGTCATGTTTTTTTAAAAGAAGTCATATTTTTGATGACTTAAGGTGGTCTACAAATACTAATGTCATCATGTTCCACGAATTATGTATTGATAACTTTTAATTGGTTCATTGAAATTTTATAGATATAATGATATTGATAATTAAGTATACAATAAAAAATAATGAAAATTATATCAAAATTCATAATTATTTTTCTTTATAAGTAGAGTATAATATTGCTATATTTTCACCAACAAATCAAAAATCTCTTTTCTTTCTAATTCACCAATTAACCAAAATTATTTATTCCTTATCAAATTATAGATCTAAATCATCCATATTATCCAAAATTTTCGTGGCAGATGAATCCCGAACAATTTTTGAATTCTAAATCTCAACAAGACTCTCAATATTATTCAAATTCTCATTTTTCTCCAGATCTTAATCAAATTCAGACCTCTCACTGAATCATAAAATATCATATGGAGTTTGTTTTTAGATGTTCAACACCCAAACCAAAATAAAAAATGTGCCAAAAATATTTGGTATGTGAAAAAAGATGTAGACCTTATGTCATTTTGGCTCTTTGTTAGCAAAGATAACATATGCAACAACAAAAAAATCTCGCTATGGGCACATATTCATATAATGTATCACGACAAGCTAGTAGAAATTTCGGATGAACTCAAAGAAAGAAACATTAAACCAATGGATGGTCGTTGGAAACTACTTCATAAAAACAAAAACAACTGGGTTGCTTCTTGCAAATAAAACAAATGCTCGTAAAAGAAGTGAAATTAGCCACAAAGATCTTGAGAAAAAATCTCATGCAATTTAAGAAGCAGATGTCAATAAGTTTCGGGACTTGGTTGTATTTAATAAAGTTATGTGTAAACATTACAAGTGAGATTTAATACAACATGTCTCTATCCTGAAAATGAAGCTGGTGATGGTCAAGAAAGTGTTAGAAACTCGAAAAGATCCAGGAATTTCGAAGAAGATGATTATTATATCCCTTCCAATCCAGATACTTACAATACAAGATGTTCAACTATTTTCCGTCCTGAAGGTAGAGATAAGGCAAAAGAAAATAAAATTTGATTTTCCGAATGAATTTGCTGCAGAACTTCGTGCACTCGGAATCTCTAGAGACAATAAAGCTGAGTTAATAAGAAATGTGACGATTGATAAACTTAACTTGGAGCGCCAAAAGTTAGAAATGGAAAATATGAGGATGAAACATAATATATTGTATATATTACGGCAAAATATCATTTATTTTCATAACAAAAAGAGCTAAAATGCAAACTAATGACAATTGTATTTGGACAATGACTCTACTTATTTTCATGTAATTTTAGTTTATGTAATTTCAATTTATGTTTATGTAATTTTAATTTATGTAATTTCAGTTTATGTAATTTTATGTTTATGTAATTTTAGTTTATGTAATTTTAGTTTATGTAATTTATTGTCTACAATCCAAAAATTGTTATGAAGTTGCAGATTGACATGCATAGATCAATTTGAAAAGCAATTGGTATGCAAAAGCAACTATGAAGCTGTACAAGTCACAAGCACAAAAATGTCCAAAAGCATTTGTATATCAATATTAACATGCAGAAAAGTAATTGGTTTGCAAGATAAAAATAATTATTAAATTGTACTAGTAAGATGGATAGAAACATAATCCAATGCCACATACAAGCTTATCAAGTTGTACAAGTCACATATATTAAAAAATGAAATCCAGTGCCTACAAGATTATTTTATATATATCATCTTAAGTACATATGAAGAATTCACGAAATACTCACTATTTGCTCTTTTCTCTTTCTTTCTTGTCCACTTCAGAAAAATGTATGAAAGTTCTTCAGACTCAAATTCAAGTGAGGTTTCTTCCAAACTCATAGAATTTGATGAGTGGGAAGAACAGATTCATCAATACAATCGTCATATTGATAGAATTATTGCGGATATGGTGGTCAACAATCTTGATCTGGTTATAGGTGCTCAAGAGCTACAACAAGAAACGGAGAAGGTATTGTAATAGAGAAGCGAGATTGGTGCGGAGGGCTTGATGAGCGATTATTTTAGAGCAAGGCCGACGTATATTCCATAGATGTTCCAACATAGATTTCGCATGTAGAAGTTAGTATTCCTTCGTATAGTGGAGGCCATTCTTGATGGCGAATATTTTCAACAGAGAGTTGATGACAGCGGTAGACAATCTTTTCACCAATACACAATTATCTTGGCGTTATGAGTGATGGCATATGGTACATCACCCGATGTTATTGATGAATATTTACGAATGAGTGCAATTGTGACGAGAAGCTCTCATACGTTTTGTAGAAGGTGTCATTTCTTGTTTCAATGACACATATCATAGAAGGCCTAATGAGCAAGATTTGGCAAGACTACTCTTTGTTGGGACACAATGTTGTTTTCGAGCATGATTGATAGTATTAGCGCATGCATTGGCAATGAAAATTTGTCCTCTGCGTAAATTTGGATAATATCACGGAAGAAGTGGAACTCCAACAATCATTTTGGAAGTTGTTGCATCGTATGATTTATGGATATGGCATGTGTTCTTTAGAACACCAGTTTCGTGCAATGATATACATGGATGTAAACAATCCAAGCTGCTCGTGAACTATTCAGAGCTCAATTCAAAAAAAGCTCGTTCGAAATTTATTCGTTTTACAAACGAACTGAACTCGAGTCTCGAGTCGAGCTCAATAGGATTTTCGAGCTGATTTCGAGCTTAAGGATGTTCAGTTCATGAGCTTGGGAACATGTTCGGTTCGAACTCAAACGAGCTAGTTCGTGAACATGTTCCGAATGATGTTTTTGTTTGCATAAAACATATGTGTGCCCTAGTGTGAAGAGTTTGTTTGACATAAGCTATAAATTATACATACTATATGTTTATTTGCACAAAAAATATTTATTCTTACATAAACAATACAGTCATGATTGCATGAAACGTATAACACTAACAAAAATAAATGACTAATAAATAGCAATTTAGTAATACGTAAATGATTTTATTGTTCTTATTTGAATGACTCATTAATTTAAAGAATATAAAATTGAGAAAAAATGATATAAATGAAATAGAATAATTGTAATATCCCGAAGAATTAAAGGCCTAATTACGTTAATTAAATTTCGTAAATTAGGGTTTAGCTGTGATATTTGAAATAGTAAATTATCGAATAATGATTTCGATAAATTATGAAATAATGAATTCCTATATCATATTCACTAATGATTGTGAATTAAGGAATATAATTATATAAAGTATTTCGGCAGTAATATTTTAACGTCAATTGAATATCGATAGTTAAAATTTCGTGAAAATTTCTAAGTGTCGAAGCTTAGAATTATATTCCCTTATTAATGGAATAATTTAATAAAGTGATTACGACTTTATTACGACCATTTTGAGATGGGTCGATTATGAACGTTTTGAACGTCAACGTTTTGAGACGATTAGAAAATCGAATTTAATGATCAAGGAATTATAATATTTAAATTCCTATGATTATTTTATGTAATTAGAGTATTATTTAGCATTAAAATAATGCTAGAGAATTAAGGAATAATTATTGAACAAAAATGTAATTTTCGAAAACCCTAATTTCGAAAATTTGGGTTTTTCACCTATAAATAATTCTAATTATTTTTCCTATGATATAATTTATCATCTAAGATATATATTATGTTTTATATCTATGAATTGCAAGAAAAATAAAATGTTGGGCATTAAATCACAAAAGTGCCGTGAACTACTATGCATGTATTAACATGAATGAATTTATTTGTGAGCTTCCAAATTGTGTTGTATCAAGTGGGATATTATTACACACTTACCAAGTAATTTAAATTGAGGATCAAGTGGGAGGCCATTGTGTGTGTGTGTGCCGTTTTTGTTGACTCCAAATGAGGTTGGAAGCTTAATTCAATCACCTTTTGATGACTTGTGCATTTTAAGAGTGTAGATATTATTTAAGGTGTATAAGACAAGAAAACTTAAGGCCATCCTTTGCATTTTGGAGAGAGGGCCGACGGCTCATATAGATTAGGAGTGATTTCATTTTTGTTTTGTCCAAAGCATTGTGTAAGAGTATTTACTATGATGATATATTAAAATGGTGAGTCATAAAGCTAATTAAAAGGCTTGTCTTGCCTTGAGTATGAGAGAACCGAGAGAGAGAGAGATTGGAGTGTATTTAGTGATTCATTTACTTAAGTAAGGTATTACACAAAAACAAACATCTTCATTCTCTTTCCAAAAGCCAAGAACCACCGTGAGCTCCTTAAGAAAAGAAAAAAAAACCAAGTGTGTTCTTCATTTTTCAATCACCAATCCTTGATATTAAACCCTTGTACACTTAATCGACACAATTAAAAAGGTTAGAAATCGAACGAGCTTCGATTATACGTTAGAATTTTAATTATCCAACCGTTTGATTTAAATTTATAAGCATGTGTTCTTGATAAGAAATTATGATAGCATGATTATTGTTTGTTAATTATGTTGAGCATGAAGTATATGTTTCATATTAGTAGTTTAATTAAAACCTAGGCATGTTATGAAATTAATTATGACTACCGAAAATTTCAATGTTTAATGTAATGTTAGATTAATGATCTATGATGATATTAGAACACATTATGATTATTTGGAAATTTTAAAAAAATCCTATGATATGTCTTGATAAATACCGAAAATGAATAAAAAATTATATGTTGGTGTACAAATTTTATTTAAGTAATATCTTAGCATATTATTGATCTAGGGCATTGAATTAGTAATATGTGAATATACTAGAATTTAAAAAGAATGTATGTTCATATTTTACAAAAAAATTCGAGAGCCTAATGCTTGGTATGATGATGTGTGAGTTGAAAATATTGAATATTATGCTAGATTATTGTTATATGATAATGATTAAGCATTGTGTAATTTTATAAGATTTTTACAAAAATATTTGGTATATGTTGATGAAGAACCGTGAGCTATGAACCATTATACATTGGTGTGTTAATTAATTTGTTGGACATTATGTTATAATTATGATATATAATTATGTTTAAGTGTTGTAGAATTTAATTAGAATTTTAGAAAATTGTTTGGCTAATTTTTGAAAAAAAATCGAGACCTATAAGTATGATATAGGTGATGCCCAAATTTTCTATAGCTAATGTTTATACATATTAATGATCCTATGATAATATAGTATACTATATGAATTTAGAAGAATTTTTGGAAGATGTTTGAAAATTTTAGGAAGAAGGCCGTGAGCTTTAGAATAAATATTAAGGGTTTTAAATCCTTTTTATCAAGAAAAATAATACATTATATGTCTAGAAATTATTTTAGACATATTAAGAATTTATGGGATTTTATAAACATAGTATACTATGCGTACAGCGAAACGTTATATTAAATAACGTTAGAACTGAAAAAATATGTATAATGAATAAGTTAATTCATATTAAAGGAAAATATTAATCAAGTTTATTAATTAGCGTGAAAAATCGAGAATTAGAGTTTTATGAAAAGAAATCGATTGAAAATCGATTTATATAGAAAATAGTTATAAAATATATTGAGAAAAGTCAAAACGTTGACTTAAGATTAAACGTATTAAATACGTGGAATAAATACGCTAATACGTGTAAAACGTATTAATTATGAATATCTCAATTGTGAGAAAAGATTTCATAATTGAAATCATTTTATCAAAAGACGTTAGTATACGTTGAACGTTTAACCTAAATGGTTAATAAGAGATCGTAGATCATATTACGTCTCTATCGAAGTACGAAAAATATTTAGTTAAGATACGCGTTGAAACAACGTATTAAAATTAGTTAAGGGATTCGAGTTATTACTTTTTTAAGTTATCAAAGTTTATTTAAACTTTGAAAATCTCAAAAAACATGACCAACGTACTAAAGTAGTTTTTACGTAAAGATTGGACGTGGACGTGACGAGTTGACAAAGCAAGAAATCGATTAAGGTGATCTATAGTCCAGGTGGGCTTTACTCTACTCAAAAAGATCAAATGTTTTATTTACGTTGCTTTATTCGCAAGAAATGATAACGAAATGATTTATTTAATTACCTGTCCAAAATGTTTATGTTTTATGTATGTATCCTATCCATGCTCGATTTATGAATGCTGTTGGGTAACTCCCAACATATGAAATGTTGAATTCGTATCCTTGTAAGTACCCACAAGGATGATTGAGAATTCGTATCTGTCTTGAGTGGCAAGGATTTTGTGCACTATTTTGTGACTGTGTGCTGAAAGGGTGCTCGGTCGGTCACGGCGTCCGTAAGAGGAGGCCTCCTCTACGGCGCAAGATGAATTAATGAGATGAGATAATGGAATCGTTGTGATAAATGGAAAGGGATATGGATCATACATACAAGGAAAATATGTCTGGCCAGACAAATGTTTATGGAAAATGACAGAAAATATTTAGTAAGCACGAGCATTTCAATTAAAACCTCGTGTGTTACTGTGATGGGGCAGTGTAATTTAAATTTGATAAAATGTTTTGACATGAGTTCACTGAGTGCATTCTTGTACTCAACCCAGCATGATTGTTTTTAAATGTACAGGTTGAACAGATGGTGGATGGAGGCGTGTTGAGTAGTCAAGCCTCTTTTTGATATGTTTGTTAGAAATCTTGAATGCATATCGTCATATATGCATTCACATGCTTCTCCGCTGCGATTGAATGTTATGTTTATATATTGATGTTGACAGTTAAATCCATCCGAATCAGTGAACCTTTTTGTTAAGAACTTGTAGCCTTTCTATATGTAAATTATGTGTGCCTTGTAAATAAGGGTTGAAACTCCTAGTTCACATGATGTTTGTTTCATGATCCTTTGATAAATTATCTTTAATGTTCAGTAATTACTGTTCCAAGTTTCAGTCCTCGTTAATCCATCCTTAGGATTAGAGGGCTGTTACAATAATAATATTCTTTTTTTACTATGAATAAACGTAAAAAAAAGCATAGAACATAACAATGAAAATAAAAGAATAAACTTGATTACGCCATTAATCATTCCTCGAACAAATTGACACTTTAGAAATACTTGAAGGAAGATGAAAGCCACAAGTTTCATATACTCATAAACCATTGAAAAAAAAAATTAAGAAAAAAATTGTAATATCCCGAAGTTTTAAAGCCTAATTACGATAATAAAAATTCGTAAATTAGGGTTTTGTTTCGAAATTGAATTATTAACTTATCGAATATTGATTTCGACTATCTATGATACTATGAATTCTTATATCATATTCACTAATGATTAGTGAATCAAGGAATATAGTTTATATTATTCTTTCGAAAGTATTATTCTAACGTCGATTGAATATCGATAGTTAATATTACGTTATTATTTTTCTAAGTGATGAAGCTTAGAATTAAATTTTTATTATTAATGAAATGAATTAATAAAGTGATTACGACTTTATTACGAACATTTGAGATGATTCAGTTATTAACGTTTTGAGACATTTCGAACGTCAACGTTTAGAGACGAATTGAAAACTTAGTCTAACGATTGATGAATTATAATATTTAAATTCCTATGATTATTTTATGTAATAAGAGCATTATTTATCATTAAAATAATGCTAGGGAATTAAGGAATAAATATTGAATAAAGTTAGCTATTTTCGAAAACCCTAATTTCGAAAATTAGGGTTTGACACATGAAATAATTTTAATTATTTTTTCTATGATTTAATTTATCATCTAAGACTTATATTATGTCATATAGCTACAAATAGCATGAAAATATAATGTTTAGCACTTATATCACCTAAGTGCCGTGAGTTTGGTACAAATAGGTGTAATTGAAGAAAAATTTTGCTATATTTATGCCATATGGTATTATAAATGTGATAGTAGGATATTACTACACATAAAACAAGATCATTAATGAAGTGAACAAGTGGGATGTGTGATGGCTTTGTCATAGCCGTATAAAGTGATCACAAATGAGGTTGGAAGAAAAATTAGAACTCTTTGAATGTGATAGCTTGCATGTAGTTAATGCCTAGGATATTTGTAATTGGTATAAGACAAAAATAATAAAACTCATCCTTGGAGTAATGAGAGGGCCGATGTGTTTGAGGAAGCAAAAGTGAGGATATTTGTTTCATTTACTAATTGATGATGATGTGCATTTAATATGGCATAAGGATGATGTATTAAAGTAGAGTGAGTCACAAAGTAATAAAAGTCTTGCAAATGTTATGTGTGTGAACCGAGAGGTGTAGGATAGGAAATTGTATACTAAGTCTTTTTATTCATTTAGCTTTTGTGTGTTAAGTGATAAGTTAATAAAAACAACACATCTCTCATTCCAAACCCTTATTACCGTGAGCTTTGAGGAAGAAAAAGAGAGAGAGTTCTTCTTTTTATATCCCAAATCCCATATAGAAAAACCTTTTCACTAAAAATCGACACCGATTAAAAGGTTAGG
This sequence comes from Salvia rosmarinus, assembly GCA_036937905.1. NCBI lineage: Eukaryota > Viridiplantae > Streptophyta > Magnoliopsida > Lamiales > Lamiaceae > Salvia > Salvia rosmarinus. The sequence goes on from CM072815.1 coordinate 12,709,910, forward strand.
AATCGAACGAGCTTTCTATATACGTTAAAATTTTGAATTTCAACCGTTTGATTTTAATATATATGCTTATGTAAATAAATGATAGAAATATGAAAATATAGCTATCATGGTTAGTTGCTTGTTAATAATGTTTATTATGTTAAGTATGATCATATGTATTGATTTAATTACAAGCTAAGCATGTTATGAAATTATTACTAGTGACCGAAAATTTTTAATGTCCTTATGTTGATGGATTAATGATATATGGTGATAGTTAAGCTTATAGTGATTTATTTGGAATTTTTGGAAATCATATGTAATATATTTATAATTACCGAAAATTGTTGGAAATAATATGTTGAGGTATGATTCATGCTTAAGTGATATTATAGCATATTATTGTTGTAGAGCCTTAATTAAGTGCTAAATGAATTTATTAGATTAAAAAAAAATAGTTGTTCATGTTTGAGAATTTTCGAGATTCATTAAGTATGGATACCTTGATGTATGAATTATAATTGTTGAATATTATGTTATATTAGTGATATAGGATGATGATTAGGTGTTGTGAGATTTTATTAGAATTTTAGAAAAATGTTTGGGTATTTTTCCAAAAATTCGAGAACTATAAGGTGAAGGAAAATGATGTCCAATTTTCTATAGTTATGTTATTACATATTAATGATCCTATGTTAATATAGTGTGTTATGTGATTTATAAAATTTTGGAAGAATTTTGTGAATTATATGTATGATGGTTAGAGCTAGGTTATGAGGATTAAGGGTTTTAAATTCTTTTTATCAAGAAAAATCACATATTATGTGCTTAGAAAATATTTTAGACCTATTATGAATTTATGGAATTTTAGAAACATAGTATACTATGTTTACGGCGAAACGTGGTGTTAAATGACGTTAGATGTGAAAAATGATATGTAATATACAAGTTAGGTCATACTTAAGTAAAATATTGAACATGATTGTTGATTAGCGTGAAAAATCGAGACTTAGGATTATTTGATAAGAAAATCGATTTATATGAAAATTTGTTAACATATATGTGAATAATTCAAAAAATATGTTAAGAAAAGTCAAAATCGTTGACTTATGACTAAACGTATTAAATACGTTAGTATGTGATCAATGTTGTAGTATACGTTGAATAAATACACTAATATGTATAAAACGTATTAAATTTATAAGATATCTCTTTTGTGATAAACGATTTCATAATTGAAATCATTTTATCGAAAGACGTTAGTATAAGTTCGACGTTTAACATAAATGATTAAAATAAGGCCGTAGATCATAATTTGTCTCTATCGAAGTACGAGAAGTTATTAATTAAGATATGCGATGAAACGACGTACTAAATTAGTTAAAAGGATGCGAAGTATTATTATAGAAAGTTATCAAAGCTTATTAGACTTGGACGTTCTTGAAAAACGTGACCGACGTACTAAATTAGTTTTTACGTAAAGGTGGGACGCGGACATGATCAATTGGCGTTGAAAGAAATCATTTTAAGAAAGTCTACAATCCAGGTGGGCTTTACTATACTTTTAAATTATAAAATGCTTATCAAATGATTTATTTACGAGGCTTTATTTCAAGAAATGATGATGAAATGATTTATTTAATTACCTGCCCAAATATTTATGTTTTTATTTATGTATTCTCTCCATGAAATGTTATGAATGTTGTTGGTTCGCTACCAACTTATGAATGAAATCGAATTCGGATCCTATGCCGAAGGGTAAGTTTCTTGGCTAGGGTTAACGTGTACACAATAATGGTGACTATGTGCTGAAAGGATAATTCTCGGTCGGTCACAGCGATGTAGAAGGAGGCCTACTTCTACGGCGTTAATGGAAATGTTATGATGAAAGGAAGGGATATGGATCATACATACAAGGAAAATATGTCTGGCCAGACAAATGTTTATGAAATGATGAAAATGTTTCGTAAGTATAAGGCCTTTTTAAATAAAACTCTTGTGTCTTACTGTGATGGGGCAGTGTAATTTAAAGTTGATAAAATGTTTTGGCATGAGTCCACTGAATGCATTCTTGTACTCGACCACCGCATGTTTGTTTTAAATGTGCGAGTTGAGCGAGATGATGGATGGGGTGTGTTGAGCAATCGGAACCCTTTTGTCGTCGATATGTTAGAACCTTGACTACACATCGTCATATGTGTATTCACATGTTTTCCGCTGTAATGGAACACTAAGTTATGTTTTGAAATGTGATTAAATCCTTGGATCGGTTGAACTCTTTGGTTAAGGATACATTGGTCTAGTCTCATGTATATATATGTGTCTTGTATATAATGGTTTGAAGTTTCTTAGTTTATTAGATATATGTCTCACATGTGCGTAGTAAATTGTCTTTCATATCTCTTAATTCTTGTTTCAGTGATAGTCCTACTAATCCGTCATTAGTAGTAGAGGGCATTACAAAGTGGTATCGAGGCGGTTCGCTCTTTGAATCAAAACCCTTTCAAAGTCGAGTCTAGATTGAGTCACTAGACTTCTAGAAATCAGCTGACTATGCTCAACACTCCATCACATCAAGCTCAACCGAAATGAGGGAATGATTTCTTCTCAAGTTTTAAATGAAAAGTTCAATGATGAAAAAGATTGAAATCATGTTTTAAAAGTGAAGTGAAGAAATGTTATGAAGTTTGATTTGAAAAGAAAGTTAGGGAAAATGTTGGAAATGGAAGTATGCAAAGTGATCAAAGATAGAAATGAATGACAATGTTTGATAATAGGCATAATGTGTCAAAGTTGAAATGTTGAATTTGTGAAATTCAAAGTAAGGTATGCTTGCAAATAAGATATGTTATGAAATTTGAATAAAACTTTCAATCTTTCATTACATAATCCATTCAAGTTTCAAGTTAATTATGATAAATGAATATGTTATCCCAAGAGAACATAGATGCTATATGAACTATGATCACTTATTGTAAAAGAACATAGAAGTATGAATTAGAGGAACTTTATTTCATTACAAGATTGAAAGCAAGTATTGACATAAGAACGAATGCAACGATCAAATGAAAACAATGAGAGTTTTCAAGGGAAAAAAAAAGAGGGAACGACTTTGACTTCGGCGTCGGCATCTTCGACTTCGACTTCGACGTCGGTATTTTTTACTTCGACTTCGGCGTCGGCATCTTCGACTTCGACTTCGGCATCGGCATCTTCGACTTCGGCATCGGCATCTACAACCTCGACCTCGGCATCAGGCGAAAACTGTCTTGCGCAGTGTTTTTGTTTTGGCCCGTTCTCCTTCGTCTGAATTCCGATTTACGAACGGTTTTTTCCTAAGTACTCCTATCACAACGTAATTTATTTCTTATGAAGGACCAAATCCCTGATTCCTTCTCCAGAATTTACGAGAATTAGTTAAAGTTAGTCCTAGGATTTATATAGAATGAGAACCTTATAGTATGATAAGAATCTTAGAATACTACTAGATAGTAAGTTTCCCAGTAAGGTAAAGAAAGCTATGACGTGTGTTGTATATGAGAACCTTTGCGGATAACATTTATCTACTTATCAGATGTGTTGGATTGTTTTATTTGCTTAATATATATGCCTAGTTTATCCTATCTGCTTAACAGATGTGTTTAAGTTTATCTTATATGTTTATCAGATATATCTAGATTGACTTATGCTAGTATTGTCTGTGGAAGATGGCGAGGACACGCTACACAGCAAAGAGGAGATTAGGGCTGAGAGCTACACCAGAGGAAGTGATTCGAGCATACCATACTTATAGGATGTGCTGGGGCGACAGCTTGGGAGAGTTCTTGATGCATTATCTCTGTCACTGGATGGATGCACATGAGTATGGTGTGATGGATTTTGACGGTGTTAAGCGTCTCTTGACTCGACTACCTTGTGATTGGAAAGATTATGCCAACGAAGTATCGGGTGACTATATCTATCGCGTTGACGGTAATTATGATTTGATCGCAGATCTACCGAGGTTTATCAGTCATCTGAGCTATGTCTACAGCGTGTATAGAGTTGCACCTAGAGGACCTTATCTTGCACCCAGAGAGTACACTTGGCGCGACGTTTCGCGAGTGGGTGTATCTGGAGGTCGAGAGAAGTTGATCTGTGGTGCCAAGGTATTTGGAGGATGAGGGTCGATGCACACGTGGGCGGGCGGCACGATCGAGAGCTACAGGAGCGCGATTTTCCTCCTTGTCGGTTGGACACCCATCACGACCACCACTTCGGTGCTACCACCGATGATGGCGCCACCGCCTCCCGTGAGAACCCATCCGCGAGCAAAGACGCGCGCGGGGTGTCGATCCTCGAGATGACTATAGTCGATGCGTGATGTATATGCCATAGGAGGCGATGGAGCAGACCCTTCTCGTAGACGAGCGTGTGATGAGGACTCGGATGAAGACTCTGAGGAAGAAGAGAATCCGGAGGAGGATCCCGAAGAGGAAGAAGACCAGTGAAGATGAAAACCGGGAGGATAATCCGGAGGATAGTAGGAGCGCAAGTGAACATAAAGGATGGTAATGATGGAAGGTTTGATGACTGGTAGAAGGCTTCAGACGACAATAGATGTAAATTTGTGTAGATATGTATAGTACAGTATGTGTGTAACTTGTTTAGTAATGTTAAGGTAGTGGAAAGAGAAACATAGTATTTTTGTAACGCTATGTAATCAAGTATGTTAGTTAATGATGGTTAAGATAGGAAAGATATCGCGGTATGTACTTGACTTTCTTTTGTGTTTGACGACTTGTACATAACAGTCCTCTTTGAGGCAAAATTTTCTTATATATGCATGATGACCCTAGATGGGATTTTGCGGCAAAAATAAGTATGACAAGGATGGATGGTCTTATTAAAGCTATTTTATGATAAGATTATATGATGATGTTATATATGTTTAAATTGTGATAATGATATGCGATGTTAATTATATGTTTTAAATAACGAGAATGCCGCTAGGCGGGATCTGGCGAGGAATTAGGGAAGATGAGGTAGGGGAAGGGGCAGAATTCCACTACAGGAAGATGAGGATATACCACTACCACCCCCACCTCCACCTGATCGTAGAATAGAAGAGCTTTTCCTTAGGCATAAATCCACCTTCTTTTAATGGAAAGGGAAGTCAGGACGATGCGAGCAATGGATAAGAACCATGGAGAGAATTTTGATTTTACGATGTACTGTAGCAAAGCAAGCGTCATGTATTACTTTCCAACTCACTGGACCTGCGGACTTCTAGTAGGAAGCTAGAAGGAAAACTTTAACACCAGAACAAATGGATGATTTCACATGGGAGGATTTCAGAAGGGAGATGTATGAGAAATACATCCCAAAAAGTTATAGGAAGAAGAAGGAAAGTGAGTTCTTCAATGCAAGCAGAACGAATGTCCGTGACGAGAATATGATCGTACCTTTTGCGATATGTCGAGATATGCTCGATCAGTGAGCACGGACATGAAAATGTCGAGAAAAGTTTAGATCCGGTCTAAGGCGGAGATAAGAATGTCTCTACTTGATCGGAGATTTGACATACTGCTGAAGCTCTCGGTCGGGCTTTAGATATTGAGGCGACTATGCGGAGGATAAGTCGGCTAGCTCGGACACATGTACGGTTGATAAGGGTAAAAGAAAGTGGGAAGGAATTTTAGTAACAATAACCAGGGATTTTGGAAATACAAATAACGAGGCCACGGTAAGGAAGCGTGGCACCTCGAGGCGGGGATGGAAAAGGCGGTCTTTTCCTCGATGGGAGGTCCACAAGAGCATATGAGGGCTCTTCCTGCCCAAAATGCCAAAAATTGAACAAAGGAATGTGCTTAGCGGGCGGGCGGTTGTTTTAAATATGGTGTGAAGGGCCACTATGCTAATGATTGCCCAGGAATACGCCCGGGGATAGCGGAAGGCCAAACCGGCCAAGCCATGCCCAACCACTCGGGGCTATTCAATATCGCCCCAACCTCAAGAAGACCTCAAGACAACTACGGCAACAACCGGCAACAACCACAACGACGACAGCGGCAATAGCGTGAGGCAACAACAAGAACCCGACAGCGACAAGCACCCGTCGACCTCGGCCGGCGGGGCTAGAGCTTATGCTCTACACGGGCGAGAGGAAACCTAGTAGGTATGGAAAAACTTCTCAACATACCTATTATACTGTTGTTCGATCTGGTGCTTCACGTTCTTTCATAGCGAGCATGTGTCGATATGTTGGAACTTAGATCCGAACAAGCGAATCGGAAATGAGAATCTCTTCACCCATAGGAGGATTATGGTATCGAGCATGTTTGCTCGAACCTAGAGTTGAACCTAGGATCACTTAAGGTTCTAGCGAATAACTGAACATAATTGTAATATCCCAAAGAGCTACGCTTGAAAACTTCGGCAATAAAGATGCTAATAATAATAATATTCTTTTGTAAGGAAATATTTTGTTTAAAATCAATTAGGAGCTCAAATCGTTTCTCATTAGCATGCATTATCATGATTAGTGAAGAATTTTGAATTATTATTTCGCTGCCTGATAAATTGGGTTTAGTGCATTTATATAAGTTATTGGTAATAATAATGCATATATAGCTGCGAAGCTATTACCTAATAAAAGGAAAGATAATATAATATAATTGAGTAACTAACACTTATGTAATTTATATTCTTAATATTTATTTGCAAATATGTGCATTTTTCGCGCATAGGTAAAGTCCGTTACTTGATAATTAAATGCCTAGATATTTAAAGTATTATGAATATAAGATTGGTGAAATTTCTATACGGGTAATGTACTACAGGTTGTGTCTTAGTGTAAATAACAAAATGAAAACTAACCTAATCTAAGTAAACAATTAGACACATATATATATTATATCAAATGTATATATGAGTGTAGTGTGTGCCGTGTAGTATGCTAATGGGGTTGACCATGCATATTATTATATTAATATGTAGTGCATGTGTGTGTTGGTGCATGTGTTGTGTAGGTGTCATGTAACGTGTGTGTGTAGTGTAGAATTGTGTGTGTTAGCCAAAGTGGTGACACCTATCACCCCCTACATACCTTTTGTCATCCTTCCAATGTAATACCTAGACTATGTTGGATTTGTATCTTGAAAGCGGTTTGGTTGAGCTTGTATACAATGTTTCACATTACCACTATTACAATCTCTATCGATTTGAATACTTGATTGCATATATCGTGTCCCTTATCTCATATATAAGTTAGATCATACGGTGTGTAGAAGATCACGAAGTTTGTATGATTGGTCGAAGCTTAATGAGATATAAAAGTTTCACGGTGAGGCGACTTAAGGACGAGTTGTCGGTTTGAGGCTGCGATATAGATAAGAAGTGACTTGACTTAGTTGCTTGTCTATCTTTGATACGTCTCGGCGTATTGAAGGATCACGGATGAGATGTGTTCTTCTTCCGACCGTCGTGAAGAACCAAGATCTCGGTGACTTACGATGATCTAAACCTCGATAAGGTATTAGGTGAGTATGAGTTCTTGACCATCACTTTGACTTGTTATGAGTGAGGTTATATGTTCTAACCCAGATTCTCGCGTCTTGGGTGGTGGCGATCTTGTATGTCACGCTAGTTATACATGTCGAGTCACCGTATCCGTTTAGGATGATGGCGTCCCTTAAGGAGCTCAAAGGTTTATTGTACTAAACCTGCGAGGTTGAGTTAGCTCGAGTACAATAATAAGGTTGAGTGGTACTACTTAAGGAAATGAAGTTGTGTCGTTTTAAGCGATCAGATTGCTATAAATGATTAATGGGCGTTCGATATCTTAAATACGAGGATTCAGTAATGTCTAAGTGCAAGCCCGACTCAACCGGTAATAAAGGGTAAGTCGACATTCTTTCTCTAGTGGCATGATCGAATGTTTATAAATTAATTTATGTTACAGGCTGAACATAAGATAATTAATTTATTTGAGGCCCATCTTTATTCCTTGCATTTGATCCACAGGTGGCCCGTCCGAACCCGTAACTCTTGGAAGAAATCGGCCCCTAACGCTCTCAAAGGAAAGATTTTATTCTCTTTATCCCACATGGATATAATTATATTTATGGTATATGCATAGATCCTTTCCATATAAGATTATGGTAATAATCTTGAGAGTATGGAAATAATCCCAAAGTATGGTAATATTCCATATGGGATTATGGTAATATTCCATATAGGATTATGGTAATATTCCATATAGGATTAAGGTAGTGCATTATAAATATAAGGTATGAGATAAAGTCTAGGTTAATGCTTAATAATTGAGAGCAAATTTTAGTCCCACTTCATAAGAGTGAATCTCGAAAATTAGCCTGGGGTTGAGGTGATTTCTTGTAGTAGTCTCCATAGATCGTCCTCACTCGGCGTTGGAGATTGGGCATCAGGGACACGGTCCGAAGGTCAAAGCACGAGTCTCGACCGTTCGATCCGTTCATCCGTTCGAACCACCTCGGCGGATCAAAGGTAAACACGAGAAAACCTCTCGTGTTGCATTTAATTATATAGGCGCATGCTAGGTTTATAATCAATGTATGGTGAATTAAACACCCAAGATGGATCCTCGGTGAGGGTTAACATCGTTTTCCCTACAATTGGTATCGAGCACGGGATCGAGAATCTTGGCTCTGTTAGATTAATTCACGTTTGATTATTACGTGCGTTATTATAATTGTGGATCGCGTTCATCGTCGGCTCGTTTATTGTTTTGGTTGGTTCTTGTTTTACACCACGAGAAAATCCGTGGTTAGATTAGATTTTATCATGTAAATCTTATACGTAAAAGAAGAACGAGCGATAGAACGAAGAAGCGAAGCGGCGGGAAAAACAGTAGCTCGGCGGTCCCTCGGCGGTATCTCGCGAGCAAGCCTCGCGGTCGCGAGGCGATCGCGAGGCGCGGCGACGGGCGTCGCGTTCGCACGAGACCCTGGCGCCACGCGGCGGCGGCGATCGCGAAATGCGGCCGCGAAGCAGCGGCGGCGAGCTAGCGGCGGCAGGCGCGCGTCACGCGCGAAACCCGGCGCTTGAAAGCAGACTTCATGATCGCGAGTTTCGTCACCGCTGGCGATGGCGTCTCGACGGGCGTTCGGCGCTCGGGCGGTGGGCCACGCGTGTACGCTCGTCGGTCGCGGTCGCCTTAGCGACCGCAGGTAGCCCGCGAGGACACGCGGTGGCGGTGACGATGGGGTGGGCGCGGTGGGCCTTGCCTGCCAGCGGCCCGGTATAGTTTGGGCGACCCGCCCGGACCGTTTTCAGATTTTCCGGCCCGTGCCCGTGCACGCGAGGCCCAATTGTTGAATCCGGTCCGTGCCCGTGCACGCGAGGCCCGTTTTCGAAGTTTAAATTCTGTACTTTGTAAATCTATGTAATAGATTAGATTTATATGTGCAGGTTTCACGATTGGGCCGCGATGAACGTTTTATTTTATTTTTATCGTTCATATGCATGTCGTGGATGTTTAAATTATGCAGTAGCATGCTATGTATGTTTATATTACGTTGACAAACCTTTAAGTGTTTTACGTAATTGGATGCGCATAGTAAGCATGCTAGGTTTATCGCGTTTATCAAGCATATTTTAGAATTCTGCGAGCATGTTTTTCATGTTGAGTTCTATAGAAAAGCATGCTAGGATTACGTGATCTGCATGGACAAACCTTTTGAATAAAAAGACTAAGCAAGCAACCCGACAAATTAATTTTCAAATTAAAATGTCAAGACCTCCACTTTTGATCTCTAAACAAAGTGAGGCCTTTGTGAGTGGCGATCCACACGCGTGGCTTGCTTGCCTTTATTTATCATAAGTTTGTTAGATGAGATTTCTAAATAAAACATTTTAAATCTATTGAGAAGTGGGAGTTTCATGTGTGGCGCCCACAGCGTGGTGGCTTGCATGTGCGATTTTCATAAGTTCTCTAGAGATAGATATAAAATGAGATAACAAAAGAATTTGAATTGGGCGGTATGGTCCGGTGAGTATACCAATTCTAAGAATTCATTTTCTTTGTTAAAATTGTGGTCAATGCTTAGACATCACCTCAAGTACAACTTCCATGAAGTCCCTTCTTTGCGATAGTGATGTGGTCTAGTAAGGTCGATCATTAATTTCATTTGTCATAAGGATAAGTTGACATGGATTGAAATTAAGCGACTAAAAGGTATATTTTAGTGCAGTCGGGGGTTCATGTGTGGCGCCCACACGCGTGGCTTGCATGTGGAATTCCTTGGGCGATTGGAGGTTTCAATTAATATTGTTTTATCAAAGGTTACAATATTATTATTCACGATTTTTGCGATCGTATGCTTATGTGTTTTACATTATCGTTTGAGATATGTCTCTTACGCCGATTATCAATATGCTCGCACAAAATCCGTTATCGGTCCAAATTTTATCAGTGGAAGCGAAACATGGAATATGTTCTTATCATTTGAAGAACACATGTTTGTTCTCACTACTCTAAACCCGATGCCTCATCGGCGCATCGACTAATGGCGGCGAGTCAGCGAGACTTTGGAATAAGTCAAACAATATGGCTAAATCTTTATATGATGACTACGATGTCCAAAGGCTTGCATTGCTGACATCGATCGATGGTAGACGCGACGATATTTGGTCGAGTCTCGAGTAAGTTTGGGCGATCGGATCGGACGATCGACTTCCACACAATGAGAGAAATCTTGGCGTGTAAGATGGAAGAAGGAAGTTCGGTCCATGAACATGTCTCCCATGACTCATCTCATGGGCGGTCTTGATCGGTTGGGAGGAGGTATTGACGGTGCCAAGGTCGATATCATCCTCAATACCTTGCCAAGTCTTTTGAGAACTTTCGTGAATGCGATCATGAGCAAGACCGAGTTTACATAATCGGTTGCTTAATGATCTCGTTGCGGCGGAAGGAGTTATGGGAAAAGGAGCACATGCTCTTGCTAGCACATCTAAGGGCCCAAAATTTTCATCGCAAAATGGAAATAGAAAAAGGGTGCCAAAGGTGGTAGAGGCGAGGCAAATAGTGGGAGTAATGGGAACAAGAACATGGTTGCCACGGAGGCTTGAAGAAGCGAAGGAGAGAAGGCAAGTGCTTCAAGTGCGGTGGCCCGGGCATTGGAAGGCCAAGTGCCCTATGCTCGAGGCTCGAGTGCGCCGTTTGCTTTAATGTGAAACATGTTTAGCGACTTGTTCTACCCATTCTTGGGTAGTAGATCTGGCGAACCGATCATGTTTGTTACACCTTGCAGGGTTCCTGCGGACAAGGGAGCTGTTTGATGGCGAGATAACGATCTCCATAGACAGCGGTGAAAGTCGAAGCATTGCGGTTGGAGATGTTTCTTTATGTTTTGGGACAACAGTTTTAGTTTTGAAAGGCGTTTTATATGTGCGGATTTTAGTGGAACCTTGTTTCGTTTGAAATTATTTACTCATGGATATTACATTATTTTTGATAGTGGTGTTTCTATCATAAGAAATGGCGAAGTTATACGTGTTGGCACTTTATATAATTAAGCTTTATACTATTTACGCAAAACATAATACCTATAACTATGTTGCATCTTCATCAAACCCTAAAAAGAAAGTTTTCTTCGCAAGATGACTCTACTTTTCTCTGGCATCTCGGTTGGGTCACATCAATCTAAATAGGATCAAAGGCGGCTAAGAATGGGCGTTGGGTAATCTCACGGTTACTCGGTTCCCGATCTGCGAATCTGTATAGAAGGTAAGATGTCGACCGAGACCCTTCAAAGCGAAGGGTTATAGAGCAAAAAATGTTGGAGTTAGTCCATTCGACACTGTGTGGACCGATGTCCACACAAGCTCGTGGAGAATGCAGTATTTTGTCACTTTCATTGACGATTACTCGAGGTGCGGATACATATACGCTTCACGCGCAAGTCCGAATGCTTTGAGAAATTCAAAGAGTTTAAAGGCGGAAGTGGAGGCGAAGCTGGTAAGAGTATCAAGTCGCTGTGATGCGATCGCGGTGGCGAATACCTCGAACGAGTTTATGGACTATCTAGTGAAGTGTGGGATTACCTCCGGCGCATTTTCACCGGGCACACCACAACAAAATGGTGTGTCGAGGCGAAGAAATAGGACTCTTTTGGAAATGGTTAGATCTATGATGAGTTATGCTACATTGCCTATTTCGTTACGGGGTATGCCTTAGAGGCGGCGGCATACTTGCTAAATCTAGTACCGTCAAGTCGATCGAAAAGACCCTTTCGAGTTGTGGTTTGGTATGAAGCCCGGTTTAAGCCACATAAGGATATGGGGCGATCCAAACACGTGTCTTGAACAAGAAGACCGACAAGTTGGAGGCTAGATCGGCGCAAAGGCATTTATTGGCTATCCTAGAGGAGCGAAGGTGGTTTATTCTATAGTCTAAGGATCGGAAGGTCATTATTAGCACTAATGCTCGATTCTTAGAAGAGGACTACATGAAAATCATAAGTCCAAAGTTGAAATCATTCTTGAGAATTAGAAGATGATCGTATTCCACCATGGAATTAGGCCAAAGGTGCGAGATGTCGAGTCTAGTGGGAGGATCGACACGGATACTTCAAGAAATTGAAGTGGGTCGAGTTCCTTGGAGATACCGACCGTCAAGTGGTACCTACACAGCAAGTTGTGCGAGTTAGAGAACCACAAGTATCTGCACCACCGTTGCCATTGTGCTGTAGAACCTCGTCGTAGTGGGAGGTTGTTCGTCAACCCGGCGATTTATGTTCGATGGGTGAATCTTGGTTGGTCCCAGGACGAACATGCAATAATCGACCCATGGACATACAAGGAGGCGATCAAGATATTGATGCAAGATCGCGGCACACCGTATGGACTTAGAAATGGAGTCCATAACGGCTATGGATGTATATGAAAGACACCTCTACCGGATGGCAAGGAAGCCATAGGTAGTAAGTGGATATACAAGAGGAAGAGATTCGATGGAGAGGTTTCGACTTTTAAAGCCGAGGCTTGGCGAAAGGGTACACTCAGTTGAGGGCATCGATTTCGATGAGACCTTTTCGCTGTGTAGCAATGCTCAAGTCCATCGAATTCTTCTAGCCATAGCGACCCACTTGAACCTAGAGGTTTGGCAAATGGATGTTAAAACCGCTTTTCTAAGCGGTTACCTTGAGGAAGGTAGAGACATCTATATCGACAACTGAAGGTTATGTGGTAAAGGGTGAAAGCATCTAGTATGGAAGCTTAAGAAGTCCATTTATGGACTTAAGCGAACCTCCCGATCATGGAACTTACGCTTTGGAGGTGGTAAAGTCTATGGATTTACCAGTTGCCTAGCGAGAGTTGTGTGTATCGGTTAGATGTCAGCGGTGATGTGGTATTTCTTGCACTTTATGTAGATGACATCCTTCTAGTTGGCAACAACGTGAAGGCGTTATCGAGGCGTAAAGAGTTGGCTATCCGATCGGTTTCAAATGAAAGACTTAGGAGATGCAGCGTACATTCTTGGGATCGAGGTTTACCGAGATCGCAAGAAGAAAATATTGAGCTTATCTCGGGCGTCTTACATTGATCTTGTGATTACTCGTTTTAGTATGCGAGACCGCCGAAAGGATTGCTACCTTCGGACATGGCGTTCCTTTATCTAAGCAGCAATCACCTATATTGACCGCAAAGGAGATAGAGGAAATGAGACAAGTTCCTTACGCTTCCGCGTAGGAAGTCTCATGTCTGTATAATGCTATGCGAGGCCGATATACGCTATGCGGTAGGCATAGTAGCTAGATGTCGATCTAACCTGGACAAGCTCATTGAATTGCGATAAAGCATATACTCAAGTACACGAAAAGGACTCGAGATTATAGGCTGGTTTACCATGCGGATAGTCTAATGCCTTTGGGTTATCTGACTTCGGATTTCCAAGGCGACCGTGATGAGAAAAAGTCTACCTCGGGCTATGTGTTTACCTTGGGAGGTGGAGCCGTATCTGGCGAGTCAAAGCGGCGATGCATTGCGGACTCTACCATGGAAGCCGAATATGTAGCCGCCGGAGGCTTCTAAGGAGGCTGTATGGTTCAAGAACTACCTCATGGATCTAGGTGTGGTACTGGTTTGCCCAAGAGTATCATAGTTTCTTGTGATAACTCGGTGTGAGTGGCAAACTCGAAGGAACCACGGACCCACAAGCGACAAAACACATAGAGAGAAAGTACCATGTCATACGAGAAATCGTTGACGAGGTGGCGTGCTGATTGAAAAGATTGATCGACGGAAAATCTAGCGGATCCATTCACGAAGAACTGCCGCAAAAAGTCTACGATGGACACGTTAGAGGACTTGGATTGCGCTTGATGGCACCCACTTAGAAAGGAAACTTTTGTATAAGTGGGAGAAGCAAAGTGATGGTTATTTGTAATAGCTAGTAGAAAGACACATTGTATACTAAAGTTTGCTTTAGTATAAGTGGGAGATTGTTGGTTGTATCTTGGCGGTTTGGTTGAGCTTGTATACAATGTTTCTGTTACCACTATTACAATCTCCTATCGATTTGAATACTTGATTGCATATATCGTGTCCCTTATCTCATATATAAGTTAGATCATACGGTGTGTAGAAGATCACGAAGTGCGTATGATTGGTCGCAATGAGATATAAAAGTTTCACTGGTGAGGCGACTTAAGGGCGAGTTGTCGGTTTGAGGCTGCGATATAGATAAGTGACTTGACTTAGTTGCTTGTCTATCTTTGATGCGTCTCGACGTATTGAAGGATCACGATGAGATGTGTTCTTCTTTCGACCGTCGTGAAGAACCAAGATCTCGGTGACTTACGATGATCTAAACCTCGATAAGGTATTAGGTGAGTATGAGTTCTTGACCATCACTTTGACTTGTTATGAGTGAGGTTATATGTTCTAACCAATTCTCGCATCTTGGGTGGTGGCGATCTTGTATGTGTCGCTAGTTATCATGTCGAGTCACCGTATCCGTTTAGGATGATGGCGTCCCTTAAGGAGCTCAAAGGTTTATTGTACTAAACCTGCGCAGGTTGAGTTAGCTCAAGTACAATAATAAGGTTGAGTGGTACTACTTAAGGAAATGAAGTTATTGTCGTTTAAGCGATCGATTGCTATAAATGATTAATGGACGTTCGATATCTTAAATACGGGATTAAGTAATGTCTAAGTGCAAGCCCGACTCAACCTCGGTAATAAAGGGTAAGTCGACATTCTTTCTCTAGTGGCATGATCGAATGTTTATAAATTAATTTATGTTACGGTGAACATAAGATAATTAATTTATTTGAGGCCCATCTTTATTCCTTGCATTTGATCCCAAATTTGGCCCATCCGGGCCCGTAACTCTTGGAAGAAATCGGCCCCCTAACGCTCTCAAAGGAAAGATTTTATTCTCTTTATCACATGGATATAATTATATTTATGGTATATGCATAGATCCTTTCCATATAAGATTATGGTAATAATCTTGAGAGTATGGAAATAATCTAAGAGTATGGTAATATTCCATATAGGATTATGGTAATATTCCATATAGGATTATGGTAATATTCCATATAGGATTAAGGTAGTGCATTATAAATATAAGGTATGAGATAAAGTCTAGGTTAATGCTTAATAATTGAGAGCAAATTTTAGTCCACTTCACAAGAGTGAATCTCGAAAATTAGCCTAGGGTTGAGGTGATTTCTTGTAGTAGTCTCCATAGATAAATCCTCACTCGGCGTTGGAGATTGGGCATCCGGATACGATCCGAAGGTCAGCACGAGTCTCGACCGTTCGATCCGTTCATCCCGTTCGAACCACCTCGGCGGATCAAAGGTAAACACGAGAAAACCCTCGTGTTGCATTTAATTATATAGGCATGCTGGGTTTATAATCAATGTATGGTGAATTAAACACCCAAGATGGATCCTCGGGCGGGGTTAACATACGTTTTCCTGCGAGACTATTCCAAACTCCATCTATTCCTCTCACATTTTCTACGGTAGACCCCTCCCTCTACTATCCCTCTATTTCTCTCAAGTAATTCTTCATTTGCTTTTCTAAACCACTTGGAACAGCAGCAGCTCCGAGCTCTCCTCTCACTGCACTCATCTTTCACTCTCATCTTTCCCGTCAACTCCCTCTCGGCTGGGCACAAGGAGGCCGACGAGTTAATCCCAAATTGAAGGTGCAATTCCACTCATTTTCTCCCTCTCTCTATCTAAGAATCTCACGCTTCAATATCCCTCGTAGACAGTCCACTTGACAAATGAGACGTAGATGTCAAGCTCTCCTTGGTGTAGGGGACGATCAATACATGTGAGTATCACTTCTTCTTCATCAACCATCCTTGGTTCTTATTAAATCCCTTTCAAGGTAATGAAAATACCCCCTTGAGCTAGTAGCTTTTGAATCATATACATACATAGATGTCTATATGCTTAATTGTGTCGGGTCTATATTAGAAAGTGATTGCATGCTAAATTAATGAGTAGGTTCATGACTTGTGATCATTTTGTGTTAGTTGAGATGGATTGCATGCTTGAGTTGATGATTTTAGATGTAATTTGGGGTGATAAATTCACCATTTTCGTATGTTATATGTGTGCACATGAAGTGTTTGACGAAATGCGTGACAGAAATTAATTAAACCATGAACTTGTATGAAAACTGGGAGCTAGCTGTGCGAACATTGAGTTTATAAAATTATTTGACTAAGTTATTTTAGTCCGATGAATGTAAAATTTAACTATGTTGTAATTAAACACGTCTATCACGTCTCTGTAAAATTTCAAGTCAATCCAACTTGATTTACTATTTTAATTGTATTTTTCAAAAACACTGCACAAAACTGTCAAATTACCCTGTTCATCACCCACGGTTTGTGGCTTTCGTTTTGAGTTTGGCTAAATGGAAAACTATGAAATTTTGTATAAACATAATTTATGATGTCTAGAAGCTTTCTGTAAATTTTCAGAATTTTCTAAAAATTTTTACTATTTATTCCAGAATTTACGAACTAACAGCACGAAACTGCCTCTGTAAAGATAACTTGTAGTAAAATATTTTTATCTTCCAATCTGTTTTGAATCGTTGAGTGAGGATTTTTCTCAATTAAACTAGACTCAAATGGATTTCCAAATTGATAGGTCTCATTCTTATATTCTTCATAATAAGCCCTCGGTGAATTTTCGAAGCTAATGCATTCCAGTGAATTTTCTTGGCAAGTTGTCTTAGTTCAAAATCCATTTTAACAAGCTGTTCAAATCTGAAGTTTGCGAGAGATGTACGAGCTGTTTCTAGTCCGATTTGAATTTCGGTTTCTTCATCAAAAGTGTTCCTTACCATTCCTAGTTGTGATCTGGAAAGTTTGATCTCAAACCAAGTCATTTAGGTATGCCTTTCGTCCACCCAAAGACACCCACCCAAAACTGTATGTTTTCAATTAATCAAATTTGAGCTTCTGTATCTCCTTATGAGTCAGGTATAATCCAATACTTCATTCATGAAACATGTTGTTCTTGTTACAAGGTTTCCAAAATGGGGTCTATCTTCCCTTTTGGTATTTTGAGTCAAAAGTTACGAGTCTCGTAAGATCCCTCGTCGTTAAGCCAAATCTGAAAATCATGAAAAATATTCTAAGTATAGAAGTCAGTTTGAGCTGCCCACTTTGAGACCTTATATCTCCAGAACCATAATTGTTTTGAACCCTATTCCTTCTTAAAACTTGTAGTAGATGTTTAGAGGTTTCCAGAATGTGTCTTTTTGTGACCATATGTATTTTGAGTCGAGAGTTGTGAATCATCAAAGTATGTCACTTGAACAGTTTTGCTAAAAGTTAAATATCACATTTGGTTAAGTGTTGGAATTATTTCTTATATGACTGACATGTCATCAAATGATGCATTCAAACATATTATGTTACGAGCATGTTAGAGCGTTAATAAGACGCATGAAATATGATAAACCAACACAACCTGTTATTCTTACAGAAGCATGTCTTAACCGAAAAGCATGTAACTACGTGATTACTTGGCTGCATCTCTTATCATGATATGTACTAAAATAGAATATGACTACTAAGACCCGACAAATATTTTAACTCTAGATCCTAAATTTGGGAATAGATAAGTTTGAGCTTCGGGCATGGATTAGAAATCATTATGAAATAATCATGCTAAAAATTAGACTCATCTTGTAGGATGGTTAAGGTTCATCCAAGGACAACCAGTGGATATGTACGAGTAAGATGAGCTATTGGTACCACTTCGGTGACAGGTGGGATCTATTTTCTGCAATGTATTTCGGGTTATTAAGCCCCAAGATGTTTATTGAAATTGAGAATTGCATGGTGTTTTTATGCTCATTGCTTGGTGCTGACCTTGGAGCGGTTAAACCGCTACGGCTTCGGCCGGGAGTAGTTAACGATCGTGCCTCGAGCTAAGTACTAGCTAAGGTAGTGTACATGGAAGTCCGGGCTGGGTGAACTTGGCCAAGTTCCCTAGTCTTGGCGAAGGCGACCATTAGTGGAACGTTGTTTCCCCCTATGGTCTAGTAGGTAGCACAGATGTGATGAGCAAGGAAATATATCGCGATACGAGCTCCGCTCGGAGAAAACTATGTTTTGCATATATAGGGTCAGCCTTTTTCTCTTAAAACACGCCCTATGATATGTTTTAGCATGCTCTTTTCTTGAACTATTTACGAGCTGTGATTTCTCAAAATGGGGCATAAGATCCCACCGAGCACGCTAGTACTTAGCCCAAAACTCTTTTCAAATGTTTTCGGGTTGAGGAGCTAGCATGGCGGCGAGATGACTACGGCACTGGCATTGGGTGGTCAAGAAATCAAACTTTTGGTAGTCTAGTTTCAATATCTTTCAAGCTATAAACCTGAGTGTTGATTGTGTTAAATGTTTGTTTTAAACTTCGAGTTGCTTAATCAAAAACGCATAGGCCCCTATATCTGGAATGACATTTGCACCACCTTGTTCTCATATCAAAACTTTGATTAATTAACTATTTATTTGAATTTAATTCCCTTTTTAAATTGTCTGTTTACTAGGATCTCGTCATAGGTTTGTTGTTCGGACACATGTATGCCATAATTCCTCAATATATATATAATATTATATGTGTGACTATCTTCCTTCGTTCCCTTGTCATTTCCTTTATTTCACTCATAACCCTGTGATATCCCTCTGTCCCAACCTGACTGGTCGGTGGGATATTACAATAATACCTATGGGCGATGTAGATATAATCCTAGGAATGGATTGGTTAGCAGAAAACCATTCCACGATTCTGTGCAAGGAAAGAAAAATTTCGTTCCATTTTCCTAGACAAAAAGCTACGAGTTTTCATGGAATCAACATGGGGAAAAAGATCCCGATTATATCCGCGCTGAAGGCAAGGAGAATGATAAACAAGAAAGGATGTCACGCATTTCTTGTTCCTGAATGGGGAAGATAAAAGTTGAGGATGTGGAGATTGTTCAGGAATTTCCAGATGTTTTCCGAAACTTACCAGATTACCCACGATGCGGTTGGAATTCACCATCGACACGGAACCGGATCAGCCCAGTGTCAGCGCTTATCGAATGGCTCGAAGGAACTTGAAGAACTGAAAATCCAAATCCAAGCTGTTGGATCTAGGTTTTATCGGACCTAGTGTATCACCTGGGGAGCACCTTGTCTTATTTGTCGAAGAAAGATGGTTCCTTGAGAATGTGCATAGATTATCGAGGCTGAATAAACTGACACTCAAGAACAAATATCCACTACCAAGGATAGATTACTTGTTTGATCAGCTACGAGGAGCAAGTGTGTTCTCGAAGATCGACCTCAAGTCAGGTTATCATCAACTCAAGGTACGGCCAGAAGATGTATCTAAAATTGCATTCCGAACAAGATATGGCCACTATGAATTTATAGTTGTGCCATTCGGATTAACAAATGCACCAGCCGTATTCATAGATCTCATGAATAGAGTGTTCCATCCATACTTAGACAAATTTATCTTAGTCTTTATAGATGATATTCTCATCTATTCAAAGAATGAAGAAGAACATAAGGAACACTTGAGAACGGTTTTGCAAATCTTAAGGTCCGAACGACTTTTTGTTAAATTCAGCAAATGCGAATTTTGGCTTAAGGAAGTAATGTTCCTTGGACACATTGTGTCGTCAGAAGGAATTAAAGTGGATCCGGCAAAGGTAGAAGCAGTGCAAGAATGGAAATCGCCAAGAACCCAAAATGAAATCAGAAGTTTCTTGGGATTAGCTGGTTACTATCGGAGATTCATTGAAGGATTCTCTAAGATAGCAAGGCCAATAACACAGCTACTCCGAAAGGGAATCAAATTTACTTGGACTGAGGAATACGAGGCGAGTTTCCAAACGCTCAAAGAAAAGTTAACTAGTGCCCCTGTACTAGCAGTTCCAGAAGCAGAGAAAGAATATGTGGTCTATACGGATGCTTTCAAGAATGGATTAGGTTGTGTGTTAATGCAAGATGGAAAAGTGATAGCCTATGCATCACGACAACTTAGACCACAATTGAATTATCCAACTCATGACCTGGAACTAGCAGCAGTAGTACATGCACTAAAGATATGGAGACACCACCTCTATGGAGTGAGGTGTGAGATCTTTACAGAAAATAAGAGTTTGAAATACTTCTTCGAGCAAAGAGATTTAAACATGAGGCAAAGAAGATGGCTCGAATTGGTAAATGATTACGACTGTGGTATAAATTATCACCCAGGAAAGGCAAATGTGGTAGCTGATGCCTTGAGTCGTAAAAGTCAATCCAAGTTGGGATGTCTCTTTACAAAGGAAGAAAAACTCGTTGAGGAGTTTGAAAGAATGAAAATAGAAATGATTGAACAACCAGAGACGATCATGAGTCGTATTGCTACACTCACATTGACGTCTGACTTGAGAAAAAGGATAATAGACGAACAAAGGAAGGATGAAAAGTTGGAAAGAACAAGGGTCAAAATAAGAACTGAAGGGCTGAAAGATTTTAGAGAAGCGCCTGACAATGTCATATTGTTTGAGAAAAGATTATGCATTCCAAACAATATCGAGCTTCGAAACGAAGTCATGAGTGAAGCTCATGATACTCCTTATGTGAAATCGATTTTAACCTCTCCCGAGGATCTATCTTGGATGTTTAATTCACCATACATTGATTATATGCCAGCATGCACCTATATAATTAATTACAACACGTAGGGGTTTCTCGTGTTTACTGCGAACTCTGTCGGTAGAATGGATCAAGACTCGTGCTTTGATCTTCGGATCGTATCCGATTGCCTAAACTCCGGTGTCGGTGAGGACAATCTATCGAGAATGCTATAGAAAATCACCTCTTTCCTTCTCTCAAGATTTTCGAAAATCTCACTATTTTGGGAATAGAATTCTCGAAAATTATGGCTTGAGCATTAGCCTTGATTTTCTCTCTCATCTTATATTTATAATGCAACCCTAATCCTATCATGATAGGATTTATGCATATCTAATAAATATAATCATATCACTTAAGATAGAGAGGATCAAGCGAGTCCCGAAGAGAGGGACGATTTTCACTTAGCTTCCGAGCTGGATGGGCCACCGAGGATCAAATGCAAGGAATAAAGATGGGCCTCAAATAAATTAATTATCTTATGTTCAGCCCAGAACATAAATTAATTCATAAACATTTATTCATGCTACTAGAGAACAAATGATGACTTACCCCTTTATTACCGAAGTTGAGTCGGGCTTGCACTTAGACTTTCGAATCTCGTATTTAAGATATCGACGTCCATTAATTATTTACGATTACATTGCTTAAAATAATTAATATCTTTAATTCATAAGTAGTACCACTCAACCTTATTATTGTACTTGAGATAACTCAACTGCGGGGTTTAGTACAATAAACCTTTGAGCTCCTTAAGGGGCGTCATCATCCTAGCGGATACGGTGACTCGACACGGGTAACTAGCATGACATACAAGACCTTTGCCACCACCCAAGATGCGAGAATCTTGGGTTATCTCATGTAACCTCACCCATAACAAGTCAAAGTGATGGTCGCAACTCATACTCACCTAATACCTTATCGAGGTTTAGATCATCGTAAGTCACCGAGATCTAGGTTCTTCACGACGGTCGATAGAAGAACTCATCTCGCGTGATCCATCAATACGTCGAGACGTACCGGTATAGACAAGCAACTAAGTCAAGTCACTTCTTATCTATACCATGACTATACCGACAACTCGTCCTCAAGTTGTCTCGGTGTGATACTTTTATATCTCATTAAGCTTGACCAATCATACGAGACTTACGTGATCTACAACAAAGCGTATGATCTAACTTATATATGAGATAAAGGACGGATATATGCAATCAAGTAAACAATTCGAGATATGAGATTGTAATAGTGGTAACAGGAAACATTGTATCAAGCTCAACCAAAATTGCTTCCGATATACAACACCTTATACCGCCCACCCAGAAACACTAAGATGTACCAAGATTTACGAGGAAAGTTTTGGTGGGAAGGCATGAAACGAGATATAGCCTCTTTTGTAGAACGCTATCTTGTTTGTCGACAAGTAAAGGCATTGCATCAACGACCCTATAGGAAATTCGACCTTGGAGATACCGAATGGAAATAGGATGACATAGCAGCGGATTTTGTGACGGGTTTACCAAAGTCAAAGAGAGGTAACAACTTGCTATATGGGTAGTAGTGGATCGACTTACCAAGTGTGCACATTTTACGCCAATTCAGATTACGCATGGATCGATAAGCTAGCTCAATTATACATAAGGAAATTATGCGCTACATGGGGTACCAAAATCTATCACATCCGATAGAGATTCCAAATTCACTTGAGATTTTGGGTTAGCTTACAAAAGAATTGGGCACGAAGTTGAATTTTGGCACAGCATTTCATCCACAAACTGATGGACAATCGGAAAGGACGATTCAAACACTTGAGGATATGCTGAGACAGTAGTGTTGGATCGAGGTGCAAGTTGGGAATATGTTTTACCACTTATTGATTTTGCCTACAATAATAGTTATCAAGCGACGATTGATATGGCCCCATATGAAGCCTTATATGGAAAGAAATGTCGATCACCGCTTTACTGGGATGAAGTAGGTGAGAGAAGAGTTTTAGGGCCTGACACAGTGGGTGAGATGATTGAAATTGTTCGTCAAATTTGGCAAAGAATAAAAGAAGCTCAAGATAGACAAAAGCCTTACGCTGATATACGTAGATCTGAACTACATTTTGAATGTGGAGATAAAGTCTTTCTTAAAGTCTCTCCATCGAAAGGAATTATAAGGTTTGGAGTAAAAGGCAAATTAAGACCACGTTTTATAGGACCTTACGAGATCCTAGAGAGAATAGGTCCAGTTGCCTATAGATTGGCTCTTCCGCCATTTTTGGGGAATGTACACAATGTTTTTTACGTGTCACAACTAAGAAAGTACGTATATGATCCAAAACACGTGATCCATCATGACGACGTGATCCTCAATCCAGATATGAGTTATGAAGAAGAACCTACGGCAATTCTAGATCATAATGTTCAATAGTTAAGAAACAAGTCCATATCTCTAGTGAAAGTGATGTGGAGACACCATGGACAAGAGGAGGCCACGTGGGAGCTCGAGGATGCCATGAAAGAACGATACCCCAAACTTTTCTAAGGTATGCAAATTTCGGGACGAAATTTCTTTTAAAGGGGGTAGAATGTAATATCCCGAAGTTTTACAGCCTAATTACGATAATAAAAATTCGTAAATTAGGGTTTTGTTTCGAAATTGAATTATTAACTTATCGAATATTGATTTCGATTATCTATGATAAAATGAATTCTTATATCATATTCACTAATGATTAGTGAATCAAGGAATATAGTTTATATTATTCTTTCGAAAGTATTATTCTAACGTCGATTGAATATCGATAGTTAATATTACGTTATTATTTTTCTAAGTGACGAAGCTTAGAATTAAATTTCATTATTAATGAAATGAATTAATAAAGTGATTATGACTTTATTACGAACATTTGAGATGATTCGGTTATTAACGTTTTGAGACCTTTCGAACGTCAACGTTTAGAGACGAATCAAAAACTTAGTCTAACGATTGAGGAATTATAATATTTAAATTCCTATGATTATTTTATGTAATAAGAGCATTATTTATCATTAAAATAATGCTAGAAAATTAAGGAATAAATATTGAATAAAGTTAGCTATTTTCGAAAACCCTAATTTCGAAAATTAGGGTTTGACACATGAAATAATTTTAATTATTTTTCTATGATTTAATTTATCATCTAACACTTATATTATATCATATAGCTACTAATATCATGAAAATATAATGTTTAGCACTTATATCACCTAAGTGCCGTAAGTTTGGTACAAATAGGTGTAATTGAAGAAAAATTTTGCTATCTTTATGCCATGTGGTATTATAAATGTGATAGTAGGATATTACTACACATAAAACAAGATCATTAATGAAGTGAATAAGTGGGATGTGTGACGGCTTTGTCATAGCCGTGTAAAGTGATCACAAATGAGGTTGGAAGAAAAATTAAAACTCTTTGAATGTGATGGCTTGCATGTAGTTAATGCCTAGGATATTTGTAATTGGTATAAGACAAAAATAATAAAACTCATCCTTGGAGTAATGAGAGGGCCGACGTGTTTGAGGAAGCAAAAGTGAGGATATTTGTTTCATTTACTAATTGGTGATGATGTGCATTTAATATGGCATAAGGATGATGTATTCAAGTAGAGTGAGTCACAAAGTAATAAAAGTCTTGCAAATGTTATGTGTGTGAAGTGAGAGGTGTAGGATAGGAAATTGTATACTAAGTCTTTTTATTCCTTTAGCTTTTGTGTGTTAAGTGATAAGTTAATAAAAACAACACATCTCTCATTCCAAACCCTTATTACCATGAGCTTTGAGGAAGAAAAAGAGAGAGAGTTCTTCTTTTTATATCCCAAATCCTAGATAGAAAAACCTTTGCACTAAAAATCGACGCCGATTAAAAGGTTAGGAATCGAACGAGCTTTCTATATACGTTAAAATTTTCGAATTTCAACCGTTTGATTTTAATACATATGCTTATGTAAATAAATGATAGAAATATGAAAATACAGCTATCATGTTTAGTTGCTTGTTAATAATGTTTATTATGTTAAGTATGATCATATGTATTGATTTAATTACAAGCTAATCATGTTATGAAATTATTTGTAGTGACCAAAATTTTTTAATGTTCTTATGTTGATGGATTAATGATATATGGTGAGTTAAGCTTATAGTGATTTATTTGGAATTTTTGTAAATCATATGTAATATATTTATAATTACTGAAAATTTTTGGAAATAATATGTTGAGGTATGATTCATGCTTAAGTGATATTATAGCATATTATTGTTGTAGAGCCTTAATTAAGTGCTACATGAATTTATTAGATTAAAAAAAATAGTTGTTCATGTTTGAGAATTTTCGAGATTCACTAAGTATGGATACCTTGATGTATGAATTATAATTGTTGAATATTATGTTATATTAGTGATATAGGATGATGATTAGGTGTTGTGAGATTTTATTAGAATTTTAGAAAAATGTTTGGGTATTTTTCCAAAAAAAATCGAGAACTATAAGGTGAAGGAAAATGATGTCCAATTTTTCTATAGTTATGTTATTACATATCAATGATCCTATGTTAATATAGTGTGTTATGTGATTTATAAGAATTTTTGGAAGAATTTCGTGAATTATATGTATGATGGCCGAGAGCTAGGTTATGAGGAATAAGGGTTTTAAATTCTTTTTATCAAGAAAAATCACATATTATGTGCTTAGAAAATATTTTAGACCTATTATGAATTTATGGAATTTTAGAAACATAGTATATTATGTTTACGGCGAAACGTGGTATTAAATGACGTTAGATGTGAAAAATGATATGTAATGTACAAGTTAGGTCATACTTAAGTAAAATATTGAACATGATTGTTGATTAGCGTGAAAAATAGAGACTTAGGATTATTTGATAAGAAATCAATTGAAAATCGATTTATATGAAAATTTGTTAACATATATGTGAATAATTCGAAAAATATGTTAAGAAAAGTCAAAATCGTTGACTTGCGACTAAACATATGAAATACGTTAGTATGTGATCAATGGTGTAGTATACGTTGAATAAATACACTAATACGTATAAAACGTATTAAATTTATAAGAATATTTCTTTTGTGAGAAACGATTTCATAATTGAAATCATTTTATCGAAAGACGTTAGTATAAGTTCAACGTTTAACCTAAATGGTTAAAATAAGGCCGTAGATCATAATCTGTCTCTATCGAAGTACGAGAAGTTATTAATTAAGATATGCGATGAAACGACGTACTAAATTAGTTAAAAGAATGCGAAGTATTATTATAGAAAGTTATTAAAGCTTATTAGACTTGGACGTTCTTGAAAAACATGACCGACGTACTAAATTAGTTTTTACGTAAAGGTGGGACGTGGACGTGATCAATTGGCGTAGAAAGAAATCATTTTAAGAAAGTCTACAATCCGGTGGGCTTTACTATACTTTTAAATGATAAAATGCTTATCAAATGATTTATTCTGAGGCTTTATTTCAAGAAATGATGATGAAATGATTTATTTAATTACACCCCAAATGTTTATGTTTTATGTATGTATCATATCCATGAAATGTTATGAATGTTGTTGTTTCGCTACCAACTTATGAATGAAATCGAATTCGGATCCTATGCCGGAGGGTAAGTTTCCTGGCTAGGGTTAACGTGTACACAATAATGGTGACTGTGTGCTGAAAGAATAATTCTCGACCAGTCACAGCGACGTAGAAGGAGGCTTACTTCTACGGCGTTAATGGAAATATTATGAGGAAAGGAAGGGATGTGGATCATACATACAAGGAAAATATGTCTGGCCAGACAAATGTTTATGAAATGATGAAAATGTTTCGTAAGTACAAGGCCTTTTTAATTAAAGCCCTTGTGTCTTACTGTGATGGGGCAGTGTAATTTAAAGTTGATAAAATGTTTTGGCATGAGTCCACTGAGTGCATTCTTGTACTCAGCCCTGCATGTTTGTTTTTAAATGTGCAGGTTGAGCAGATGATGGATGGAGGTGTGTTGAGCAGTCGGAACCCTTTTTGTCGTTGATATGTTAGAACCTTGACTACACATCGTCATATGTGTATTCACATGTTTATCCGCTGCAATAGAACACTAAGTTATGTTTTGAAGTTGACAGTTAAATCCCTTCAGATCAGTTGAACTCTTTGGTTAAGGATCTGTTGGTCTAGTCTCACATGTATATTATGTATTATGTGTGTACTGTATATAATGGTTTGAAGTTTCTTAGTTTATTCGATATATGTCTCACATGTCTGTAGTAATTTGTCTTTCATATCTCTTAATTACTGTTTCAAGTGATAGTCCCTACTAATCCGTCATTAGTAGTAGAGGGCTGTTACAAAGATACTAAAGAACATAGCTGCCATAAATAAGTATAGCTAATCCCTTAATTATATCCACATCGGTTACAATAAAAATGATAACTTACTTTATTATCCTCACTCTTAAAATTAGCAAAATATTATGTTGCCATTTTAAGTTTAAATATGGACCACAAGATCGCCACAATAAATGGTCAAGATTAGTTCTTAGTTCTCAATACAATTATGGTTCTCATTTGATATATATATATATATATATATATATATATATATATATATATATATATATATATATGAGATGGTTCATGTGAGAATGAAAATAAGTGTAGGAAATAGGAATAGATATATAAGTCTAGCATATCTTTCATATTTGTGTAGCAAAATCGAATTACTATGTTGCACATATTAGTTTAACACATATTTCATCTCTTCATAGCACATTTGCTAAATATATTAGTTTAGCACATCTTTCATTCTGATAGTAACAAGAAGGGTTCTAGTGATGCATGATGAATTGCGTAGCACACAAAACACAAAGCGTAGACAACCGAAATTAAATCTCAATCATTGATCTAACGAATCAAAAGCCCAGATTCATTCATATTTCCTACAAAATTTTCATTTCCTACCTAATACATCTCTATATATATATATATATATATATATATATATATAGAGAGAGAGAGAGAAATAATGGATCAAATGAGAACTACATCTCTTTTACGAACTCTACGAACTATCATAATCGTGTAAAATAATGCATAAAAGCGGTATAAAGTAGTACACAACAAAAATTTCTAAAATTGTTTTGTTGTGCAATAATTAGAATGTTTTCGTTGTGCACAAATTTATAGATTTGTTCATCGATATTTTGCGTATGTGCATAGATCTCAAGTTTTGAAAAAAGATGAGTTCTCATTGAATTCAACCATATATATATATATTTGACATAGAAGTTATATGTATTTTCATAACTTTTTTACTGTACTGAATAATGACCACCTATCCACTTGTGAGTGTGTTAATGTGCTCATATAGATACAAAATATTAATTTAAAGCTAGAAATTAACAATAAATTTTGGATGAGAAAGCAAACCTTAATTGCATGGTAATTTTTGTGGCACTATCAGTTATATGTCCATGGGATAGGCAATTGTCTCCTATATAACTAAAATCACATTATATATATATATATATATATATATATATATATATATATATATATAACATTGGTTTTATGTGATAATGCTTTTTATGTGTCATAATCATGCACTTTTTCATGATAATAATAAATTATATAAAGATCAATGTTCAAATTTATTCCTAATTATTTATGCACTAAGAAAAGTTTTTATTTGATTTCTTTTTTTATCGTATATTTGTTTTGTTTTGGATGGGGGAGGAGGGTCGGGGTTTAAATAGTCATAAACAATATGTGTATTTAGAAATTCAATAAAGTTATACGGTCATATTATGGTTGACCACATAGGATATTTTAGTAATTATCAATATAATTAATTAACAAAATAATAAATATTAAATTAATGTGTTAATTATTTTTACATAAATACTTTTTTCCCACCTATTCTGAAATGTATTAAATTTATTAATTTTAAATTTAAATTAAATTTTTTCATTCGATAGGGATAAAAATGTAATTTCATAAGATGATTTTAATGTAAAACTAATTTTTTTAATAGATCAAATATTAAATAAACGATTTTTTCATTAAATAAAGTTGATTATGGCTGACTACATTATGGTTGAATAACATCACTCTTAGAAATTACATGACTATTCACTTGGATGAGAGTGAGTAACATACATAAATTTTATATGTATAGTGCATATAATTCCAAGACTTTAAAATTTAGTCGGCATGAAATGAGCTGACCATTTGAAGCAAGATAATCAAAGCTATTGTCAAAAATCATGGACTTAGGGATGTCGATGGGTGGGTATAACCGGACCGAGAACCAATAAATAAGTAATGGTTACGGTTTTGGAACCGACCCATTAGACATCGGATCCGGACCGGACCGGACCATCAACTATGGGTCTTATGCGGTCCGGACCGAAGCGGTCTGAAACCGAATCGAATGAGAACTAGACAAGAACCAGAACTAGAACCGAAACTGTTGTTTTATAATTTAATGTGTTATGGGTGATTTTGAATCGATAAGGATAAAGCTAGCTCATTGACAAGCCTATTTAAACTTAGGCTTGTCAATAGACGGATTTTACTCAGACCAGAACCAATAAATAAGTATTGGTTCTGGTTCTGGAACCAGAACCAGATCCGGATCGGACCGGACCATCAAACTATGGATCTAAACGGTCCGGGTCTAAAGCGGGTCTGGAACCGAAACCAGAACCAAAACCGCTGCTTTAAAATTTAATGGGTTTTGAACGGTTCTGGATCGGTCCGGGTAAAACCCACTCATTGACATCCCTACATGGACTTAACACTCACTTGAAAATTAATAAATCCAACTATACATGACTCAATATAAGTATTGATTAATGCACTGCAAAATGAATTAACCATAGTTGCGTAAGTTACTAGTTAGTCACGACACGGAAAAAATATGAGGATTCGATTGTGAGACCATTTGAAGGTCAAAATTGTAAAATTGGTGGAGATCGAATTCAAACACAACCAAACAATAATAAAATTATAAATATGCAACTGAAGAGTTCAAACCCAAATAGTAGGGTCAGATTAAAAAAAATGAAGGCCCGAGACTGAACCTTAAATCAACATATATGTATAAAGAATAAATTTTATAAAAAAGTTCATTTCGTTGCTTTCTCGGCTGCACCATCTTTTTAACCATATTTTTATTGTTTCTAACAAATTTATCAAGTGTTTCATGTTGAGATTTAATTAACATATCAAAAAAAAAATATTTTCTATATTTTTAATAGCTATTTTCATATTTTCTATTAGCCATATTTTATCAAAACAATTTAACAAAATAATCTAGATAAATCAGAATAACAAGCTACAAAATACCAACTAAAACTAAAAATTTAATGGGCGCTACAATTAATTAAACATAAGAAAATATCAACAAACGTTAAACTAATATATATATATATATATATATATATATATATATATATATATATATATTGCAAAAATACAATTAAAACTGTAAAATTAAAGTTGAAAAGGATTATTTTATTTTCTTTTTTTAAAACAATTTTTACGAGTAAAAATGATTTTTTTTAGATAGAAGCTTTTTCGGAAACAATTTCTGCAAGTAAAGTTTAATTTTTGAAAATTAAAAATAGCAGACAAAACGAAAGAGAGTATTTGAACCATGGGTTACACAACAAAGCATGAACTTAAAACCAAATTAGAAACCACACGCCTTAACAAATAAGTTGTTATTTTTTAAGCACACAATACATATGTAAAATATGTGTAAAACTACATAATTATCAATAGGCACCTTAATTTTTCAGAGGCGGCGGCCCGCTTACTTGCCGTAAAGGCCAATCGGCCCTGCCAAATAGTTGTATGTATTACAAATTTAAACTATAAATAAGTCTTACATATTTTTTATGAAAAAATTATTATTTTATTCATGCCAAAATTATATTAAGAAACAAGTGCAATCTAAGAAAAAGAATTATATATATATAGAGGATGGTTTACGTAAAAATACAAATATTGGTAAGAATAAGAATATCAGCTATCCGAGTGCAACACATAAAATAAATTTGGATCGTGAGATTAAAAATAGATCTATGACTATGATGTATTCCTATTTCATATATATATATATATATATATATATATATATAGGGGATGGTTAACGTAAGAACCATTTTATTGTGAGCGTGAGAACCAAAAATAATGAATTCAGTGTGAAACTTGATGAATCCGCTGGGAAAGTTCTTGAATCCAAAAAATAGAATTTTAGCCTCTCATGGGATTCGAACCACGGGTAAAATTCGAATTTTTGGATTCGATAACTTTCCAATGATTCATTAACTTTCATAGCAAATTCATTTTGTTCGTAAAGAATTTTCGTGGTTCTTAGTTCTCACGTTAAAATGGTTCTTATTTGAACCTCACTATATATATATATATATATATATATATATATATATATATATATATATATATATATAAGGGTCGTTCTGTAAGAATGGAAATAAGTATAAGAAATAAGAATAAATCTAAACCATTGATTTTAGTAAATCAATGGACATGATTTATTTTCGTTGTGCTATAAATAATAACTATATTTGCTATAAATTTTACCTTAGTTTTCGCCCAAGGTTATATAAGTAATTTAATCTTATAAGAATCAATTTTTTTTCCTTAATTTAAGGTAACATATGGTTTTATCATTATTTTTAGGGATTTTTGTAATCTATCATTTAACTTATTTTCTATAACATTATTTCAGTTTCAATATTTAATATATGCAGATTTATTTATGATTCAAGCTAGCAAATCCATGGAAAACTCTTGTAAGATGATTTATATATTGATTCATATGTGTGATTCAAACTTTAGCACTGATGTAATATTTTCGTAGCATTGTTTTACTTATTCATTGCACGTATTACTAAAATTTCAAAAATAATTGTCAGTTTATTTTATATGTTGTTTTGTACTTATACAATATCATTGATGAATATGTGCTACATAACATATGTATATGTGCAAAAAAAAAAATACTCAAAAGTAACAAAAAATAAATAAACACAACATATATATAGAACAACTAATCAAATTAACTGGCTATAATCTATGAAATTTTAGTATATGTGCACAATGAATAAACTAATTATGTTACGAAAATATTCCGTAAATGCAATAAGTATGAAAAGCACGTATAAATGAATACATAATTTTTTTTTACCTGTGTATGTACAAAATGAAAACGTTAAAAATGCTACAAAAATGTTCCACCAGTGTAACAACTTAAAAACACGTATGAACCAATAATTTTTTTTAACATGCGTTTTCCATGGTTTTTATAGCTTTGATCACAAATAAATTTTTAGATACTAAGTATAGAAACTGAAATAATCTATATAAAATAATAAGTTAAAGGATAGATAACAAGAAATTCCTTAAAAATAGGTTAAAATCGTGTTTTACCCATATTTATGGGAAAAAAAATATCATGCGAAAAAAATTATAGCACATATACCTACAACTTGTAACACAACGAAAATAAATCTTGTCCATTGATTTACTAAAATCAATGGTTTAGATTTATTCTTATTTCTTACAAAAAATCATTCCTATCGATTCATCATCATCATCTCTCTCTCTCTCTCTCTCTCTATATATATATATATATATATATATATATATATATATATATATATATATATTTTCATTATCGGCATAACCAACCCCTATAACTATATATAGGAAGAGTTAAACTAAGAACCGCTTTTATCGTAAGAACGTAAGAACAAAAAAATGATGAATCTACTGTGAAAGTTGATGAATCCATCAAAAAAGTTACTGAATCCAAAAATATCCACACACAAAAAAAAAAATTCGTCCCTCATGAGATTCAGACCCAAATATTCAATTTTTGGATTCAGTAACTTTCTCAACGGATGTATCAACTTTCATAGCGAATTCATTTTGTTCATAGCAAAATTTTATGGTTCTTAATTAGCTCTTATGTTGAAAATGGTTCTTATTTGAACCTACTCATATATAGAGATGAGTTATAATATAAACCCCCTTAAAATAAGAAATAAAAATTCATCTCCATCATCCATTTTTCATTAATCAATGGTTTAAGATTAAGTTATCAAAATCCCTATAATTAAGGGACGATTATTTTCGTATTATTTTATAATTATCATTATAGCCTAATTTGATTTAATCACAACCATACATCTTCAAAAATCAATGGTGAAAATTTGTTCTCATTTTTTATTTTTTAATGTGTTTTATTTTAAATGTATTTTTATTTGAACCAAATTATTTAATGTGAAAATTTGTTGTTTCGCTCAGGACCCATTATTTGTCAGGATCGGTCCTGGTGGTGTCACCGTCAACATTGCTATCCTATAATAGTTAATCAAAAGATATTATAAGCAATAAAAGCCAAAACGGGAAGAGTAACAAAAGAAAAAAGATTTATTTATTATATTTCTGAAGAGTGTGGAGTAAGGCATGCATAGAACATGTGTCATTTGATCCACACGCCACCACTAAACTTAACTAATTAACAACCCTTCTAAGATTCCTAATCACTTCGATTGAACTTTGAAGTGAACTTGAAGGCTCTACCCACTCACGCATATTCAAACCTTTTTTTTACCATCTGATCTTCTAAAGTCAATGTTATGAATTATTGCATTTGGATTTGTCGTATTTTATGGCTGATATCATATTTTAGTTGTACTAATTTTTGTATGATGACCTGACATTTTATGAAGCTCTAAGGCGCAAGTAAACTTCTTCGTATCGTTATCATATTACATAGTTCTGTAATAAAACAAAATACGAAAAACCCGAGGCCAGTGGTAGAGTGGTTAACGCTTGAGGCCAGGTCCGGTTCGAGTCAATGTGACGCCTTTAAAATTTCGTATTAAATTACCAAAAAAAAAACGAAAAAGCCGTTTAAAATAATTTATACCTTTTCCAGAAGCAAATTCATCTATGAATATTCTTATGCTTTTTATATATATATATATATATATATATATATATATATATATATATATATATATATATATATATATATATACTTTCTTGTAAAAGATGAGGTTGCTGGTCTTTTAAAGCCTTTCGTGTATGACCATGGATGGCCGTAGGCCCGTAGTTAATTAAGTATGTTGACAATGTTGATCTAGATAATCTTATTGTAAAAGAATTTTCACAAATGTGATCAAGAAAAAAAATTGCGTTAATTTAGAGAAGCTTGATAATAAATTATCTTCAATTTCAATAACAATAGAAGATAACCTGTTCGAAAATAAGGTAAACTCTTTTAATTTGGTGGAATGTTGAGTGGACCACACAACAAAACAAAAGAGTAGAATTATGAACACAGAGTGCATCATAGGACTAGATTGAAAATGAATTTTGTTGTTGGTTTCATAAAAAGTTTTTCAAAGGCGTCGTATAAGAAAAAGGAAATATATAAGAAGAGTAGAATTATGAACACGATGTGCACAATAGAATCATACATAAAATGACACTACAACAAAATGTTGCAGCAGTAACACAGTTTTTGAAAATTATCATCCAAAACAGTGTCACAAATAAAATTATGACATATTATGATGGATAGCTACTATGTATGTCACAAAATATAAGCATATATATCACAAAAATTTTGTGTAAGTTAGAGTGTATCATTTTAGTAAGTAACAAAATTTACTTACCTTTTATATGTAACAAAAGTATATATATATATATAGAGGGGTTATGGTAAGAATATATATATGTATAAGAAATAAGAAAGAATCATCGTTGATTTATAAATAAAGGACGTTCCAGATTTAGTATTAAAAATCACACAATTTTGGAATCCAAAACGTGTTAGGGGTAATCTAGGAAAAGAAAAAAAAATCATTGCCCATTATTGCACGTCCGAATTTGAAGGGGCTGTGCAAAATCTTTAATATAATATATAAACAACAATAAAAATATCCATCTTGTGCTATGTATGTCATATAATGTGCTATACAATATATTAAATAATGCAACGTTATATACTGACCATTATATATTTGTTTCATTTGATATCGTAACTATTGACATAATATTTATAGATATAATGTGCTATAAGATATATAATTAGTGCAACAATATATACTTATAAGTATATCTTTTGTTTTATATTGTATCGAGAATAGGTACTCAACACTAATATATATATCATGTGCTATATATGTGAAACAATATGCTATACAATATATGACATAATGCAACGTTATATACTGACCATTATATCTTTGTTTCATTAGATATCATAAATATTGACACATTATTTTATAGTTATAATGTGCTATAGATAATACATATTGTGCTGTATAATATAGTAATTAGTGCAACAATAAATACTAAGAAGTATATCTATTGCATTTTATTATATCGCAAATAAGACCCTAAACCCTAAAGAATCATAATCGAACATATATTCTCCATTGACGCAAGAATTGTGTTCTGTAATGTTTTATATATTTTGTATATATCTATTCCCAGTACTTATACGTGTATAGATAAAGAATCATAACCAATCCTTTTAATTATGTAAACTCACGTTTTTAGGAAACTACCATATCTTATCTCTTGTAGAAATACTATAATACCCTTTTTAAATTCGAAATTACAGTAATTCGTAGCACACTTATTAAATAAACATAGCATTTGAAGAAATAAATCTAGACCATATATCTATCATATTTAATGGCTGTAATCTATTCTCATTCTCACACATATATCTATTCTCATATGATCGATCTCTCTCTATATATATATATATATATATATATATATATATATATATATATGTATATGTATATGTGAATGTAACCAAATTTTGCTATTCAAAAAGATATAGCAAATTTTGTGACTCATCTTTGGTGTCAATAAAATTATATCACTATTAACAATCTTGTTGTAGTGTGATTGTCATTTAAATCTCAAACTTTGACAAAAATTGTAATTTCAATTTTTTTTTGAGGGATTGTACTTTCAATATGACTTTAAAAAGTATCAAACAAGTAGTCGACCTTTCAATTATTAGTAATTAAATTCATCGTAATTTTTCAACAACTCAAATTTTCAAATTTCCACCGTTTGAGTCCTTGATTCGAGATATCAAAGATTGGGCTTTGACAAGCACGAGGAGATGAATAATATACCATAATGGGTTGGTATCCTATACTTACTGACGACAACAAATTTCTCTGAAATAATTTCCTACCAATTGTAGTTAGATTGGAAGACATAATTCATCGTCGTCAACGTGTATTGGTTGTCAACCTATATGCTAAAATAAAAGGACTTGAGTACATCAACAATTTAGGCACATTAGTAATCATCAAATAAAGGGAATATACACCCATATGACCAAATATGTAGCTCAAATCTATTTCATTAAACTATCTACAAAAACATATCTAATGACATTCTTTTTTTGAATATAACATATACGGGTCAATAATTCACATATATGGGTCAATAATTCGGCACAAGAAAAATGATCCGGTTAGATTTTAAAAGAGAAAATCGATCTATATGATTTATTTTTGTAAATGGTCATTTAGGTTAGATATTTAAAAACAAGGGCTAGTATTAGGTTATTTTAGTATATTTGTCCAACATAAAACTAAAAAATGTATCTTGCATTTATTGTCTACTTCACTAAAATACAAAATGCGAATTATACTGTCCTTTTGGGATGACCAGTTGTAAAGTGATTCATATTGTCAAAAGGTTACAGGTTCGAACATCACTAACGCATCTATGGGTCTAAGCTTGTCACCCTGATTTTTCAAATGTGGTTTACTCGTCCTTTATGGTTTGCAAGCTATTTGTAACAGCCCCATAATCCTAAAGACGGATTAAAGAGGACTAATACTAGGAGCGATGAATTGGGTTCATGAAAGCCTAATTCAAGACATATAACACGTAAAATAAGACGATTCAACCATTATATACTTTAATAACATAATGTACAAGAAAAGCTAGGCCAACAGATCCAAAAGAATACCAACGATCTGAAGGACTTCAACTGTTAACATTCAGACATAAGCATAATATTCAAAAGTAGACATTGTTCAAACACAGCGGAAGGCATGTGAATACACGTATGACGACGTGTACCCAAGGTTTCTAACTTAACATTCAAAAGCGTTGAGACTTCTCAACACCTCCATCATCACCATCATCATTCAAACGCACATTTAAAACAAACATGCGGTGAGTACAAGAATGCACTCAGTGGACTTATGCCAAATCATTTTATCGTATTTAAATTACACTGCCACATCATGGTAAGACATAAGGGTTTTGCTTGAAATGTCTTATGCTTACTAAATCATTTTCATCAGTTCATAAACATCATCGCTTGGCCAAGCATTTTACTTGCATGTATGATCCATATCCTTATCCTTTTATCATAACTTTATAATTTAGCGTCGTAGAAGGAGGCCTCCCTCTACGTCGCTGTGACCGGCCGTGCATTGTCCTTACAGCTCCCACAGTCACTATTATCTTGTGTACACGTTAACCCTAGCCAGGTATAAGCCTTCCGGCATAGGATCCGAATTCGATTTCATTCATAAGTTAGGAATGACCCAACAACATTCATGGATAGGATACATACATAAAACATAAATATTTTTGGCAGGTAATTTCATCAACATTTTATCATCATTCTTTGATATAAGCATCGTAAATAAAATCATTTGTTCAGCATTTTATCATTTAAGAGTATAGTAAAGCCCACCTGGACTCCTTGATCGTCAAATTTTCGTTTCTTCTTACGCGTCAAGTCGTCGGCGTCCTTCACACCTTTACGTAAAAGCGATCGTTGGTCGCGTTTTTGAGATTTTCAAAGTTTAGAATAAACTTTGATAACTTATTCTAATATAATTTGAATTCCTTAACGAATTCAATACGCTGTTCAATCGTGTATTTTGAACTAAACATTTCTCGTACTTCGAGATATGTTTAACTATTTCCTTTAACCTTTTAGGTTAAATGGTTAACGATTTACATGTTTTTCGATGCAAGGATTTCAATTATGAAATCTTTTCTCACTAATGAGATTTCCTTATATAAATAATACGTTTTACACGATTAGCGTATTTCGAGCGTATTTCATACGTTGATTTCAAAAGTCAACATTTTGACTTTTCTTTATTAAATTCTTTAAAATTCATATTTTAATATCTAAATTCAATATAAATCGATTTTCAATCGATTTCTTTCATAAAGTCCTAATTCTCGATTTTTCACATAAATCGATAAACTTCATTAATATTTTCTTAAATATTAATTAACTTATTCTTTAAACATTATTTTCATTTCTAACGTTATTTAATATAACGTTTAGTCATAAACATAGTATTCTATGTTTATAAAATTTCATAAATTCTTAATATGTCTAAATTAATTTCTAGACATATAATGTATTATTTTTCTTGATATTAAGGATTTAAAATCCTTAATATATATATAAGCTACTGGTTTTAAGCTCCTTTTTCATTCTTCTTCCAAAATTCTTCTAAATTCATATAGTGTACTATTTTATCATAGTGTCACTAATATGTATTAACATTAACTATAGGAAAATTGGACATCACCTATTTTATTCCTATAGGTCACGGTTTCTTCACTAACTCATACCAAATATTTTTATAAAATCTACAAAATTATACTATGCTTAAACATCATTATGTAACCATATAACATCATAATATTAATCAATATCAACTTAAATCATGCCTTAACCAAGCCTTGTAACTCTCGGCCATTTTGAATATTTTGAGCAAATAATATCCAAAAATTCTAGTAAAATCATGTAGTACATAATTAAGGTCCTAGATCATCAATATGCTATAACATTTCTTAAATTAAATTTTGTACATCAATTCCTATTTTCTTCATATTTTCGGTAATATTGAATCCATTAGCATATGATTTTTAAAAATTCTCATATAATCACTATGTACTCCTTTGCTAATATATATCATGAATCCAACATTAAAACAAGTCTTACAATTTTCGATCATCATAAGATAATTAATATAACATGCTTAGCTTTATTTAAATCATCAATATATGTCTATTTCATCATACTTAACATAATTTGTAAACAACTAACATGCTAACATAATTTCTCCTCAAAACACATGCTTGTAAAATAAAAATCGAACCATTGGATAATTAAAATTTTAATGTACAATCGAAGCTCGTTCGATATCTAACCTTTTTAACGGTATCGATTTTATGCGTACAAGCTTTAGGTATCAAACTTTGGTGATTGAAAGACAAGAGCACTCAAGGTTTTTCTTTACTAAAGCTCACGGTATTCTTGCTTGAATGAGAGAGAGGAAGTGATGACTTAATGAAACATATTACTATGTAAAGGAAATAAAACACTCAATCTATCTCACTTTCTCTCTCGGTTCTCACTCTCACTTTCTTACAAAAAAAAAAAAGCCTTTTCAAAAGCTTGGTGACTCATAATGTATTACATCATGAGAGTTAATACATTGAATAAAGTTTTTGATTAAAACAAAATTTAATCTCTTGCTTTGGACCCAAGAGCCGTCGGCTCTCAACATTCACACACAATTTTGGTGATGACTCACTATGTATTATGTCATGGAAGTAAGTATACTCTTACACAATGTTTCTTGAACAAATAAATCCTTTGAATTTGGGAGGTGGAGCCATCGGCTATCTCTTGTTCAAAGAGAAGTATATTAATTCATTTTGTCTTAATACATGCATATATCCTACACTCTATCCTACATATATATATAATACATCATCAAAGAGTTATTGAAGTCAAAGAAATCGGCTCTCTCTCACTATTTGATCCCACTTGCATGAATTAATACACAACATGAAAGCTAAGACCAAACTTACGTAACTTGTTCCTCCAATATGTTGGTCACGGCACTTTTAATTTTAAAAGGCCAAAAATTTGATTTTCATGCCATTATTAGATATATATCATAATATATATCTTAGATGATAAATTATATCATAAGTGTCACGCCCCACTCCGGGTAGCTTGGTCAGAGGGTGACTAATACTAGGAATAGTATTATAGGACAAATTGACTAAGATAAGATACCACATTGGTTATAAACTAGCATGCATAATATGGCATAAGATAATATCTCAATAATTAAAGGTTTAGGCCATCGGACCCAAGGATTAAACGGTGATCGATGGACCTCAATAGTTAACGATAAGCATAATGTAA
Organism: Salvia rosmarinus; assembly: GCA_036937905.1. Lineage (NCBI taxonomy): Eukaryota > Viridiplantae > Streptophyta > Magnoliopsida > Lamiales > Lamiaceae > Salvia > Salvia rosmarinus. The sequence continues at coordinate 12,750,372 of CM072815.1, forward strand.
AGAGTTCGGGGTTTAGCGGTGGAAGTGTGTGAATACATATATGATGATATGTATTCAGCGAAAACAAATCCTAAATAAACGATCGAGGACACGGACTCCTCAACACTGACCTCCATCATCACCATCGAGCTCAACCTGCACATTTAAAACAAACATGCGGGGCTAAGTAGAAATTGCACCCAGTGGACTCATGCGAAAACATTTGATAATATTTGAATTACTGCGCCAATATCGAGTAAGTCGCAGGGTTTTAGTTAAAATGCCTTGTGCTTACCAAATCATTTTCGGTTAAGTAAACATAGCTCGGCGAGCATTTTCTTGGTGTGTATGGTCCATATCTCATAGTCACGATACATAATAATAATAAATAATAAGCGTCGAGAGGAGGCCTCCCGTCTACGACGCCGTGACCGGCCGTAATCCCGTACTGACGCCGATCACTCTGCAAGCATATATTAACACGGTATAGTTCCAACCTTCACGCCAATCTAGCGGGCATTTATCATCCGACACGGGACCCGACATTTAAAGGTTGGATGCTACCACAACAAATGATATAATAGTTCCAACCATCTCCACACCCTACCGGGCATAACGAGATAGGATCGATACACAAGCGAAATATTTTTGGCGGGTAATGCGGTTAACGTTTGATAACGGTTGTAGAATAAGTCGTAAATAAACTCATTTTGGAATAAGCGATAAAGCAAAACTTAGTGGGTGAGAAAAGGCCCACATTTGAAGATAAAGCCCACCTTAGTGAGGTAAGAAAAGAGCCCACCGGACTATGGTTCATTGTAAATCGAGTCCTAGGTTTGTTCGTGCGTCGAAACCGATTCGCGTTTGCGTCCACACCTTTATGAAAAGCGAGGCTTTAATGCGTCGCTCAGTCTTCGAGACTTTCAAAGCTAAGATAACTTGATATTTTATATCGGCGTGAATTGAATTCCTCAAATGAATTCGATATGCTTTGAAATCGTTATTTAATTAAATTATTCTCGTTCATCGAGATCGTTCAACTATTTTGGTTTAACGTCTCAAACTTAAGCGTTTTAACGTGTGAGCACGTTTCTCGATATAAGGTTTCATTTGTGAAATCCTTTCTTACTAATAGGTATTATACTCGATTAGCACATCTTACGTGTATTAGCGTATTTATCGAGCGTATAATCGTGCGTTTGACTTTAAAAGTCAACGAAGTCGACTCACGGTCAACAAAGTCGACATTTTGACTTTCCATAGTAATTTCTTACTATTTCGTTTTATAAATCGAATTTTGATCGATTAAAAGCGTCGATCCCATTCTTGATTTACCACGTAAATCAAAGGACTTATGAATGACTTTGCACTTAAATAAACCTCTTAATAATTAAATCGTGTACTTTCGATTTTAAAGCGTTAATAACCCAACGTTTGTCTTAAACATAGAAGACGATGTTTATAGAATTTTATAATTTGAAATATGTCCGAATATAATTAGACATATATTTTATTAATAAACTGAATTAAAAGGATTTTAAAATCCTTTTAATTATCGAAATTCTCGATAATTAGCTTAAAATACTAAATGACTTTTGAAAATTTTCTAAATTAATATAGTGTATTATTATACACTATGGTCCATAATATGAATTTATAAGATCCATATGATATTGTTTGTCATTTATTAGTATATTTACATATATACATTTCGGTAATTCCATATAATATGGAATAATTATCCAAAAATTCCCAAAATTAATATACACATAGTATAATATCCTAACATCAATATATATCATTAATATAACCTATAGTCCATCATAAGCATTCATTCCACAATATATAACAATATTCACGGTAATTTCGATTTAATTACCCAATAATTATCAAACAATTTCTAAAAATTCTAATTAAATTCTAACATGATTAAACATTATATTATAACATTGTAACATCACAATATCAACCAAACCAATTGAAATCATCACCATATGGAGCATATATGCTCTCGGCTTTTGATTTAATTATGGTATTTGGTTTTCAAAATTCAACAATTATATACTATGTTTATACATTATAGTATAACAATATAACATCATTTAATCATCAAAACCAATTAAATCATCACCTTATGCACGAGTGCTCTCGGTTTTGATTTAAATTAGGTATTTGATTTTCAAAATTCTAACAATTATACACTATGTTTATACATTATAATACAACATTATAACATTAAAACATTCATCAAAACAAAATTAAATCATCACCATACTTAGGCTCAAGGCCTTCGGTTTATTTGATTTAATTTTGGTAATTGATTTCCAAAAATCCCAACAAAATCATACAATACATAAAAAATATATTAAAGTATTAATATAGCATTGTATGATCAAAATAAAATCATACATCAACATTCCATGTAGATATGCTCACGGTATTTTTCAAAAATTTAAACATATGGTTTCCAAAAATTCTAAATAAATCATAAGCCATATAAACAATACATTAAAGCATTAATATGTCATCACAAGCTTAAAATAAAATTTATACACCATGGTACATGTTTAAGAAGCTCACGGTATTTTAAAAAAAATACCTAGGGTTTTCTAAAAATTTTCAAATCAAAACCATGGGTTATAAACATGATAATAAGCAATAATCCTTTCCCAAACTATTCAAGAAGCAATCGGTCATCCTATGTATATTTTAAAGTTTTCAAAAATTTATTTTAACATGCTCAAAGTTTGAAACATCATATGTGTGTTAGATCTATTCCAAAATTTAATATACAACATCACATGTTCATTTCAACATATATTCACACACCTTTGATATACAAATCATTAAGAACAAACTATAACCATAAATCATTCACAAGAACATTAAAACATACACATATACATATATGACATTGAAACACACACATATATATATGAACATGCTCGATTTTCTTGAACAAAGGGAGATGGAATCGGTACTATAGTGCCTTGGTTTACCTTGAAATGGTATAGGATTTCAAGAGTATGGTATGGTATTAAGGTTTGGGAGAGGAAATGAAGAAGGAGAAAAGTAAGCTTTCGAAAAAGGAGGGTGTTCTCGGTTTTGGTGTAGATTTTTGGAGAGGATGGAGAGTGTTTGATATGTGTGAGAGTGTATAATGAGGAAGGAGTGAAGAGCCCTTCCTATAGCCTCTCTCCCACTTTACACGGCACCCACACTCACCACCAATGGGGAGAGTTGCAGCCCAATGATGAGGGTGTAGTGATCATTAGGCTAGTGTTAAAGGGTGTCCATGCATTGGTCCAAATAAAAGTGAATCTCATGCCTTGTTTAATGGGTGCAGCCGGCGCATATGTGGGTGTTTAAGGGTGGTTAAATTTTTGTTACACATTAACACAAGGTATTAATCGTAGTATAGGTCATAGATGTATAATACATGCCATGAAAATAATTAAATCAAACATATAGCACATAATCGAAAATGGCGAGAATAATAGGAAAAATAGGATAAAATATAAATCACACCTATTATTGATACTCATGTCATTTTCGTTCCAAATATACACATATATATCATAATATATGATTTAGATAATAATTAAAAGCATAGGATAAAATTTATGCATTAATTCATGCATACGAAACCCTAATTTTTATAATTGGGGTTCGAAAATTATATATAAGCAATATCGAGTTTAAATGCTCCAAAATTGATTTTATAGCTTAATATCATTCATATATATTATAACGTATAGTTTAGATACCATATGATAATTTAATGGTGTCATTTCATGTGAAAAACCATAGTTTATAAACTTAGGGTTTTCGAAAAAAATCAATACCAAAATATCGAATTTTAATAACTAAAAATTCGATTTTAATAATTAATAATACTGTAATTATATAAAATAATAATAGGAAATTAATTATTATAATTTCCTGAGCATTAAACTCATTTTACAAAACGTCTCTAGGCGTTGGCGTTCAAAACGTCTCAAACGTTCAAAATCGACTCATCTCAAAATGGTGGTAGTAGCTCGTACTTACTTTATAAATATATCCCTTTAATAAAGGAATTAAGATGGAAATTAATTCCAAGCTTTACAGCTCAGAGATTTCCATAAAAAGCTGACGTTCGATATGCGTTTGACGTTAAAATAATACTGTCGTATCATTTCATAAATTTCATTTCCGTAATTCACAATCCTTAGTGAATTATAAAAAGAATTCGTTATAGCGATATCGTATCGAAATCACAATATTCGATGTCGTAAAAAATCATATACGGCAAAACCCTAATTACGGGTTTAGAATACCGTAATCGTATGTTCGTTTCTTTGGAATATTACAATAAGAAAAATTATTAGATTCATTTCATGTGTGAAAACCCTAATTTTCGAATTAGGATTTTCGAAAATTCTAAACTTGTTCAATAATTAATCCTTAATATTCTAGCATTGTTTTAATGCTAAATAATACTCTAATTACATATAATAATCATAGGAATTTAAATACTATAATTCCTTGATCATTAATCTCATTTTCTATTCATCTCTAAGCGTTAACGTTTGAAGCGTCTCAAACGTTAATTATCGACTCATCTCAAAATGGTCGTAATAAAGTCGTAATCACTTTATTAGATTATCCCATTTAATATGGAATTTAATTCTAAGCTTCGTTGCTTAGAAAATTTGAGAAATTTTAACTATCGATACTCGATCGACGTTAAAATTATCTTTGAAACACTTCATAAAGTTCTATTCCTTAATTCACAATTCTTAGTGAATATAAAATAGAATTCATTATCTCATAATTAATGAAATCATTATTCGATAAATTACTAATTCAATTATTTAGTGAAACCCTAATTTCACAATTTTAAATATCGTAATTAGGCCTTTAATTCTTCGGGATATTACACTATTGCAAAAGAACGTGAAGTTTATCCAATGGGCACTGAAGATAGCAATTGCAGATTCCATATGAATTACAAAAAGGTACTAACTGTTCATATGAAGAAACTAGGGCTTAATTTTTTGTTTCAAATCACACTAAACAATCAAATACTCCATCCGTCCCAATTATATAGGTTGATTGAAATTTTTACAAGGATTAAGAAAATGTATTAGAACATAAAATTATACAAGTAACTTCCTAATTGTGTTAGACATTTTGCAAACACGTTTGCTTCCAACATGGCTAGGGTTATTTAAACGGCATTTCGTTTTCAGTTAGAATCGAATCGAACTAGAACCGAAGTGGTTCGGTGTTCGGTTCCAGAGTTAAAAAAAATATGTTATCGATTAACCGATAACCGATTGGTTCAGAATCGAAAAATCATTTTATTTTTAAGTATTATATAATAAATTAAAAAAAATAGAATCTCAACTTTTTATTATTATTTTAATTATAAAAAAAATCGGTTATCGATTAACCGATTGGTTCAGAATCGAAAAATCATTTTATTTTTAAGTATTATATAATAAATTAAAAAATTAGAATCTCAACTTTTTATTATTATTTTAATTATTTTTAAATAAATTTTAGTTTTTTAATTATTTTCAGTTTTTCAAGTATTATTTTAATTATTAAAAAAAAATCGGTAAATAAAAAACCGAACCGTAATAATCGATTGATTTTCGGTTAACTGAAAATCTAAATCGGTTCGGTTTTGGTTCTACTTTTTCTGACAAATTTGGTTCGGTTGATCAAAACCGAACCATTTCCCATCATTATTATTATTATTATTATTATTATTATTATTATTATTATTATTATTATTATTATTAACCTAGCTAGTTATTTCGTAGGATCCCTCCCCATCTCAATTTTCGCATATTGTAAGTACTGAAGCCCATTTTCTCAATCCTTTTTGAAATCTTTTATCCATAAAAAATGAATTATATATATATAGTAATGAATTTTGATATAATGCACATCAAAATAATGCACATCAAAATATTGTAAGTACTGAAGCCCATTTTCTAAAGTAGTTGCATATGATACGAGAATTTCTCGTGTGAATCAGTGAATGTGGGCACTATTTTAATTAATTATTATCAACAGCATGGTGTGAAATAAAAATTAATTGACTCACGATTCCTATCACCTTTACTAGAGTATTCCTTTACTTAGATTTCACATTTTCCACATCTTTTAGGTTGGACTTTATGCAAAACCCAATGCCAAGTTGAAATTAGGCATGAATCCTATGTTCTTCCCCCTACTTTTGTTCTCACCCAAAAAGGAATACTGCAACACCATAAACGCTTCGATGTCTTGCACTTGCCAACTTTTGTATAATTACTTATAGGGGAACTTTATATATAACCAAAAGCAATAATAGGAAGAGTTTTATATCCATATAAATAAAAACATGAGTTTTATAGTCATTTTGGATTAAAAAGATATAATTATCCCTGGACTCATCATTTAAAATAATTCTTCTCTCTCTTCTCTCTTCTCTCTTCTCTCTCTCTCTCTCTCTCTCTCTCGAAAAGGAGAGCTCTATAAATTTGCAAAATCTCTCCTCTATCTCTCTGCCGAAAATTTGATGATAATTGAATGAATTGAATTAAAGTTGGTAAACATTAATCGTAAAAAGTGTTAGACATTGAATTCAAATCACAAACGAATTCGTTTTCAACATTACAATTTCAAATAGAGGAGAGGCGAAAATAATTATTAGAACAAGTTGCCTGCGTTTTTCAATCAAACAGTGAAAATCGAGCATTACTAGCTGGATTAAGGTAAATTAATATACGTATAATTTTTTTTTATATGTTCTTAAGTACACGGTTGTACACTTACAGCCTAAATATGTTTTTTCTTTATAATTTTATATTACTGGAATGATAAACTTAATATTTTGAAGGAAAAAAAATACGTTCTTGAGTACACGGTTGTACACGGTGGTCACCGTGCACAAATCGTATACTGAAGAACCGTGAACGGTCTTTCAATACACGGTGTGTCACCGTGCACGGTTTTTCAATACACGGTGACAACCGTATCTTGAATCTTCGGTGCTCGGAAGAACAATGTGTTCTTCAGTACACGGTTGTCACCCTATATATTACACGATGCTAAGAGATAGAGAGTTTCTTGGTTTCTTTGAGATAGAGAGAGTATGGCACGTAGAGAGAGCATAATATTCTCTTTTGCGTAGAGAGAGAGAGAGTTTCTTTGGGTTTCTTTGAGAGAGAGAGAGAGTATGACACGTTGAAAGAGAACATAATATTCTCTTTTTTGAATTTTTTTTAATTGTGGGTCAGGGATAATTTTATCTTTTAAGTCAAAATATTATAAACTCATGTTTTTATGGAATAGACTATAAAACTTCTACTCCTATGTTTTTTAGCTACTTACATACATTAACACTTACTTATAATATCTGCATAATGTGTATGAATACTATTAAAAATATATTATTATCTTTTCTTATTGTCAAATCTAGTACTTTCTTCGTCCACTAAATATGTTCATTTAATTTTATTTTGATCCGTTTATAAAGATGTTCATTTTTCTTTTTTGAAATATCAATTCTATAATTTTTACTTTAAATCTACCACTTATTTACAAAAGGACTACCAAAGACTCATATTTTTACTCTCGATGTCTATTAATATATTTACTTATTATTTCTATAACCCACTTTTTAATTCCACTATTTATTAATTAATTTATTTATTATTTTTATTCATTTTACATTCATTATAATTTATTAAAACTTATGGCATCAAAATCAGAAAATGAATATAGTGGATAAAGGGAGTAAGTAAGAACTTGAGTACAATTGAAGCATTGTCAGCGAATTTATGGAGTTAGATCCGAATAGATTAAGTTGTACAAAATAATGGAACTTTCACTGTGATATCTTGAAATTATATTGTTTCAAGACCATCCAATTTGATATGAAAGTAGAGAAAAATATAAATTAAAATGATGTATTCCTCAACTTGGTCTACACAATTACACCCTGCAGTATGTGAAATCAATTCCAAGCATATCAAAAAAAATAAAAAATAAATGAGATAGTCTCTTATACGGATATTTGCATGTGTAAATATTGATATATTTTTTTCAGTACAAATGATATTTTTTTTAATATAAATAATATTTTTAAATTACAACATAAAAAACAAATGATATTTTTTTTTAGATTTAATGATATTTTTCATAAAAATAAATAATATTTTTGTCATTTTGTATGGAGGATATACCAGAGTTTTTGTGAACAAAAATTACATGTTGCATTGAGGCCTGCATTTCATAATTGTCATTATTATTACACCCTTTTGCTCTCCGTCAATTTATTTCTTGGCAGCCATTGATATCTAACTTATGGAAAATAATTCATTCCATCATAATTAACAATATGAATTCAACCATCTGTAATAATTACTTCTACTAATGTCTATCACTGAATCACAAAATATTCATTACAGCCTCCGAGCATATCAATAATTAATCGAAACTGGCAAGAGATAAAACTTATCCATTGCCTAGGTCGATTTTGCCCTTCTTAATACCCAAGTCAAAACTTCTTCATTTCTTCCCAAATCCCCACCCCAAATTAGAAGAACTGAACTGTGAAATAACTAGTAACATCTTCAACTACAAGAAACTTGGGACCATGTAATTATCTTTACAACCATATTATATCTGAGAAACTAAACATCTGTAACAAATATGAATAAAATAAAAGTAGTATATATGAAAAAAACCATATCATATATAATTTAACAACTTATCACTTCAATCTAGCTCAGAAACAAGAACATTGGCGCGAGTCGCAATAGGTGTAGTTGTAGTTATGGAGGCGGAGGAAAAACCTTCTTCGCCTAGTTGTGAAAAATAGGCCATTTCTAAGCTTAAACCATAGCGTCTTCCTCAGCTTCCTCGCCGATTTGAAGCGAAGACAAATGGCTTTTTTCACTCTGAAGAAAGATCTCTTGATTCTGTCAGCAACGCTCTGCTTCCTTGAAAACTGGTAGCTTCTCAAGAAGAGCTGCCTCTTCTCCAACTCTCTGTATCCCATCTCGATCCGGAATATGTATGTTTGCCCAATACTACCAAGGTTCAATGCCATGGCTATACGTACAGCATCTGCGTATGTATAGGTGATTTATTTAGAGAGAGAGGAAGGTGTTTGTGGAGAGGGAAGGAAGAGAGAGAGGGCGTGGGTATATATATATATAAAAGGGAAAGGGCCTGTTGGCTACATTTAAATATGTTTAAATGGTGTTCGATTTATTGAATTAGAACTGAATGATTTCGGTTAACTTAAAATCAAATATTTGATTATCGATTTAGTGTTCGGTTTTAGAGTTAAATTTTTTATCCGTTTATCGTAACTGAAACCAAAAAATCGCTTTTATTTCAAATTATTATTTTAATTATTAATCAATTAAGTAGAAATTCTAGAACCTCATATTTTTAATTATTATTTTAATTCTTACTAATAAATTTTATTTTTTAAATTATTTTTAATAAATTTTAGTGTTTTTAAATTATTAATTAATTTTCTTCGATTTTTAAGTTAATCGAAAACCGAACTGTGATAAATGATAGATTTTTTTTTCAGTCAAAAAACTAAATCGGTTTAGTTTCAATTCCATTTTTTCGTACAAATTCGATTCGATTAATTGAAACGAGACTGTTTACCACCCCTAGCTGCTTTAATATTCAAGGGTGACACATTAGATCACATTTGTATTGCCTCCGTTCTGCTCAAAGTGACTAGTGTTCATTTTTTGGCCGTCCCGCTCCATATCCAAAAAGGAACCATTTTACACATAAAAGTACATCGAATTCGTGAATCACATTTCTGTACACATAAAACATAATTTTTCTTAGTCTATGTGTTCGAAAGCAATGAGCCGCTTAGAGCGAGACAGATGGAGTATTTATTTTGCTTCAAGTCTAATTTTGGGTGCTAATCTATTAGGGGAAATTATAATCTTTTTTTAATAGGATTAGTTATAAAATCTACTTTTTTACTTATTCTATTAATTTTATCTCAATCTTTAAAACTTATCAAATTTATCTCAACCTTTTCAGTTTGTATTGATTTTATCATCGGACCTCTTCTTCGGTGACTGAATCGTAGCGTGGCGTGGCGCAGCACGCTAGAGGGTGACATGTTATTTTGTTATCTCTGGTAGACTATTTCACGATTCAATCGTCGGAGATGAGCTTTCATGATGGAATTATATGAATTAAAAACATTGTGATGGATTTGATAAGTTTTAAAAATGAGATAGAATCTATAAAACATATGGATAAAGATAGTGACAGATTTCATAATTAACCCTTTTTAAAAAAAATTACATTTGTACTTGTATTTTATTTTTATTTTGTCAATTAATACAAAAAAATTAAATATTGCTTCATGATGGACTCAAACTCGAGACTTTTAATCTTATACATTAATCACTCTACGCCGACACACACACACAACTAGGTATGTGATATTTGCAATTTGCATTCAACTAGGTACGGTTCCAAAATATGATTTGATGGGCATTTTCGTCCTTTGCATGTGTGTACAGTGATTACCGACTCATATAGTTCATGTTGGTAATGTTAATAGAGGCAAGACGAAATCTTGTGCAAAATGTATTTAACTACCTTAACTATTATTAGGATTGGACGACCATGGACATTTTCCCTAGCTTTTAATGTCTTATTCAGTTTCCTTAAGAAATTTCTAAGAGAAAATATTTTAAGGGGAAGGGGAAGAAATAGATATGCAAAAACATTTTGATTATTATTCATATGTGCGACTGTCTTATGGATTATATTTTGATTGAATATATCAAACAAGTATATAGAGAAAACATTTTGGACCACCATGGACATTTTGATTGAATTTGGATCAAAATTCAAATTCAGATATAACATTATATTTATATTTATGTTGGTATTTAATTGTATTTGGATCTAAATTTTGACCCGTAAAACAATAGGTAAAATGTTTAATAATGTTATTTTCTCCAAATGAGGGCAGATCTTTCAGTTAGGCCGAAATATATTTTGTAAAGTATAACTTTCTATCAAACATCTAGTTCTCTATAGTAGTATAAAATTTTATATCACAGATAAAGAGGAAATTTTTCTTTATTGCTGGCGAGCAAAATAACAGTCTCACCAGTCATGTAATAGTACCACATAAGTCCAGCATTCTCATATGAAAATAATAATTTTAAAATGAGAAACTGAACTCTATTTACCGGGCATTGATTTTCATATGAATATACTTTATGGTGGGGTATCCGAACATTCTTGTGTAAATGAAATAACTTCCAAGAGGGAAATAGTTATATAATTTTCAATTTTATATACTTTTTAATAAACAGCTTATCTTATATTCAAAATATTTCAAACAATATCGTTGAAATATTAAAGTAAGTGACACACTCTCTGAAAGAAAATGCTTCGCAGATAAGGATTCGGACACAGAGATTTCGTTTGCGGGTAAGAAATGGATTACCCCAAAAGTCAAAATTAAGTGACATACTTGGAAAAAGGCTCCAATCAAATTCCCAACTACAGAAAGAACAATAAAAATAATTAAAAGTAGATAAAAAGAAAGAAGAAGAAGGAGAAAACACAACTGTAAGCTTACAAGTTACAACCTACATAACTCACCTGACTTTTATGTTCTAAAATTACTTTTTGACACCTCAAATTCTGTCTCGCATCAACACTTGTTAGAGCAACCTTAGTTCATTATTATAAACTAAATATTGTTTATTAACATAATTAATTACAAATTAAACACTGATTCTAAACAAATGATCCGACTAACGTTAAAAGTCGCCCAAAACTCCAACTAACGTAACTCTATGACGCAGTTAAAGATTGTTTGTTAAGTTATTAGTTATAAATATATCTATATGAAAATCTTAATGTCAAGAGACTGTAATATTTTAATTTTTAGTCCTGAAGAACATCTCTTGAAGGTTGAGATAAGTAAATAAATCTAAATTGTCATATTTTTAATGGTAAATATCACTTTAAACCTAATATTTTGGCACAATTGATTATATCCTGAACTATTATAATTATTTTTTTAAATTTCAAACTATCGATTTTATTCGATTGTGCCCCGTCTATTTTTCGGGCTTCGAAAAATTGACATAGCTAACCGATTGTCACAATATATTTAACAGTTTTTTTGAAAAGCATTACAAGGCACAAACAACGTCATTCGATTGTTAAATACATTCAGTTTTTGAGCCAAAAATAGAAAAGGGCACAATTAATTCAACATCCATAGTTAAAGATTTTTTAAGAAAAACATTTCTCATAATTCAGATTATAATTGATAATATAAAAATAAATTGAGTTAAAAAATAATATTTACTCGCTCCGTTCCATTTAAAGTGTCTCATTTCTTTTGTGCACATGAATTTATAAGAAATGTATAAATTAGTTAAAGTGTTAAAAAGTGGGTATGACTCATATTTTTTGAAGGAATAATTATTTTCTAAAATAGAATGAGATATTTATAATGGGATAATCCAAAAAGTAAAATAAAATATTTTAAATGGGACAGAGGAGTACCTTTTATTTAATTGCTTGTGTGATTTTCAGTGCGGAAGAAAAGCATCATTAATATGGATATACAAAATCCACTTATTGTTGTTATTCACAATTCTTAATTTTGGTTTTTTCTTCTTCTTCTATAAACGCTTAAATTTATATATAAGCAGTTTCATGTAAGATAATATTTTAGTGAGCCCCTGACGAAAAAAATATAATATTTTGAGTGAATAAAATAAAGGTTTAAAGCCAATAACACTATTCTTTTATGGAACTAAAACATGAGGAATATTTCCTTGACTAACTAAGAAACAATTGTTCATATCACCAACCAAACTTATTTTCACTTTTTCTTTAATCATGCTTTTTGCTGATTCGCATCATTTAATAAAAAATCTACCGAAAGTTGAACGTAAAATAAATCCAACGCGTTTCAAACTCCAATTCAAGACGAAGGGGGTGTCTGGCTAAGTTTATTTTAAAGAGCTTATAAGATGTTTTAAGAGCTTATAAGAGGTAATATCTCAAATGCATATAAGTTGTTAAAGTATTTGGATAATTGATCTTATAAGCTAGAGAAAGAATCGTGAGTTAGAAAAAGAAAATCATAGTTAGAAAGATAAAATTGACGAGATGTGAAGTTGATAGTGTATGTGTAGGAAATAACGAACTATAATAAGGTTATTTTGGTAAATTCATGGTTGTTTATAAGTTTATGAAAAAATAAGTTAGGGTTGACCAACTTATTTTTATGGGGCTATAAATTTGTTTAAAACTTATTTTATCAAACACTTTGTAACAACTTATAAATTCATAAGCAATTTTATAAATTGTTTTAAAGAGCTTATAAGTTAAACCAAACACCCTCAAAGTACACTGGAGTAGAAGTTAATGTGCAAGAAATATCCAATTCAAACCAAATGTCAAACCCCAACAACTTGCATTTCAAGCGCCAATATATTGTTACATTAAAATCTTATTCACCACTAACAATTGGTCAAACTAGCTGAAAGCTAATCCTTTTATCGTACCACAACAACAAATCCTTCATTTGTTTTCTAAACTACCTACAGGGCCGTCTCGAGGCGGTGGCGTGAAGCGACCGTCAGGCGCATCGTTTAGAGTAAAATTTTATATATCCTTTTATATTAATATAAATATTCCTTCAAAAATAAATATTCAATGTCCCAAAATGTTGTTATAAACTTTTGAGGACCCAAATTTGTAAAAAAATAATTCTTTTATAAATGAGATATTATACATCTTTTAGATATATTGATTGTATTTATAGTGTAAAATAATCCATTTTGTTGTTTTTTTAAAAATTATTTGTCGGGACAAATTTGACTACCTACCGTTTAATTGGTATCAATTTGGGAAAATGGTGGGGCTTGACGCATGACATATACCAAACCAAGTCAAGCTAAGGTAGAACTAGATAACATTTTTTTATTAAATATTATACTTAAATGTATCGTTTGCTTAAAATATGGGATAAATTTAATATATTTAATTGAAACGTTTTGTACTATATAATGTATCTGTAAATTATCTATAATATACATAAATTATAGTAAGAGAGTAAAATTATGGTAATTTAGTGTACTGATAAATTAATATGTGGTACATGTTTTGTATATTGTATCCTACTTAGGAGGTAGTATATAGAATTCCACAAATCTGTATAATACATATATATGAGACTTCTTGTTTTATAAATAGTCATGTCTTTTAAAGCAAAAAGATTAGAATGCGATAAATATATTATTCACCATTTTCACTCATATGAAACAAACCCTTAAATAAATAATGAGCCGCTAGTTGATTACAGAATGATATATATATATATATATATATATATATATATATATATATATATATATATATATATATATATATATATATATCACTATGTGACTTTGATGATCACATGGTTACAATATATGCACAATGGGCACACATATGTAGGACCGTCCTTACTTAAAGACAGATCTTTTTGCAGATTGATCTGGTTTAGACCTTGATCCGTTAATATTGGTATGCTAATTTACAAATGATATATTTTTTCAAAATAAGTGATATGTTTATTTACAGTATATGATATAATGATTTTTTTATTCACCACAAGTAATGTATTTATTCATAGCAAGTGATACAATGACACATATATTCGGAGCAAATGCTACATTTATTCATAGCAAGTGATATCTTTACTAACTGTAAGTGATACAAGTGAACATATTCAGTTGAGTTGGATAGACTTAAGCTCAAGTTGTTAATTCATAAATGATACATTTATTCATAGCAAAAGATACAATGCCATATTTTAGGTCAAGTGAATCTGGGCCGGACGACCCGCGAGAGGATCCGAACTTAGATAGGATCGACCTATCCAAGTTTTTTGTATGCACAAAAGAGATAAGATCACATAGTATGATTGTTATAGGTCAAGTAAGGCTATACGGCTTCATACCGGGAGACAGAGATTTAGAGAAAGACAGTTGGGAAAACTTAAAATTCAGTTTAAGTAGGAGAATAATCTTATATGAACTAATTAAAGTAATAATGAGATAATCAAGACAGATGCAACCAACCGTCCACGACGCATGCGTTGTCTTATTCCTCAAGCTTTGGGCTCCTTTTTCTCAACTCGTTTGTTTTATATTTGGAAAATGTAAAAGAATATCTTGGAAATATAATTCGAAGAGCATTCCATTCTTAAAGATTGTTCGAGTACAATGCCCCATTTCCCAAAGTAATAATATAATTAAATAATTAGGGTAAATATCACTTTAAACCCTAAACTATATATATTTTATCAAAAATATTATGAACTTTAAAAAATATCACTTTAAACCCCAAACTATTAATATTTTATCAAAAAATCCCAAACTTTTAGAAGTATCACTTTAAACCTCAAACTGTTAATTTTTTATCAAAAATACCCTACATCAATTTTTAAGCTCCTTAAATTGGATGAGAAATATTTCTTCTTGTTCGATGAGCCACATCAAAATTTCAAAGGCAAGAAATGAACGTTGGATATATCTGATGAGCCAATCAGAAGATATTTCTCGTCCAATTTCGGGAGCTGAAAATTTGATGTAGGGTATTTTTGATAAAAAAAATTAACAGTTTGAGGTTTAAAGTGATCTTATCAAAGTTTAGGATTTTTTTGATAAAATATTAATAGTTTGGGGTTTAAAATGATATTTTTTAAAGTTCATGATATTTTTAATAAAATGGGTATAGTTTGGGGTTTAAAGTGATATTTACCATTAAATTAAGTATTCTAATGATGCAAAACGATCATACTGTCAAATTTCCGGCGTAATTCCACGGAGCCGACCAACGATTGGCTAAATCGACCTCATGGCCGGACATATCATACTTCGAGATAATAAATCCTCATCTAGTTACACATTCCAACGTTGGATTGATGTTGGAATTTTAAATTCAAATCATAGAAAAAGCAACACGTTCACAAAATATATGGCACCAACTTTTCCGTTCAATTACTTTGTTCTTATACACACAATTGTTAAATTAAATCAACATTGGAAAACCGATGGCTAGAGATATCTAATGGTACACACAAATGTAAATGTAAAATCACATAAAATTTCCTGGCAATTTCAGGCTGTATTTGGCAAGAGTGCCCAAAAATATTGGTATTTGGTATCATCAAAAACCTCGTATCATAATATTTGCCACATTACAATTCAAATATGTGAGAATTGAGTAATTAGATAGAAAAATTGATGGCTGAGTGTTTTATGACAGTTTGGTTGGACTCGTGACAGTTTTTGTTTTTATTTTCTATTTTCTCAATTGTTCTTCTTCATCGCAAACCCAAATGCTCCCAAGATTTACAGCGGCCATGACAGTGGCATTCTTTTACTATGAGAAAAAGACGGTTTCTCCATGCAATTTAGGATTAGCTTGGGTAGATAAAAATAGTATAAGTTAATTCATTATTTACTTTGATGGATTGTAATATTGGTATATCCCAAACCGTACCCTTGATATTAGCTATCATTTGAGCTAATTAAACTTGATTCATATTCCATTGAAAATATTAAATATATGATTGGAGAAATATTAGTAATAAGGATAAAAATACTCAATTATGTATCATATCAATCGTAAAAAATAAACGTCCCCTAAGATGATTAAGCTTTCCTCCTATGCGGTTCACTCCAAGCTTTAATTACTATATATGATTTCGTCTTTGTTTTGAATTCAACATTTTTCTTTATTTTGAAATTATTTTAATACAATTTAATTATAATATATTTTATAATTAAATTGAGTAGTGTCTTCATCTTCTTGAACCACAATTCGAAGTTCTCTCTGAAAAAGATCGGTAGATAAACATGCTGTGGGATCTCATTTTTTAATGAGATTTTCTGCTGAAACTTTCTTTTAATAACAATTATTTTCTTCTTTCTTTTACCTTCTTGAGGCCTTTTTTGTTGGAGAAATCCTAGTATCTAACTAGGCTCTGATACCAAATTGTAGGATCATTTGCTATTAGGATTTACTCTGATTGAGACAATGGTGCTGAAAATTTTTCTGTTCTTGCATTGATTGGAATAGGTTCAACTTGCAAATGACTCTTCAACTCTACTACATAAAATGACATACATCAATTCTAGGAAATGAAAGAAGCATGCTAGACAACATATAAAGACTAGTATCACCCACTAAATGACTTTTTAAATGAAAACATAATTAACCACTATCGCCCATTAACTACAAGTTGAAAATAGTATTCAGCGCATAGACAAAGTTTACAGCAAAGCTATACTAATCATTGCATTGTCATTCGAATCCTTGCAAGTAATATGCAATGACTATTGGTTTAGGCCGTTATTGATAATATTGGAAATCAGCGCTAATCAGCGCTTATATATATATATTTTATATATGTGGTCAAGTTGTCAGGAAGATACTTTGACCAAGATTTTGATTATTATTCATATGTGTCTGTGTCTATCATCGTGTGAGCGAAATTTTTCTTGGGGCCCCAATTAATTATAATTTTAAAATTAAATTTAAAAATAATACTCTTTCTGTCCCATTTAAAGTGTCCCCTTTCTTTTGGGCACGGGTATTTAGGTATAAAATAGTTAAATTGATAAAAAGTGAGTAGAACTCATACTTTTTGAAGAAATAATTACTTTCTAAAATGGAATGAGACATTTGTAATGGGACAACCCAAAAAGGAAAGTGAGACATTTTAAATGGGACAGAGGGAGTAATAATTTAAATAATAGTGTAATATTATTTGAATGGAGGTAATTGTTTATACTAAATATATTTCTTCTTCATTATATTTTAATATCTTACAAAATAAAATAATAAGATTTACTTACAAATAACTAAACAATCAATCAATAATAGCTATAAAATTAAAATAATAAGAAAATTATAAGTGTTAATATTGTAAATGGTATTATCTTATAAAACTCAAATCTTGATTTTCTTGTACCCATTACAAATCAACAATTGAATCTAAAATTAATTCACATATAAAACTTATTAGAATAAATTTAAATAGATATTACTAGTGACTATTATAATAAGGAAAAGGAAGAAAAAAGAAAAGAAAGGAAAAGGAAAAGGAAGCAAACGAAAAGAAAGGAAAAGAAAAACTGGAAAATGAATAAAAAAGAAAAGAAAGGAAAAGGAAGCAAACGACCAAAAAAAATGCAGAGACAGATTTCGAACCCGCGACCTTGGTGAATGAGACAGGGTTCTTAACCAGTTGCAGTACAACATATTTTGAAATTATACACGGATATATAATAGTAGTAGTTTTAAAAAAGTTGAAGTAGGTAATGGTACAAAGCACGATAGCTCCGCCTCTGGTCCTATGGATTATATTTTGATTGATTATATCAAACAAGTACATAGAGAAAACATTTTGGACCACCATGGACATTTTGATTGAATTTGGATCAAAATTCAAATCAGATATAACATTATATTTATGCTGGTATTTAATTGTATTTGGATCTAAATTTTGACCGGTAAAACAATAGCTTTAAAACGTTTAATAATGTTATTTTCTCCAAATGAGGGCAGATATTTCAGTTAGGCTGAAATATATTTTGTAAAGTATAACTTTCTATCAAACATCTAGTTCTCTATAGTAGTATAAAATTTTATATCACAGATAAAGAGGAAAATTTTCTTTATTGCTGGCGAGCAAAATAACACTCTCACCATTCATGTAATAGTACCACATAAGTCCAGCATTCCAATATGAAAATAATAATTTTAAAATGAGAAACTGAACTCTATTTACGGGGGCATTGATTTTCTTATTAATATACTTTATGGCGGGTATCCGAACATTCTTGTGTAAATGAAATAACTTTCAAGAGGGAAATAGTTATATAATTTTCAATTTTATATACTTTTTAAAAAAAACTTATCTTATATTCAAAATATTTCAAACAATATAGTTGAAATATTAAAGTAAGTGACACACTTCCCTGAAAGAAAATTAGGGCTGACAATTCGTGTGCGTCGGGTCGTTATCGTATCGACACGATACGATAAGGCCAAACACGAATACGACCCGTTAAGGATCTGACCGACATGAACACGACACGGACACACGAACATGACACGATTTTTTTCGTGTTGACACGATACGATAACGACATGAAATGACACAATAAATTTAAGTGAAAATTAAAAAATAAATTAATAAAAGAAATAAAAATATATAAAATATAATTTTATATTAATTTTATAGTAAATATATATAGATATTATCGAATTATACGAAAACGACACGATCCGACACGAACACGAATGCAACACAAAAATTATCGGGTTACACGAACACGACACGGATCCGACATGAACACGACGTGAAATTATCGTGTCATTATCGTGTCGACACGATAAGGACACGAACACTAACACTGTTAATTAATTTCGTATCGTGTCGAAAATTGTCAGCTCTAAAGAAAATGCTTCCGGGATAAGGATTCGGAAACAAAGATTTCGTTTGCGGGTAAGAAATGGATTACCCCAAAAGTCAAAATTAAGTGACATACTTGGAAAAGGGCTCCAATCAAATTCCCAACTACAGAAAGAACAATAAAAATAATTAAAGTAGATAAAAAGAAAGAAGGAGAAAACACAACTGTAAACTTACAACTTACATAACTCACGTGACTTTTATGTTCTAAAATTACTTTTTGACACCTCAAATTCTGTCTCGCATCAACACTTGTTAGAGCAACCTTAGTTCATTATTATAAACTAAATATTGTTTATTTACATAATTAATTACAAATTAAACACTGATTGTAAACAAATGATCCGACTAAAGTTAAAAGTCGCCCAAAACTCCAACTAACGTAACTCTATGACGCAGTTAAAGATTGTTTGTTAAGTTATTAGTTATAAATATATCTATATGAAAATCTTAATGTCAAGAGATTGTAATATTTTAATTTTTAGTCCTGAAGAACATCTCTTGAAGGTTGAGATAAGTAAATAAATCTAAATTGTCATATTTTTAATGATAAATATAACTTTAAACCTAATATTTGGCACAATTGATTATATCCTGAACTATTATAATTTTTTTTTTAATTTCAAACTATCAATTTTATTCGATTGTGCCCCCGTCTATTTTTCGGGCTCCGAAAAATTAACTTGGCTCGCATGATTGTCACAATATATTTAACAGTTTTTTTTAAAAGCATTACAAGGCACAAACATCGTCATCCGATTGTTAAATATATTCAATTTTTTGGAGCCAAAAATAGACAAGGGTACAATTAATTCAACATCTATAGTTAAAGATTATTTTTAAGAAAAACATTTCTCATAATTCAGATTATAATTGATAGTAAAAAAATAAATTGAGTTTAAAAATAATCTTCATCCGTCACCCAAGATGGCGTATATATTCTATTATATATATATATATATATATATATATATATATATATATATATATATATATATATATATATATCACTATGTGACTTTGATGATCACATGGTTATAATTTATGCAAAGGGCACACATATGTAGGACCGTCCTTATTTAAAGACAAATCTTTTGTAGGTTGATCTGGTCTGGACCTTGATAGGTTAATATTGGTATGTTATTTTGTAAATGTGCGTTTATTGAGAATAAGTGATATATTCGTTTCTGATAAGTGATCTGATGTTTTTTATTCAACACACGTAATATATTTACTCATGCAAGTGATACGGTGACACATTTAATCGAATCAAATTATATTTTATCCCGAGCAGGTGATACATTTATTCACTGTAAGTGATATATATTTATTCATAATAAATGATACAAGTGAACAAATTCAGTTGAGTTGGATAGACTTTAAACTCAAGTTGTTAATTCATAAATGATATATTTATTCATAGCAAAAGATACAATTACATATTTATAGGTCAAATTAGGTCAGGTGAATCTGGGCTGGACGACCTGCGAGAGAGAATCCGAACTTAGATACAATAAAATCCTCATTTAGTTACACATTCCAACGTTGGATTGATGTTGGAATTTTAAATTCAAATCATATAAAAAAGCCACACGTTCACAAAATATATGGCACCAACTTTTCCGTTCAATTACTTTGTTCTTATACACACAATTGTTAAATTAAAGGGTCATTGGAAAACAGATGGCTACAGATATCTAATGGTACTCACACACAAATGTAAATGTAAAATCACATAAAATTTTCTGGCAATTTCAGGCTGTATTTGGCAAGAGTGCCCAAAAATATTGGTATCTGGTACCATAAAAAATCTCGTATCATAATATTTGCCACATTACAATTCAAATATGTGAGAATGAGTAATTAGATAGAAAAATTGATGGCGAGTGTTTTATGACAGTTTGGTTGCACTCATGACAGTTTTTGTTTTTATTTTCTATTTTCTCAATTGTTCTTCTTTATCGCAAATGCGGGGAGAATTAATTGCTCCATCGGACCCAAATGCTCCCAAGATTTACAGCGGCCATGACATTGGCATTTTTTACTTTGAGAAAAAGACGGTTTCTCCATGCAACTATCCTTGTGGTTTTCGGAGCTTTTAAGGGGGAGTTTATTTTTTAGGATTAGCTTGGGTACATAAAAATAGTATAAGTTAATTCATTATTTACTTTAATGGATTGTAATATTGGTATATCCCAAACCGTACCCTTGATATTAGCTATCATTTGAGCTAATTAAACTTGATTCATATTCCATTGAAAATATTAAATATATGATTGGAGAAATCTTAGTAATAAGGATAAAAATACTCAATTATGTATCATATCAATCATAAAAAATAAACGTCCCCTAAGATGATGCGGTTCACTCCAAGCTTTAATTACTATATATGATTTCGTCTTTGTTTTGAATTCAACATTTTTCTTTATTTTGAAATTATTTTAATACAATTTAATTATAATATATTTTATAATCAAATTGAGTAGTGTCTTCATCTTCTTGAACCACAATTCGAAGTTCTCTCCGAAAAAGATCGGTAGATAAACATGCTGTGGGATCTCCATTTTTTAATGAGATTTTCTGCTGAAACTTTCTTTTAACAACAATTATTTTCTTTCTTTTACCTTCTTGAGGCATTTTTGTTGGAGAAATCCTAGTATCTAACTAGGCTCTGATACCAAATTGTAGGATCATTTGCTATTAGGATTTACTTTGATTGAGATAATGGTGCTGAAAATTTTCTGTTCTTGGAAGCTACTTTGGAGATAAGTTTTCTGAAGAGGAATTTGGAATTAAAGTTGTAGAGATTCTTAATTGATTGGAATAGGTTCAACTTACAAATGACTCTTCAACTCTACTACATAAAAATGACATACATCAATTCTAGGAAATGAAGAAGCATGCTAGACAACATATAAAGACTAGTATCACCCACTAAATGACTTTGTTAAATGAAAACATAATCAACCACTATTTCCCATTAACTACAAGTTGAAAATAGTATTCAGCGCATAGACAAAGTTTACAGCAAAGCTATACTAATCATTGCATAGTCATTGGAATCCTTGCAAGTAATATGCAATGACTATTGGTCAAATTTAGACTAATGGTTTAGGCCGTCATTGATAAATTACTGACTCATCTTTTCTTTGCATGGTGGCATATGACTTCCCATTTAATCATTAAAATGTTGGATTTTGACAGCTAAAGAAATCAATAATGCAAGTTAATAATTAGTCAGATACCCTGAATCAATAATGCAAGTTATTTTTTTCTCATCAAATGCGTGTAATGCTTTTTCCTTGCAACTTCATGTTGTGATAGTATATCATATATCTGAATGACAATCAACAAGCTCTTCGATACTATCTCTCTCTCTCACACACACACACTCGTGCACCCATGCTGCAGATAAGACGTGCTACTATGGACAAGCAAACTTAAAAAATATAAGAAGATGCGCTTCTTTGACCTACTATAATAATTTAGGATAGAGAACTGGAGATCTCCTAATACCATGTTAAAATTCAAGGTGACTAAATGCCTAAAACCATATAAGACAACACAATATAGGGAAATTGTTAATCTACAAACTCTTGTCTAAATCCCTAAATTAGACATATGTATTTTCCAAGCAGTGGCTATAATTCCTGCATCATTACTCAGCTACCTACTCATCACTGTTAAGGGGCGTGATGGTCATCATCATCATCTCATTCATACGATGAGCACTAGGTAAACCCCATGTTCATATGCAATAACTTACAAACCGTACAGAACAAGTAAATCAAATTTGTGCAATAAAACTTTCTTTTATGTCTAGAATGTTCCAAGCTCCTAAAATTCCTGCTGATAACTTTTCATACAGCTGCAATGGCTACTGCCGACATTAGCAGACGGAAAAATAAAGCTTGAGCGAGCTAAAGTCTGAAAATTTCCGGCAAAATACAAGAAAAGATCAGAGGGTCCTTAAGCTCCTGCGAGCTCCGCCACTAGTTGCCGAGAAACTTAGATCAAAGTACGCCCTTAGAAGATGTTAAATTTGGGTACTACCGTAGACAAATAAAATAATATAAGTCAATCTGCCACATATTTTGATGGATTGAGCGATTTTGAGCTTATTATAAACCTTCAAATACTCAATCATTGTCACGACCGGACTTTGCTAAGGATAACTAAGCCGGGGAATCATGACCAGGGATGGGAAACTAGAAGAGGGGATAGAAAGGGGTCGAACATGCTTAACTAAAGGCTGAACTGATAACTGTAATTAAAATATAATAAAGTATTTTGCAGCGGAAAAGCATAGCTGAGATACACGTATGAAATCATGTATCTCGGGACATTCTTTAACTAAACTCGACAAAAGCTCGGCTCTACACTTCACCATTCACATCACACTCAACTGCATTTAGAAATATATGCGAGGCTCGATCTAAAAGCACTCGGTGGTAACATCTTTGAAAGATACATACATACTTGTATAAAGCGTAAATTGTCATATCATCTCAACAAGATGCAAGGGGTTTTATCTTAAAAGGCCCAAACTTACTAAATTCTTTTGTGAAGCTAAAGTTCGTCTGCAGTCTAAGTTCTTTTGTACTCAATTCTATCTGCAATTTTTGTTCGTGAAGGTGGCCCCCTTCGACGAACAATACAGGTGTAACGGAAAGTGGGTCACCTTTCCGTACACAATGACCTACCCGTTCGCTCGCGGACTCACAATCGCTAGATGTACACTAGCCCTGACAGGATATCTATCAACTGCTCAGGACCCGAATTCGATTTTCACATAATTGACAAAGCCAACACATATAGATCTCATACATAAATCTCAAAATATTTTTCAGCAAGACAAAACTTGAAAGATTTTCAATTCATAACTTTTGAAAGAAAATCATTTGTTTAACATAGCATTAGTTTTATTCATACGTAAGAAAGCCCACCTGTTAGTACTATTACTCACAAGACCACTTTTCTTGTTACTTCTTTGTCACTTCGCCATCCAACCTTTATTGCAAGAATTATAAATAAGAATTCTGAAGCGAATGACCATTTTTATTAAAAGAAATTCCAAACTTTATTCAATAAGATTTTATTAGGGATTTTGCACTCTTTACTAATACTAGCGTTAAAATACATATAATTAATCGTCAGAAGTTCTGACTTATTACTCATCTATTAGAGATTAAAGAACTCCTCTCTTGGTTGATCAATTAGGATGAAATCGATCATTCAAAATTATGGATGTTGGGTGCATCTTAAAATAATTAATCCATAATTAAAAGCTAATTTTTAACTTTATGAGTCTAAAATCAACTTATTAAACAATTTCAATCTTATTTATTAAGAATTGGCGGTTCATTAAATTAAATTAAAACTTGCTTATAAGGTCCAATAATTATTTTATTGGAATACTCATTATAAATTTAATTAACTACTAAAGTCCAATTAACTTAATTAGACATTTGGACTCAATACTTAAAAAGAATACTAACATTAGGCTAAGAAGAAATCAGCCCATATTCTTATTGAAATTTTCGAAATGGGCCTCTGCCCAAAATTAATTCGAACCCAACAATATATATCGAATGGGCTTTATTAAGAATCATGTGTAACCCATTACCCTTATTTAATTCCGGCCCAATTGCTTTGTCCAATGCTTTTGGCCCACTAATGGCCCAACCCCATAATCACTTTAGAACCCTAGTTTCCTCATCTCTCTCTCTCGCTCAGAGGCGTCGCCTCCTCTCCTTTTCTCGGCAACTCCGACGTAGCCTGGCGCCCGGTGAGCCGGCGCCATCCTCTTCTCCGACGTGCATCGCCGCCGGTGGCTGCTGCGATTCTCACTCTCGAATGCGCACACACGACTCACTTTCTCGCCTCACACATAGCTCACACACCTAACGCACACATTGCACTCTCTCTCTGTCTTGTAGATGGGTCCGCCGCATCCATGGCCTTTCTGGCGTCGCCATCGGCAACATCTCCCGTTTGGACGAGTATCTCTTCGTCGTCCTCCTTGCTGCCGCAGCGTTCTCCATCCACAGGTACCGCCTTTTCCCTTTTCTCAAATTTCTCACAGTCATCTCATATGTCCATACAGCTGCTGTCATTTGGGATCCAGCAGAACCTCATCGGCGTCTACTCCTTTGTTCGAATGAAGCTTAAAGGCATAATACTTGTATAAAGAAAAAAAAAAAAGAATGAACTATTTGAGTTGGGAAGAAACCTTTATGCGTTGCCTTACTTGCTGATGATCTTCTTGTGTTTGGATGAGAGGAATTGGATGCCTGGATGTTGTGAACACTATCTGAGTCCCTCCCTTCTCTATGGTACTCGTTCAAATGAGAAGGAATGGATACTTTTGAAAAGAGTGTGATGACAAAGTATTGTAAAGTACTCTATCTAGGTAGGTGATTAGAGAGGGATGGGAAAGTTGATGGTAAGGGTTGCAAAAAGTATGAGAATATAAGGAAAAGTGATGATGTGACAAATTAGTGCGATCTAATTTATCCGACTCGTTTACGTCTTGTATTAATTCTCCGAATTTCGTGAATTGTTCGTTTAATTTGGTTCTTGTAATTAATAAATAACGGTCGACTAATTAATGAAAAATTGAGCGCATAGAATGTATAAAGAATTTCTTAACTAAGACTATTTAATCAGTTATAATAGTATTTGAAAATTCAGGGTGTTACAATCATATATATTATCAAGATATTCTTTGTAGGGAAAAGCAAACAGATGGCCAACAGCAGCAATCAACATTTCAACACAAATTATAAAATTTTGAAACTCTGCAGCTTCCTCTGTATCTTTGATTAAATTGGATTTTGCAGCAAGAGAAACCAACACACCCTGCAAGAGAAACATTGTTAACTCAGTCAAAATTCTCATCAAATAAGTTTATTCATAAGCATATCAAACTTAACATAGACTAAGTTATATATACAACTGCAGTAACAAAATGATTCAAGCAAGAAATAAAATTTCTACATAAGTCAAAAGAGTAGAAAAGTGATCGTGCTGTTCAAGTTATGACCCATAGAAAATTAGTAACAATCTAGCCTTGATAAGCCAAAACCCAAAAGGGTAGGAAAAATGTCACCAATCTTGCTGATTATCACAAGTAGTAATATTCTAATGTTAATAACCAACATGGAAAAAATTCATTAGTAGCTGCATCAAAGGCTCAGGTCATACAAAAAGTTGGAAGCCAACAAATAAAATAATACTCCCTCCGTCCACCAAAAACGTGCATCGTTTTTGGTGGCACGGTTTAAGAAAAGCATAATGAGTGTAAAGTAAATGTGTATAAAAGATGTGTCGTTGGGATAATAAATGAATATATTAATGGATTGTGAGTGTAAAAATGTGGGTCATGAGTGTTTTTGTAAATAAGTGGATAAGTTGAGGGTAAAATGTAAAATTTGTGTTTCTAAAAGGAAAGTGCACATTTTGGTGGACGGATGAAAATGAATTAAATCTGCGTTTTGGTGGACGGAGGAGTAGTAGGAAACCAAAAGAGGGAATCCGTGTTTTTCGAGGTATAAAGTAACATGAGATTAAGCAGCTGCATTAATTTAAGTACCACTTATTAAGGAACATTGGATTAACCCAAACCTCTCTTACCTGCCAGTACGTAAGAAACACAACAGATTTGATTATGATAAACTTGGGCACTGGATTGAAAGGCTTCAGCAAATCTTTGCAGGCCACATAAAACAAGGCCAAGGCATAAAGTGCCACGGAGTTGTGAGGTAGTGATAGGATTGCCGTGGGTTGAAATTTCCATCTTCATACTTCCCTTTTGCATATAGTATAAAAGTAACTGTGACAAGGATGGGTTTGAGGATCACAAATTGTAAACATCCTTGTTTGCACCTTCGTATAAAGCGCCTGCATGAACAAGTAAACTTAAGCACCAAAAGTAAAAGTACCAGCACGAAATTAACAAAACTTATGCCAATAAAAAGAAAAGGAGGACGATTTGAATATGCTGATTGACTGGATTCTGACACTGTGACAGAGTTTGAAGAATCTAGTATATACACATGAATCTGGTCTTTGCTAGCAATCCTGATATCATATAGTACCCCACACCAAACCTGAACATGATAGCAATATATGATGTCCAGAAATAAAAAATCGCCACCATGTACAATATTATGATCAGCCAAAATTATGGTAGTTCGTGCAGAGAAGACTCACCCGTCCAATGCAATAGGGGGAAAGCAGCATGTCATTAAACACCAATTCGGTTTTCAAACTTTTCCAGTTAAACTTAGCACAACAGCACCTGGACCACCCACCCATGCTAAGCATAGCGAAAGGAAATTATAAATGACCCAAGCTTCATATCTGTGGAGAGAATTAATCAGAAAAAACTTCTAATTTCCAAATCAAATAATATTAAACATAAAAGCTCAAACATCATCCAAAAAGCAATTAAAAATCAAAATCAAGAAATCTAGGAAAAAAAACAGTATATGAATATAAGACATGCAAACATAAGTGAAAGGGGTATGTCATGGTGCTTTTATGGTTTATCTCCGAAGATTCTACTATTCACTATGTATTTAGCTCTCTATGAGATTGGAACCATTCTGTGTATGCAGTAAATATGAGAAGAGAACCTTGAAAACAAGGTGTCTTGTCATGGATTTCATGCTCTCAAATTCTTGTTGCACTACGCTTATAGAAGAATGTCACAATGGACATGCAAACTCATGTTTTGCCTTAAAAACATAAATAGCACAAGCTTATTTTACATGAAAATCATGTTGCAAGCAACCAAAAGTACTGAGAGGCAGCTCGTACGAAAAACTTATAGATCTATTAGCCCTATTTTGGAGATACTAGTTCTATAAATACGATGACAGCCAAGCGACAGTTATTCACATACCTACAGCGTAAATACTTTCAAGTACCAGTTCTCGAACTGTAAAAACATTTGAGTGGTGAATTTTTTGTTTATCATCACACCAGAATCTTGTTTATCATCACAAAGTGGATGGAGTATTTTTTATGCTGAAAAGGGCTAAACTAATTGAATCTTATTAATCACACTAAAAAATGATTCATGAAACAACAGTTCTACCTCAAAGATAGGTGAAAGAATGATAATTGATAAAGCTACAGTATGTATAAGAGATTCCAAATCAAAATTTTATTTATGATCTCAAACAAGCTTATAGCATCAATATGATTTTCTCCATCATATTATGCAAACAAGATAGATCATAACTGCAGAAAAGCAGCACCATCAAAAATTTAGAAGCATCATTGAGTCATTTCATTACTCCAAGATTGTACATTATGCTGATATCTGTACCTCTTTAACTATTATAAATTATTTCTGTCTCCTAGGGGTAACATATGATACTTCTAAATCCAAACAGCCGTACAATCAAATAGTTAGAAGTGGCATTGAAGTTTATTCATTAATTGAAAATTTTTCAAAACAAAATATGAGATTGTGATGACTGATGAGCATACTTACATTTCTCTGATTGAATTGAAGTAAATTGCATGTTTATTCAGGACCAAGGACAAGAAAGACATCAATGCATATACCTGTTAAAAATTCACATTAAAGAGGATCAGAACCCACTCACTAGTAGATCGAAGAAACTTATAGCACAAAGATTCCACAATTAATGTTCAGTTTGGTGTTGTAAGATTCTAGAATAGCCAACAATTAATATTGATAAAATGTGTATGACAATTTTAAATTACAGAATTTAGGATTGGTGATATTTAAATTATTATTCGATTACAAGATTGATTGTGTGAATTCCTGCAAGAGAGCAGTCTTTATAGTTGAAAAATAAAATCTCAACAGGAGGTGCTCCATCAAAATTCATGAATTTTTTTGCTTGATTAGTTCTCTTAGTTAAAAGGAAAGATCTTCAAGAATCATATTGTAACCAAAATATCCGACTAGTTCCTTTTCATACACAATCTCCCACTAATAAAGAAATATACAAGTTGAACTTTCAGTTAAAGCATCGTATATAGTAGTTGATCAAAAGCACAAGATTGCATAGTAATGCGTCAGCAAATGAGCACAAATGGATGAGAATATGTCAACTTTGGATGCTGGCAAACTAAGAAGTAAGAAAAGGTTCAATTGTCAAACAATATAGCTTTTGATTACATAACCAACGAGAATGCTTAAAGCCATAGAATCGGAGAACTCACAGGAACCATAAAGATAATGCGGTGATAGGATAGGGTCCAACCTCTCAAGCCCACTAGCAGGCCCAAACGAGCTGGGCCTGACCTAATGTTGCCCTACTCGGTTACGCCCGAATCACAGCCTCCAAACCCTAATTAAAGGCGGAGTCAAGGCCGAAGATAATGGGGTAACGGTGGAAATCATGGGCAATTATGGTGAAGATCATGGTCGATTATAGGAGGATCGTGAGCCGTCGATCAAGGGATTCGTTACAAGGTTTACGTTTATGTATAAATAGGAGTTAGATTGAAGGTAAAAGGGTTAGCAAATTACTGAATACTAGAGCTCTTTGAGATACTCATTGTAATACAATTAGTGAACATCTTGAGGATCATCACCTCCGTGGACGTAGATCTTTTTCTTGATCGAACCACGTAAAAACTCCTGTGTTCTTTACTGCTTTCTCTAAATCTTTCATACCAACGTATACAGATTTATCATTGGCGCTGTCTGTGAGAAACTCTCTTTTTCTTTTTCGAACAAAAAGCTGTGTTTTCTACAATTTAATGGCAAGGACACGTGCAAACGCAAGTACTGTCGGCGATGTTGGTAACAATCGTGCAGAAGACGATCAGGTGGTCACACAACGCCGAGGAAAGGGGATCGCGGATGCCACCAGCGGTCATACACCTGAGGGCTACATGGAGAATGCTTCCATACACCCTCGGGATGGTCGCCCAACGAGGAGGAAGATGCCGACCTCGATGCGGTGAGCAGGAGGTTCACCGCTCCCGAGTCCTCGGTCGGCGGTGTCCGAATTTCTCAATGCCAACCTCAATCAATTCGAGTTTCCTCAACGGAGGACAAGCGGGCGGGCCCTCAAGAGTGCCGAAGTGGTGATTACTGACAACCAGGGTCGTTCGCTCTTGAAACAATCAACGTTCACCGCGGCACAATGACCGCCCCAATACCCGGGTTCATTCGCCCTCGTACCCTCCGCGGAGCCGTTCTCCACCTCGACGTAATACCCATGTGAATGGGCGGGAAAGAAGAGAGGAAAGGCGAAGTCGAACTCCCTCGAAGAGGCGGCGACGCGCTATCGATCTCCCGCTCCTCCGGGAGAGATGGTAACGAGCTTCCGGATTCGACCGCGCGGACGAATTATCTCTCTTTGAGGAGATTACGGATACACCCTGCCGCAGCGATCTGGGCTCGAATATCGGCGCATACGATGGCCTGGAGATCCTTCCGACTTCCTATTTGCTATACCACCAACATGGCAAACGAGGGATGGAAGATTTCCATATGTGTAAGGTCTTCCCAGGTGCGATCTCCAACGCTCGGCGTTGGTTCACTCGCTCGCCGAAACAGCATCCATTGCTTCAAAGACCTCATGGATCGGTTCAAATGGCGTTTTACCAAAAGATGCCGCCTCGACAACCTTCGTCCGATCTGCACAATCCGCGAGGCGGGGCGAGACGATGTCGAATTTCGTCTCAAGATTCATCATGGAATCCTTAAAATAGATGAGAGTAACGATCTACATCATCAACGCATTCGAGCGGGATCCGACCGGTGCTCGAATAAAGAGATCACCATAAGCGGAGAAGACGGCTAGTCGTCTTTGGACCTTGGTTGACAACTTTGTCGAAGGGACGAGTCGGACGGAAGAAGAGAGATCTGGGATGAGCGGATTGAAAGAAGGAAGCGGAGGATCGGGGCCGGTCTTTGAGCAGCGAAGTGCGTTCGAAAGAATCAAAAGGGCCCAGTGAGAATCAAGGTGGGACCTCGCCAAACCACAGTAATAGCGGCGCCTCTACTCAAATCCGGTGAAATATTTGAGCTTGACACGAGCTCTATCAAAACCTCCTCCTATGAAAGGAGGATCGAAAAAAGGTCAGCAGAAAGTATTGTGACCACCACCGGGTTACGGTCACGATCTGAGGAAGATTCAAGTTCTTGAGCTCACAGTTGACGAGCTCGTCGAGGACGGGCCGAAGAAGTACATCGGCCGACTGGGCGGGTAATAAAAAGTGCGAGAGGAAAAATGGAGGTGGTAACAGCTGCGGACCGATCTCAACGGTAGCCCGACACGAAGATGGCGAGACGAAGGTCCCAATGCAATGGGCAGGTCTATGCTATAACCGGATGCCGGTTGAGTACAGCGAGGTCGTCACTTAGAAATGAGGCTCGGAGGCCGACCCAGGAGCCAAAAACAAGCGACTCGGGATGGAGAGAACATCGTGTTCTCAAAGCGACCAGTACCAGATCATGCCCACCGGGCGCCATTACTATACAAGCCGTGGTAGGCGACAAGAATGTACATCGGGTCTACATTGACGCCGAGCCTCCGTTAGCATCATATTCGAGCTGCTGGATAAACTTGATGTTGGAGGAATTGGTACATCCGCACCTTCGATTGCGGAGCTTTACTCAAGAGGCGGTTCGACCAGGCGTCATTACCCTTCCGATTCTGTAGGGCGTGCTCCAGTCGGTTACCAAGGCCATTCAATTTTTCCGGTCCGAGCTCCTCTCCATACAACATTATCACAGGAAGAGATTGGTGTATGCAACGGGGCCGTCTGCCGTGTACCACCTCGCATTAAGATACCCGCCCGGTGGGAGTGTTAAGCATTCGGGGTGACCAAGCGGCTAAAGAATGCCTACGAGTCTCAACCCAATGCGGCCTTACCTCGGGCCTAGCAATTCTGAGAACCCTCGAAGTTGCCATCTCGGGATGACTGACCGAGAATCTTGACTATCTGACGACCCTTCCAAAGTTGTCGAGGTTGGCACCGAGTTCAATCAATATTCGCATGACGGTCATGCGACTTCTAAGGAATATAGAGATGTATTTGCATGGTCTCCATTGGACATGGTAGGGTCTCGCCCGAGCTCATAACTCATCGTCTCAACATCGATCCGGCTACTAAACCGGTTCGTGAGAAGAAAGAAGTTTTGCCGCGGATATGACCGGTCATAAGAGGCGAGGTAACCCGACTCCAGGGAGGCTAAAATCACACGAGGTTAAATACCCAACTGGATGGCTAATCCGATTGTGGTTCAAAGCCGGGAGGGATGGCGCATGTGTGTCGACTATACCGACCTCAATAAACAACGCAAAGGATTGTTACCCTCCCGACATTGACAAGAAGGTGGAGGCATTGGTGGGGCATGAGATTTTCGATTTCTGGATTTATACAAGGATACCACCAAGTCTGATGAGCCGGAGGACGCCCCCAAAGCAGCGTTCATCGCGACTTGGTGTCTTCGCCTCTTGGAAGATGCCTTTCGGTCGAAAACAGCTGGAGCTACCTACCAAAGGATGGTGGGCGCGATCTTCAAAGATCACATAGGGAAATTGTTGAGGTCTCGTCGGCGATATAGTAGTCAAAAGCAAAAAGGCGAGAGCTGCGCCGACGACCTCGAAACTATTCTTGACTCCTCGGTCGGCCAACCTCAAGCTTAATCCCAGTGCACATTCGTGGTGAAGGCGGGTAAATTTAAGGATCTTTGGGTTTCTCGAAGGCACGAAGCCAATCTACCAAGGTGAAGGCGATCTTTCGACATGCGAGGTCCCAAGAACCATCCGTGAAATACACAAACTCACTTGGATGCTGGCCGCCTCGTGATTCCTATCTCGGGCTGCCGAGAAGCAACTTCCTTCTTCAAGATCCCGAGAAGAGCTCCAGTTTCACTGGCGGAAGAACACCGGTCGCCTTCACGCGGTGAAGGAATATCTCGCCGACCTGCCGACTTTATCCGCCCAAAACAAGGTGAAACTCTATTGTTGTATCGGCCGCCTCGGACGAGGCAATCAATCGATCTTGAGTGCGAGATGAGATGGGACGGCAACTCCCATCTACTTCATCGGTAGGGCTCTCAAAGGACCGGAGGCGAGGTACACCAACCTCGAGAAGGTAGCTCGGCCACAGTGAGCATGGCGGCGTCTCGGCCTTCTTTCAAGCTCATTCTGTCCGGTACTAACGGACTTACCTTTAAGACAAGTCTTATCAAACCGAAGTCATCACGGACGTATAGCTAAGTGAGCCTTTGGAGCTGGCGAGCACGACATCTCGTACTCCCAGGCCGGCCATAAAAGGCAAGCCCTCGGCGATTTCTGGTGGAGATCAAATTCACGAGTCGTCTCTACCGGTGAGGTCACTCCCGCCTCCGGCGGAGGAACTGTCCTTGCATCGCCCGTTGGTTGTTGGCGGATGTATGTGGGCGGAGCTTCATACAAGTCGAGCGTGGGCGGGCATCCTCCTCCTCGGCCCGGATAAGCAAGAAGTGCGTCGCCATCGGTTACCTTCCGACCACCAATAGCGAGTGGATGCAATCTTGATCTCGGGACTCCGCCTTGCAAAGGAATTGAAAGTGGACAAAGTTCGGATGTTTGGAGATTCCGGTCGTGGTAAACGGTCTTAGGCACATACGAGGCGAGGAGGATCTAATGAAGCAATACCTTGAGAAAGCGAAAGAGATCTTGGCCTCGTTCGGTACTTGATATTCATCAAATCCACGAGGGAAAGCAGCCGGTGACATCCTTAGTAAATTGGCCGTCGTGGCAACCCCACCATTGGAGAAGTTCATTCCGAAGCATTGAGGCGACCAGCGTCGGCGTTATCGCGGTGAGCCAAATTGGATGGCCCCAAGCATACGGAAGTTGGCACACTACCTCGGGATCGGCTTGAGGCCAAAAGATGATGGTGAAATCCCAGTATCTCATATATGAGGGTCTCTCTACCGAAGTCTTACCTTCAACCCTCACGAGGTGCCTTGGGCGAAGAAGGCGACTACGTGCTTAATGAGATTCGAGAGGATCTTGCGGAAGCCACATCGGGTCACGGGCTCTTTCAAAGAAGGCGTTGAGGTCGGGATATTATTGGCCCACCCTTATTCAAGATTCGGCCGAGCTCGTCGAAAAGTGTCGAAGTGCGAACTTCTCCACGGTCAGCTACCCTGGACCGATCCGAGCGACTGCAGAGCCCGTGGCCTTTCATGCGATGGGGATCGACATCGTTGGTCCGTTCGACCGAGCACCGGTCGGCCGATATTTAGTCGTAGCCATAGACTACTTCACAAAATGGGTGGTGAGCCACTTCGAACCTCACGAGCAAAAGGATTCGGACCCCGTGTGGAAGAATATAGTCTGCCGCTTGACGTACCGCACGATACGGTCTCGGACAACGGCGCGGTTAGTCGACAAAATTTCAAGGTGGTGCGAAGAGCTCCGGATCGATCAACGCTTCACCTCGGTCGCACACCCGCATGGCGAATGGTCGGACCGAGGTGACGAACCGCACGATTATACAAGGATTAAAGAAGAGGCTAGACCGAGCTAAAAGCGATTGGTGAAAACCTCCCCAAGTCCTCGGTCCTCTGAGCGACACCTCGGACTTCGACGGAGAAACGCGCTTTCGGCTTGGTCATGGGCGGGGCCGTCATACCGGTGAAATCGGCGCACCAAGCCCACACACTCTTCACTTTGACCCGGATGGGAGCGAAGACAACTGCGGGCCAACCTTGATGCTCTCGAGAAAGCGAACTCGCCTTCATAAGCGAAGCTAAGTCAAAGGCCGGTCGCGCGGTATTACAACAAAAGGTCAAAGCCTCCACCGCAAGTAGGCGACTTTGTCTCTGAAATAATGAAGCCGGTGAGGCAGATGTCTTAACAAATTGGATCGACATGGGAAGGCCCATACCAATTCACGAGGACCTCGGCAAGGGGCCTACAAGCTATCTCACTTATCCGGTGCGCTTATCCCAGAACACAGCATATCTCTCATTTAAGGAGGTATTTTACATAGTTTCGATTTGGATCGACCTCATGTTAGTCTCCTTACTTGCTTTGCGAAGTGCGATGTTATATACTTGTTGAATAAAATATTTATTTTTCTAATGAGTATTTCATTTCGCCTCATTTCATTCATATCGACAATCTTTGGATATACCGCATTTAACCTTCACGGGGATGCCTCACGAAGATGAAAAACCCACTAAGTAGGGTACTCACTAAGCGGCGCGCACTCGTAGATTACTCATTGAATTGAGCGTCTCGATCAACGCATATAGACTACTCATTAATTTGAAAGTCTACATGCAGCATCTGATTACTCATTAAGTTGAAAATCTACGCGTAAAAGACATCGGATCGGATCTCGTCAAATTATGCCCTTTATTTGGGAAAATATACATACGTATCGGTATAAATACATTTACGACCAAAGCGAAGTCTAAGCTATGTTTATACCTCTCGAGAGGAAGCGTACACTTGAACGAGTCAAATACATTTATATCTACATACAAAGTTCTACGCTATATCAAACTCATTCGGGCTTAGGGCTGCGCCTCATGGGACTCACCAAAGCGAGGTAGTTACGAACAAAATCCCAGTCGGCGATGAATACCGGAATGAACTCGGTGCCTCCACCCAATCAATCGAGGGCGGCACCACATCGGCTGCTCGGGTGCGGTCGACCCGACACGGGTGGGTTCGGCCGGGGATGCGATCCTGCACGAGGCCACACCTCGACCCGTGAGCTGGCGTCGGGCGGGACCACGCCCTCGTCCCCGACTGTCACCCTTCCACGTCGACTGCTGCGCCTTCGCCGCCCTCGCCTCCGCCGCGAGTCTTTGTCCTCTAAGCGCTCCCTTCGGGTGGACCCATTAGGCAGGGCACTTGCGTGATCGCGTAGCCGCCTCCTCTTGAGCTCTTCAATTATTGGACGGTAGCGCCCATTGTAGACTCATTGCGGGGCTGGGGCATCGTCGTTCTGAGCGATCTCGTACATCGCATGTATTTCGGGATAGAGTCGAGGCGGTCTTTAAACTTCTTGCTATTTGCCTCCTCCTCATCCTCCGGCACCATGCCTCCGCCAACAAGCTCACGAACTCGATCGTCGGCCGGATATGGTAGTTCCACCAGTCCGTGGATTACCTTCTCATACTCGCATGCTCTTCCGAGATCAGAGCCAGCTCCTCTGCTTTGTCATTTCGGCTGCTCCTCGCATTACATCGATCGTCCTTGGATCACATCACGGATAAATCAGCCCCCGGACTTGAGTTGTGTAATCCTTAACTTTAACGCCTCGTTCTCGATCGGGAGGCGGACCACTTGTGATCGACCTCATGCAACATTTGATTCGGTGGCGATGCCGGTGACATCCATCTTGGCGAACACGAGTCATTTCGGCGGACCGACTCCTCGATCGTCACCTCTTCATCCTTCTCGACCGAGCACCTCGGACTTCTTTCGGCTTTGTTAGTGTTGGATTTGTATCTTTGAAAGCGGTTTGGTTGAGCTTGTATACAATGTTTCTGTTACCACTATTACAATCTCTATCCGATTGAATACTTGATTGCATATATCGTGTCCCTTATCTCATATATAAGTTAGATCATACGATGTGTAGAATATCACGTAAGTACGTATGATTGGTCAAGCTTAATGAGATATAAAGTTTCCTGGTGAGACAACTTAAGGACGAGTTGTCGGTTTAGGGCTGCGATATAGATAAGAAGTGACTTGACTTAGTTGCTTGTCTATCTTTGATGCGTCTCGGCGTATTGAAGGATCACGATGAGATGTGTTCTTCTTCGACCGTCGTGAAGAACCAAGATCTCGGTGACTTACGATGATCTAAACCTCGATAAGGTATTAGGTGAGTATGAGTTCTTGTCCATCACTTTGACTTGTTATGGTGAAGGTTATATGTTCTAACCCAGATTCTCCGCATCTTGGGTGATGGCGATCTTGTATGTCACGCTAGTTATCGTATCGAGTCACCGTATCCGTTTAGGATGATGGCGTCCCTTAAGGAGCTCAAAGGTTTATTGTACTAAACCTGCGGGTTGAGTTAGCTCAGTACAATAATAAGGTTGAGTGGTACTACTTAAGAAATGAAGTTATTAATTGTTTTAAGCGATCATTGCTATAAATGATTAATGGGCGTTTCGATATCTTAAATCTGAGGATTCGTAATGTCTAAGTGCAAGCCCGACTCAACTTGGTAATAAAGGGTAAGTCGACATTCTTTCTCTAGTGGCATGATCGAATGTTTATAAATTAATTTATGTTACAGGTGAACATAAGATAATTAATTTATTTGAGGCTCATCTTTATTCCTTGCATTTGATCCACGGGTGGCCCGTCCGGGCCCGTAGCAAGAGAAAAATCGGCCCATGATGCTCCATTGGCAAGATTTTATTCTCTTTATCCCTGAGGATATAATTATATTTATGGTATATGCATAGATCCTTTCCATATAAGATTATGGTAATAATCCACAGGAGTATGGTATTTTCCATATAGGATTATAGTAATTTCCATATAGGATTATGGTAATTTCCATATGGGATTAAGGTAGTGCATTATAAATATAAGGTATGAGATAAAGTCTAGGTTAATGCTCACATAATTAACACAGATTTTCGGCCCTCATAGTCGATTGAGAGAGTTTGAAAATTGTGCAAAGAGAAGCAAGGGTGATTTTTGAAGCATTCTCCATAGATCGTCCTCACTCGGCGTTGGAGATTGGGCAATCGGGATCTGATCCGGAAGGTCAAAGCACGAGTCCGATCCGTTTGATCCATTCATCTCGTTCCATCGACCTCTTCGGATCAAAAGGTAAACACGAGAAAACCCTACGTGTTGCAATTAATTATATAGGCGCATCTAGGAATATAATCAATGTATGGTGAATTAAATATCCAAGATAGATCCTCGGGCGAGGGCTAAACATATGTTTTCCTACAATTGGTATCGAGTGCGGGATCGAATCTTGGGCTTGGATTAATTCACGTTTGATTATTACGTGCGTTTTATTAATTGTGGATCATCGTTCATCGTGGCTCGTTTATTATTTTGTCGGTTTTGTTTTTACACCACGAGAAAATCCGTGGTTAGATTAGATTTTTACGTAAATCTTATCGTAAAGAAGAACGAGCGAAGAACGAAGAAGCGAAGCGACGGGAAAAACAGTCTCGGCGGTCCTACGGATGGTTTCATGGCGAGCCTCATGATAGATCGCGAGGCGCATGGGCAGCGGGCGCGCGTTCTCGCGAGATCCTGGCGCCAGCGGCGAGCTCTCGGTCGTGAGGATGACCCGCGAGGCAAGCGGCCGTGCAAGCTAGCGGGCGGCAGGCGTGCGTTCGCGCGAAACCCGGCCAGCGGCGGACACGCGATCGCGAAGTTTTGGCGGTGGCGACGACATCTCTTAGCGGATGTTGGCGCTCGGGCGTGGCGCACGCAGCGTGCTCGGCGGGTCGCGGTCGATTAGCGACCGCGAGGACACGCGCGGCGGCGAAAAAGGCTGGCAGCGGTGGGCTTTGCCTGGCGCGGCCCGGCTGACCCAATTGGGCCGACCCGCCCGCACCCGTTTCCAACCCAACCCGGTTTTTGGTCCGTGCCCGTGCACGCGAGGCCCATTTGTTGAATTCGGTCCGTGCCGTGCACGATTTTTATCGTTCATATGCATGTCGTGGATGTTTAAATTATGCGATAGTATGCTATGTATGTTTATATTATGTTGACAAACCTTTAAGTGTTTTACGTAATTGGATGCGCATAGTAAGCATGCTAGATTTATCGCGTTTATCAAGCATATTTTAGAATTACTGAGCATGTTTTACATGTTGAGTTCTATAGAAAAGCATGCTAGGATTACGTGATCTGCATGGACAAACCTTTTGAATAAAAAGACTAAGCAAGCAACCCGACAAATTAATTTTTAAATTAAAATGTCAAGACCTCCACTTTTAATCTCTAAACAAAGTGATATGCTTGTGAGTGGCGATCACACGCGTGGCTTGCTTGCACTGTTTATCATAAGTTTGTTAGATGAGATTTCTAAATAAAACATTTTAAATCTATTGAGAAGTGGGAGTTTCATGTATGGCGTCCACACGCGTGGCTTGCATGTGCAATTTTCATAAGTTCTCTAGAGATAGATATAAAATGAGATAACAAAAGAATTTGAATTGGGCGGTATGGTCCAGGTGAGTATGCCATTCTAAGAATTCATTTTCTTTGTTAAAATTGTGGTCGATGCTTAGACATCACCTCAGTACAACTTCCATGAAGTCCCTTCTTGCGATAGTGATGTGGTCTAGTAAGGTCCAATCGTTAATTTCATTTGTCATAAGGATAAGTTGACATGGATTGAAATTAAGCGACTAAAAGGTATATTTTAGTGCAGTGGGGGTTCGTGTGTAGCGCCCACACGCGTGGCTTGCGTGTGGGATTCCTTGGGCGATTGGAGGTTTCAATTAATATTGTTTTATCAAAGGTTATAATATTATTATTACGAATTATATGCGATCGTATGCTTATGTGTTTACATTATCGTTTGAGATATGTCTCTTACGCCGATTATCAATATGCTCGCACAAAATCCGTTATCGGTCCAAATTTTATCAGTGGAAGCGAAACATGGAATACGTTCTTATCGTTGAAGAACACATGTTTGTTCTCACTACTCCTAAACCCGATGCCCTTATCGACGATCGACTAATGAGCAATGCGAGTCGGCGGACTTTGGAATAAGTCGAACAATATGGCTAAATGCTATATGATGACTACTATGTCCAAAGGCTTGCGTACCGACATCGATCGATGGTGACGCGACGATATTTGGTCAGTCTCGAGGTAAGTTTGGGCGATCGGATCGGACGATCGACTTCCACACAATGAGAGAAATCTTGGCGTGTAAGATGGAAGAAGGAAGTTGGGTCCATGAACATGTCTCCACATGACTCGTCTCATGGATAGTCTTGATCGGTTGGGAGGAGGTATTGGCGAAGCCAAGGTCGATATCATCCTCAATACACCGCCAAGTCTTTTGAGAACTTTCGTAAATGCGATCATGAGCAAGACCGAGTTTACACTTAGTCGGTTCTTAATGATCTCGTGGTGCGGAAGGAGTTATGGGAAAAGGAGCACATGCTCTTGCTAGCACATCTAAGGGCCCAAAATTTTCGTTGCAAAAGGAAATAGAAAAGGGGTACCAAAGGTGGAAGAGGCGAGGCAAATAGTGGGAGTAATGGGAACAAGAACATGGTTGCCACGGAGGCTTGAAGAAGCGAAGGAGAGGAAAGTGCTTCAAGTGCGGTGGGCGGGCATTGGAGGCCAAGTGTCCTATGCTCAAAGCTCAAGTACGCCGTTTGCTTTAGTGTGAAACATGTTTAGCGACTTGTTCTACCCATTCTTGGGTAGTAGATCTGGTAAATCGATCATGTTTGTTACACCTGCGGGGTTCCTGCGGACAAGGAGTCGTTTGATGGCGAGATAACGATCTCCATGGGCAACGCGCAAAAGTCGAGGCCGTTGCGGTTGGAGATGTTACTTTATGTTTGAGAAAAGCAGTTTTAGTTTTAAAAGGCGTTTTATATGTGCGGATTTTCGGCGGAACCTTGTTTACATTTCAAATTATTTACTAATGGATATTCTGTTATTTTTGATAGTGGTGTTTCTATCATAAAAATGACGAGTTATCTCGTGTTGTACGTTATATAATTCGCTTTATACTATTTCTCGCCAAACATAATACCTATAACTATGTTGCATCTTCATCAAACCCTAAAAGAGAAAGTTTTCTTCAGAAGATGACTCTACTTTTTCTCGGCATCTTAGATTAGGTCACATCAATCTAAATAGGATCCAAAGGCGGCTAAGAATGGGCGTTGGGTAATCTAACAGTTACTCCGTTCCCGATCTGCGAATCTGTATAGAAGGTAAGATGTCGACCGGACCCTTCAAAGCGAAGGGTTATAGAGCCAAAGAAATGTTGGAGTTAGTCCATTCGACTGTGTGGACCTATGTCCACACAAGCTCGTGGAGGGTGCAGTATTTTGTCACTTTATTGGCGATTACTCAAGGTGCGGATACATATATCCGCTTCACCGAAGTCTGAATGCTTTGAGAAATTCAAAGAGTTTAAGGCGGAAGTGGAGCGAAGCTAGGTAAGAGTATCAAGTCATCATGGTCCGATCGCGGTGGCGAATACCTCAAGAATGTGAGTTTATGGACTATCTAGTGAAGTGTGGGATTACATCCAACAAGACTTCA
Source organism: Salvia rosmarinus (assembly GCA_036937905.1). Classification (NCBI taxonomy): domain Eukaryota; kingdom Viridiplantae; phylum Streptophyta; class Magnoliopsida; order Lamiales; family Lamiaceae; genus Salvia; species Salvia rosmarinus. The sequence goes on from CM072815.1 coordinate 12,792,153, forward strand.
CCCAAGGCACACCACAACAAAATGGTGTGTCGAGGCGAAGAAATAGGACTCTTTTGGAAATGGTTAGATCTATGATGAGTTATGCTACATTGCCTATTTCGTTACGGGGTATGCCTTAGAGGCAATGGCATACTTGCTAAATCTAGTACCGCCCAAGTCGATCGAAAAGACCCCTTCGAGTTGTGGTTTGGGCGAAGCCTGGTTTAAGCCACATAAGGATATGGGGCGATCCGGCCTGCGTCTTTGAACAAGAAGGGCGACAAGTTGGAGGCCGATCCGATGCAAGGCTGTTTATTGGCTATCCTAGAGGAACGAAGGTGGTTTATTCTATAGTCTAAGGATCGGAAGGTCATTATTAGCACTAATGCTCGATTCTTAGAAGAGGACTACATAAAAATCATAAATCCAAAGTTGAAATCATTCTTCAAGAATTAGAAGATGATCGTATTCCACCACCGATTAGGCGAAGGTGCGAGATGTCGAGTCTAGTGGGAGGATCGACACCGATACTTCAAGAAATTGAAGTGGGTCGAGTTCCACCGAGATACCGACCGTATAAGTGGTACCTACCCAAAGAAGTTGTGCAAGATAGAGAACCACAAGTTTCGCACCCACCGTTGCCATTGTGCTGTAGAACCTCGTTGTAGTGGGAGGGTTGTTCGTCGACCCGAGCGATTTATGTTCGTGGGTGAATCTTGATTTAGTCCGAGGAGGCGAATAGGCAATAATCGACCCATGGACATACTGAGGAGGCGATACAAGATATTGATGCAAGATCATGGCACACCGCTATGGACTTAGAAATGGAGTCCATAACGGCTATGGATGTATATGAAAGACACTCTACCGGATGGCGAGGAAGCCGTAGGTAGTAAGTGGATATACAAGAGGAAGAGAGATCCGATGGAGAGGTTTCGCTTTTAAAGCCGGGCTTGTGGCGAAAGTGGTACACTTTCAGTTGAGGGCATCGATTTCGATGAGACCTTTTCACCATGTAGCAATGCTCAAGTCCATCGAATTCTTCCGCCATAGCAGCCCACTTGAACCTAGAGGTTTGGCAAATGGATGTTAAAACCGCTTTTCTAAGCGGTTACCTTGAGGAAGGTAGAGACATCTATATGCAACAACTTTCAAGGTTATGTGGTAAAGGGTGAAGAGCATCTAGTATGGAAGCTTAAGAAGTCCATTTATGGACTTAAGCTGTGCCTCCGATCATGGAACTTACGCTTTGACGAGGTAGTAAAGTCTATGGATTTACCCAGTTGCTAGCGAGAGTTGTGTGTATCGGTTAGATGTCAACGATGATGTGGTATTTCTTGACTTTACGTAGATGACATCCTTCTAGTTGGCAACAACGTTAAGTCGCTATCGACGAAAGAGTTGGCTATCCGATCGGTTTCAAATGAAAGACTTAGGAGATGCGTGCATTCTTGGGATCAAGGTTTACCGAGATCGCAAGAAGAAAATGTTGAGCTTATCTCGGGCGTCTTACATTGATCGTGATTACTGTTTTAGTATGCAGACCGCCAAGAAAGGATTGCTACCTTCGGACATGGCGTTCCTTTATCAAGACGCAATCACCTATGACCGCAAAGGAGATAGAGGAAATGAGACAAGTTCCTCACGCTTCCGCCGTGGGAAGTCTCATGTATGCAATGCTTATGCACGAGGCCGATATCTGCTATCACGGTGAGCATAGTAGCTAGATATCGATCTAACCTCGGACAAGCTCATTGATTGCAGAAGCATATACTCGAGCACCGAAAAGGACTCGAGATTATATGCTAGTTTACCATGCTGAGATAGTCTAATGCATTTGGGTTATACAGACTCGATTTCCAAGTCGACCGTGATGAGAAAAAGTCAACCTCGGGCTATGTGTTTACCTTGGGAGGTGGGCCGATCCTGGCGGAGTGCAAAGCAGCGATGCATTGCGGACTCTACCATGGAAGCGAATATGTAGCCGCCCGGAGGCTTCTAAGGAGGCAGATGGTTCAAGAACTACCTCATGGATCTAGGTGTGGTACTGGTTTGCCTAGAGTATCATAGTTTCTCGTGATAACTCGGTGCGATGTGCAAACTCGAAGGAACCACGGACCCACAAGGCGACCAAACACATAGAGAGAAAGTACCATGTCATACGAGAAATCGTTAGACGAGGTGGACGTCTGATTGAAAAGATTGATACGATGGAAAATCTAGCGGATCCATTCACGAAGAGCCCGCCGCAAAAGTCTACGATGGACACGTTAGAGGACTTGGATTGCGCTTGATGGCACCCACTTAGAAAGGAAACTTTTGTATAAGTGGGAGAAGCAAAGTGATGATTGTTTGTAATAGCTAGTAGAAAGACACATTGTATACTAAAAGTTTGCTTTAGTATAAGTGGGAGATTGTTGGATTTGTATCTTCGAAAGCGGTTTGGTTGAGCTTGTATACAATGTTTCTGTTACCACTATTACAATCTCCTATCCGAATGAATACTTGATTGCATATATCGTGTCCCTTATCTCATATATAAGTTAGATCATACGATTGTGTAGAAGATCACGTAAGTCCGTATGATTGGTCAAGCTTAATGAGATATAAAAGTTTCACTGGTGAGACAACTTAAGGACGAGTTGTCGGTTTAGCCGCAATATAGATGAAGTGACTTGACTTAGTTGCTTGTCTATGTTGGTACGTCTACGACGTATGAAGGATCACAGTGAGATATGTTCTTCTTTCTCGACCGTCGTGAAGAACCAAGATCTCGGTGACTTACGATGATCTAAACCTCGATAAGGTATTAGGTGAGTATAAGTTGATGTCCATCACTTTGACTTGTTATGGGTGAGGTTATATATTCTAACCCAAGATTCTCGCGATTGGGCGATGGCAAGTCTTGTATGTCACGCTAGTTATCGTGTCGAGTCACCGTATCCGTTTAGGATGATGACGTCCCTAATGAGCTCAAAGGTTTATTGTACTAAACCGCAGTTGAGTTAGCTCAAGTACAATAATAAGGTCGAGTGGTACTACTTAAGGAAATGAAGTTATTAATTGTTTTAAGCAATGATTGCTATAAATGATTAATGGACGTTCGATATCTTAAATACGGGATTCAGAATGTCTAAGTGCAAGCCCGACTCAACCGGTAATAAAGGGTAAGTCAACATTCTTTCTCTAGTGGCATGATCGAATGTTTATAAATTAATTTATGTTCAAATTTGAACATAAGATAATTAATTTATTTGAGGCTCATCTTTATTCCTTGCATTTGATCCTGGTTTGGCCCATCCAGGCCGTAGCAAGAGAAAAATCGGCGCCCATGATGCTCCATGGCAAGATTTTATTCTCTTTATCCCACAAGGATATAATTATATTTATGGTATATGCATAGATCCTTTCCATATAAGATTATGGTAATAATCACGAGAGTATGGTAATAATCCTGTGAGTATGGTATTTTTCCATATAGATTATAGTAATTTCCATATAGGATTATGGTAATTTCCATATGGGATTAAGGTAGTGCATTATAAATATAAGGTATGAGATAAAGTCTAGGTTAATGCTCACATAATTAACACAAGATTTTCGGCCCCCTCATAGTCCAATTGAGAGAGTTTCGAAAATTGTGCAAAGAGAGCAAAGGGTGATTTTCCGAAGCATTCTCCATAGATCGTCCTCACTCGACGTTGGAGATTGGACAATCGGGATACAGTCCAGAAGGTCAAAGCACGAGTCCGATCCGTTTGATCCATTCATCTCGTTCCATCGACCTCTTCGGATCCAAAGGTAAACACGAAAACCCTACGTGTTGCAATTAATTATATAGACGCATGCTAGGAATATAATCAATGTATGGTGAATTAAATATCCAAGATAGATCCTCGGGGCGAGGGCTAAACATATGTTTTTCCCTACAGTTAGTAACTCATGATCGAGTCCGAAGTATTGAGATGTGGAATGCTAGAAATAAACAAGATAAAAGGCATTTTAAGAAGATGTGTCTATTATTCAAAATAGAAGTTTGTACAACACAAGGTCCTATCGACCCCCAAGAATCGCCTATTACATTAGGTCCGCGACCTCGTGCTCATTGCGGACTCAACGACCTCTCGCCGCGCCACCGCCGCCTCCTCCAAGTGCCGATCTCCGGAAGGACGTCAGAGCTCGGTCCCGCCTCCTCGGTTTCGGCTCACCTCAACAAGGAATGCTTGAGCTCCACGCCTTCATCTTCCTCAGACCGAGTTACGGACCTCCGCCGTCGAGCGAGGCGAAGATGCCAAGGCATCCACCACGGAAGGAGGACGCCCGACGATTATGCGGGCATAATTCATGCATACCTCCCGAGGCGCGACCTCAACCCAACCGTCTTGGGCCTTGTCGAATCGGTCTCTCGGCCGCCGTTTCTCGGTGGGCGGACATCACCGCGGCCTCATTACACGGTGCCGGTCGGAGATGAAGGAGGAAAACTCTCCGACTCGATAAGCCCATCTGGCGAAGGCCCTCAAGATAGGTCCTCGCCTCGCCAAGAAGGCACTTGCTCGCTGCCGCCTTCTTCTCCGCCTCGGCAGCCTCCTCCCGAGCGCCTCCACTTCGGCACGGGCCACTGTAGGCCCGGTCCTTCTTCTTAGGGGCCTCGGTGGCCGCTTTGCAACGGCGTTCGCTTTGCAGTTCGGGCGCCCGCCAATGGCGTCAAAGCGGATTCAAGAATGCCCCTCGAGCTTCAAAGAACGCCGCTTTTCTCCACGGCCTCAGTGTGCGAGGCGCCTCAAGAACAAAACCGCCATGCGGTGCATCTCACCGCCACCGAGGTCGCATCCGAATATAAAACAATTAGCAACGCCAGAACGACAAAATTACAAAGGAGAAGAGTAGCGACTTATACCTTTGGGAAGGATAAAGGAGGCCGGAAGCCGGCACCTCGAGCAAGGACCGGCCATGAACCTCGATCTCCGGTTGGGCTCGAGGTCGCCGAGGCCGCCAAGAAGTCCTCGTGCGCCCACCACCACCACGGCTCTTTGGGTGGACTCGCCCGCCGCTTTTCTTCCTCGCAGCTCCTTGCGCTCAGATGGTACTGTATGCCGAGCCCGCTATATCGACTTCTCTGCTAGGTCAATCTTCATCGCATACAGAATAAGAATTTCGTTAGCACAACGAAATCGACGGGAAGGATAAAGATAAGGTTGCCCTCACCCAAATCGGACTCGACATCGGGCGCTTCGACCTATAAACACTCAAATTTCAAAGATTGTTCAAGTCATCCTCAGATAATTAATCGATAAGATCTCACCCATATCGCTCAACATCTCTCCATGGGGCCTGTGGGATTGATTTTCACGTCCTTCATCGCATCGAGGCCCCACTCATACCTCTGATACCCTCATCCATGAGAAGAAATATCTATTTTACGGTGGGATACCTTCGGAGGGACGCTATCTTAAACTTGAGCGAGGTGACGGATAATACACCCTCCTATAGACTTGATGCTAAAACGCATCAAGACTTCAAAAGAAAACTCCTCGCCTACGCCATAACAGGCCAACCCTAGCCCAACCACCGACCTAATAGAATTCGAGGTCGGTTGGCATATAGGGGATCCGAAAATACTCTTGAAGGTTAAGGAAAATAGGGCAAAAGAAACCTAAGCCCGCCTATTAAACTATCTACAAAATGGTAATAAACCTCCTGAGGGCCATCGCCCTATCATCGGGTTTGCAGACACCACCATGCATCCTCCTGAATGTGGTATTTCTCCGCAATCTCCCGAGCTCCTCCTGTCGTTAAAGTTGACCGCCGCACCAATCCTCGAGGCCATCCCATACCGATGATACCGCGAACCCTGTAACTAAGTCCCATAGATTTACCTGGCGGTTATGGCATATATAATCCTTCACATCGGAATCTGGCGGCCGTAACCCAAACCGAACCGTAATTATCGAGCGAGAAGAGGAATGAGAAGATGAAGAATACATACTTACTTTTTACGAGCGAGATATCCGACTTCTTCAACAAAGTTTGAAAGATGAATTAGGAATTTCTACGTATGCTCTCCGAATAAAGCGTCAAGAAGAAAATGAACAGTTGCCTCATTTGGACCTATTTATAGGACAAATGGCGCCTAAAATCTGCCGTTTGCTTATCACACGTGCTCTATCCACGATTGGATGTGTAATCGACGCCGCACACCGCTCAAGCGCCCAACTATCGCCTCGACGCTGTATGACGACTCTATGGTAAAGACAGACCACGCCACCGATCACGTGAATGATTACATTGAGTTCAGACATTGAGTTCGACCTCTGACCACGCCCATGTCCTCCTCAGACCGGCGAAGCCATTCTGTGCCTGACCGACGCCTCCGTAGCGCAGAGTCACACAGTCGCACTGCCTTCCTCTCGGTAGCCAGCCACCCAAATCGCACCTCGGCCCTCAAACGAACATCACCCTTACAAGAGATTCTCCTTCGCTCGACCTCGACGTCCTCCAAAAAGCGAAGCCGCTTGCACCAAACCTCGGTGTAACCTATACAAAGACCGCTATCCGTGTCATAATTCGCTTCCTTGCAAAGAAGAGATCGAGAACCTTCAAGTGAACAACTTCACCAAGCAACATCCCGCCGGCAAAGCACATTCTACGCTTCACCTCGGCAAGACTATTCCTCGACTTTTGGGGGCTATGATAGATATGGCCCAACCTCTCAAAGCCCACTAGCAGCCTAAACGAGCCGGGCTCGACCTAATGTCGCCCTACTCGGTTACGCCCGAATCACGCCCTCCAAACCCTAATTAAAGCGGAGTCAGGCCAAGATAATGGGGTAACGGTGGAAATCACGGGCAATTATGGTGAAGATCATGGTCATTATAGGAGGATCGTGAGCCCGCCAATCGAGGATTCGTTACAAGGTTTACGTTTATGTATAAATAGGAGTTAGATCAAGGTAAACGGGTTAGCAAATTATCAATACTAGAGCTCTTTGAGATACTCATTGTAATACAATTATAGTGAACATCTTGAGGATCATCACCTCCGTGGACGAGATCTTTTTCGATCGAACCACGTAAAAACTCATGTGTTCTTTACCTTTTCTAAATCTTTCATACCAACGTATCATGATTTATCATGCGACAATGTATCTATGATATGTTGGCTCAAGATAATTGAGAAGATGGTTGTAAACGTGGTGAAGTGCAGTGCTATCGCCCCGATCGATGTGGCAATGCTATCAAGATGTAGAATATCTCCCATTTGTGGCCAATAGCCAAAGAATCTTCCCCGAAAATCGACCAAGATAATAATAACATCAACAATTTACGTAACCAACTTGATAAAAAGAAAATCGGTGAACTACTAAATCTAACAATCACCATATACCTCAAAATTCAAGAATCGGGTTCCCGCCTTTTCACGGATTGCGAACGCCCATCGAATACAATTATTTTGTAAAATTTAAAATATATATCGATACTGAAGTGCTCGATAAAATGATTAAAATGAAGTAGAAAGCGAAAACCGCCTCAAGATTACGTAAAACTCGAGGGTGGTCGGATTTTGTAATGGGCCCCTAACAAAGATCACGTGAAGCAATATAATCGCTTCACGATTAAGAAATCACCGATTTAATTAATGTTGAGGAAGAAAACAAAGGTTCAAAATTGAGCAAGAATAATCAAGTATGATCAAGTTAATTGATCATGACCAAAAGTTATCCAAATTCTTCAAGAACGTGAAGTATCAGTTTTGAAGAAGACAAACAATTGGAATTTATATTGCAGAACAAAGGTTTTACAAAGGATAATATTTTCGATCCTTCTATTTACAACACTTCATCTCAGCCATTTAACAACTTAACTGCTCTTCAAATGCTCAACCAATTCAGTTGTTTGTTCTACCCGTTTGAACTGCTTTGTAACAGCCTTGACACGTGGCTTCTTCTCTGCGTTCTGAAATGCTGCGTTCGTTATGCGGTTACTCGTGTATCGTCCGCGACTTCTTACTGCATGCCTTATGCTGCATGGTATAACACTGCCCTCTCCTTCAAACATGACTTGACCTCAAGTCATAAAGAATCGTGAAATTGATTCCATAGTCGAAAAATCCTCCCATGTGGCCTCTTCTCCCAAGAACGGGACCATCGATTAACACCTCTGCACACGGACTATTATTCTTGCGAACTAGTCTTCGAGCTAAAACCTTGACCGGAATAAGCAGAACCTTACCATCATCAGTGAAGTCTGGCAATGAGGCAGTGACATTATTACTAGAACTAGTGCCACGCTTGAGGAGACTAACATTAAAGACGGGGTGTAATTTGGAGGTAGGAGGTAAACGAAGTTCATATGCTGCAAGCCCCACCTTCCGAATAATCTGAAACGGCCCTGCATATCGCGGACTCAACTTCCAACATTTATGCAAACGTAGCGAGTGTTGCCGATATGGCTTCAATTTAAGATACACTCAGTCATCAACTTGAAATTCTCTGTGCTTCCTTCTTCTATCCGCGGTTGATTTCATACGATTTTGGGCCTTTTGCAAGGAGCGTTTAAGGTGCGCCTGTATGTCAAGTTTCTCCTGAATAGTAGCCTCGACGCCAATTACCTGTGGCTCGGTATATGATGATAGGGCCATGGGTGTGGGTTTATACCCATATAAAGCTTCGAATGGAGTCAATTGGATTGACGTATCATAACTCGTGTTATACCAGAATTCGGAAAAGTAGCCATGTAATCCACTTTTTTGGCTCCTGGCCACACATACAACGCAAGTACGTCTCCAGACATTGATTCACCGGCTCACTATGACCATCGGTTTGAGGGTGGTATGCCGTACTGAGATACTGCTTAACTCCGAGTGACACAAGCAATGACTTCCAAAAGTGACTAGTAAAAATTCGATCACGATCGGATACGATACTTGCCGGTAAACCATGGAGTTTATAAATGTTATCAAGGAAGATAGCCGCACAATGAGATGCCGTATATGGATGTTGGAGGGCTACAAAATGCGCATACTTTGTGAATCTATCCACAATCACCCAAATAGAATTCTTACTTGCCGACACGGGTAGCCCTTCGACGAAATCCATCGTAAGGTGTTGCCACGCTTGTTCTGGGAGAGGGAGCGGTTGTAGCAACCCCGGGGACCGTGTGGTCTCATGTTTGCTTAATTGGCATTGATGGCATTGCATCACGTATGCTTGGACGTCTTCGTAACTGGCCATAAGAAAGTGGATCGAGTTCTTTGAAATGTGGCGTTGATACCCGAGTGCCCTCCATAATTAGAATCATGCATGTAGGTAATGATCGTTGATCTTAAACTGCTTCCGGTCCCCACATATAACTTTCCTTTAAATCGCAGCAATCCACCATTATAAGAGAATAGTGATAAGTCATAGGGTGTTACCGTGCACGATGCAATCGCCTCCTATGCTATAGTGTCATCTTTGTAACTGTCAATCAATTCTCCCGTCCATGATGGTGAGCAGACCGTAAGGGTATGACATGTACCGCAGACTTCGTTTCTTCGTGATAGAGCATCGGCCACTTTGTTGTCAACTCCACGTTTATACTCAATCTTGTAATCGAACCCCAACAATTTTGTGAGATATTTATGTTGTATCGGGGTGGATAACTTCTGCTCCAATAAGTGCTTCAAACTCTGATGATCTGTTCGGATAATAAACTGATCGGGGAGTAAATACGCACGTCATTTTTCGATTGCTAATAGAATAGCCAAAAATTCTTTCTCATACGTCGATAGCCCTTTATTTTTGAGGGCTAATGCCTGGCTGATGAAGGCAATGAGATGATTATCTTGCATGAGAACTGCTCCAATCCCATTGTATGATGCGTCTGTTTCCAGCACAAAGGATTTGTTAAAATCCGGCAGGGCGAGAACTGGTGCTGTCGTCATAGCTTTTTCAAAGTTTCGAATGCTATTTTCTACTGAGGCACATTTTTGAAGATTTGATGTTACCGTTCCAATGGTTCACAAACTTGTTGTTTGCCCCAAAATCAAAGTAGTCTTCTTTTTCGATGTCGGAGGAACACAACGTCATAGCTATTTCTTTCGCATATGTTGAAATTTTGCTTTGCAATTGAAATTGGTTTTAAACATTTTGGGAAGTGGGAAAATTGAAAATAGGACACTAAATTAATACATCATGAGTGTTGATTCTAATATTTCTGTAATCGCTTTTATTTTTCCTGTTTTAATATAGTAACTTTGCTTGGTATCCAAGTTTGTGTCCGGGGCCGCGTTGAAACAATGTCGGGGCTAAATCATCTGCTTCAAGAAGCTTACCCATCACCAATGCGACTCAAGATAGCGTATCTTGCCATTTATCATATCCGAACGTATGACTATTGTACCCTGTTACCTCTGCTTCAAAAATTATACACGGCGGCCCCATCTTCACCGTGAGATTCAAATGCCCTAGCTCAGAACTTTTCCTCAAGACTCGGACTCCAAGATTAAACTGCGTCGTCTGAGGGAGATTTCTAACCGCCGAGTTCATCTTCACCGACGATGAGGCAACAAGCGATTTGATCCGACAAGCCACAAAGAACACATCCTCCCTTGTTGCGTAATTTTGAGGTACGCTTACTAGTGCACTAATTTTTATTCAATGTTTGTTACTTGTGGTCTAAGATCGTGTTTTGTATCACGATATTTCTATCCCTCTCGTCATGAACACGAATTCGAAGTCGACATACGCTTTTACGTGCTGGGGTTTAATTTCTCCCAAAATACTCTGTCAAAATTTCATCTTGGAGGTAAGAAGGATTCCCAATTGCATATTCCAAGTATTGTTTATCATTGTGCGGGTGTTATTCCATGCCACAAAATTAAAACTCGAAGCATATACATCCATTATAAAATAAATAAATGAAGTGGATACAAATGGGCTTCACAAGATGTTAGTATAGAATTTTAACTTCAGTGTGTTCTTTATAATCTTTATCACCGCTATCTAGCATTAGGTAAAACAATATCTAATAACAAAATCATTTTGAAAACGAAGATCCAAATTTGAAACAAACACGAAATTTAAAAATATAAGAATGGCATACATCGCAACAAGTTTGCGCTCCTCACCACGGGCATTGGTGTAAAAGGAATGTCATATGACTAGCAATTGCTAGTATCTAATTTAAGTTCCTCGAACAAACGACAAAATGATTCCTTCACTTTTCATTTGTGGGATGTAAGTTCAAGATTCTTACCACGGCCCCGAAAGTATCAAAGTTTACCGGGAGGCGTGCAATTAAATTCGACGAGAGTCAATGAAACTGCTTTTTAGCTTTGCTAAGTTATTCAAGATGCATAATGGATACGAATAGAACATCTGTAAAAATAATTATGAGATACCTTAGAAGGATGTGGCACTAGAGCATTCGAATATAGAATGAAGTACATCATTAATATTTCTGGTATTAACAACATTGCATTAGATTGTTCATGTCTTGCAAAATTTACTATGTCGAGAAGCATAACATATCACATTTTGAATTGATATTCTTAAATTATCGCATCACATGCCATTCTTATCCAAAAGTAGTACGATACAATGTATGTATGCAATGGACAACAAAACAAGTGATTAATGGTTAAAAGTCGATATAGTGTGTCGAGATTACAAGAGGAAGATTGAGACCAATAATTCAAGGCAAGAGACATCCTTATAGAGACCCATAAGCAAAGGCTTTCTCGATTCAACATCAATATAATCAAGAAAATATGAGTCCGATTATCTCGTCGCACTAAATCAAAGGAAGAAAATAGCTTTGACATTTATCTTGATCGCACTAACTTAGTAATATAGGCAAAAAGTAGTGTAAATGATAAACCTTGTTATAGTAGATTCGAGATTTTGATCATCTATTTCATGTATCTTGATGCGTCTGCAAGGTCGCCACCCCGCATATTGCCATCATTTAGTCTTTTCGATTCCATGTTAAAAGTATTGAAGCATGTCTTCAAGATGCATGTATTTGCAAACTTAGATTCTTCTAGGAAATTAGAGGAACAAGAGTCTCTCCTTTATCCAAGACTCAATCCTATCGATATTGTGCATATTGGTACTCTTGGAGAGTGAACTAAAAATATTATGAGCATTATAAGTTCTCTTGGAGAGTGAACTAATACCAATGTCCTGAAACCAATAAAAAGTCCTAAAAGTAGACTTAAACTTTGTGAGAAGATAATTTTGAAAACGATAGTATACTATTATTGCAATCCCATATTGTTAAGATCATGTTTTATATGCGAGATATTGGGTGCAACAAAGTCAATGAATGGCGCGATGGTGATAGACTTGCATCCTATTACTTATCGATAGAGGAGATATTGCATGAATATGCGCGATGTATTTGTTACCATTTATCTCCCGCTTAGGATAACAACAAGAAAAAAAACGCTCTCACTGGCGACTAAATATCAGATGATTGATAGGATACCGACCAAGTAAAACACTTGCATATAATGGTAGGAGTCAGTGATACCGATTGCATAGTAAATCTTCGAATGGATCGCAATACTTTTGGCAGACTATGTCTTACGTTGCGACAACTAGGAGGGTTGATTGATGGAAAATATGTTAGTATTGAAGAGCAAGTCGCAATATTCTTAGCAATTCTCGCCCATCACAAGAAAAATAGAATTATCGGATTTGATTTCCGGAGGTCTGGTCAAACAATCTCGTACTATGTTCATGTTGTTTTAAAGGCTATTTTAAAGCTCCATGGAATACTACTTGTCAAACCAATGCCTGTGGATGAAGATTGCAATGATCCTAGATGGAAGTGGTTTAAGGTATCAAACTAATATTGTTATCTCTCGCAATGAATCAAACATAAATGGTTATTGTTATCAAAACCGGTTATTACAAGAATTTATGATTTGATTTTAGCAAATTGTCCAACTGTTTGACATTTTCGGAATCTCATACATGCGGCTAATCGGAAGGTTCGTAACACCATGTCACTACACTAGGTAGACTTGACGTGCACTAGTTCAAGAGATCCTAACGTCACCTATGAACGACTAAACCCACTTTATCCCGGCATGTTGACTATGAATGAACTATACCCGGTTGCACAAAATCAAAGTATCGAGAAGTACTTACATCCTTCGAGGACCCACGCCTTCCACGTACGGTCGCTTGGTGAACCGCATAGTGCCTTGGTCTCTCCTCATCTCCTCCTTTAATGTACCAAAAAAATGATGAAATTAAGTTTTGATCTAAAATCACCCAAATTGCGTGTTTGTGCATTTTGTGAATTGGGATACATGGATCTCAAAATGGGTATGTTACGATTTGTGATATATTGAGCGCCAATTTGGAACTCTTTTGCTTTTATTTCTTGGAGCCAAAGGCTCTATTTGCATTGCTTTATTTCATGGATATTAACCATTAAATTTTCAAGCAATTTATTATTAAAAAATTGCATATCTTAGTGAGCAAGTTTGGGATGGAGACGAAATGGTTAAGGCACCAAATAGGCCACCATTTGGCTTTTATATGTGTCACAGCCCGACTCGGCTAATCCCGAAGGACTGCCTCACTACAACAAAAAAGCCTTTTTCAAACACTGAGAAGTGTCCCAATATATTATATTTGGGGGCACTTTTGATTTTCGGGGCACTATCATAGTGTTGCTATATATCGTGTCCCAAAAGAGTTTGGGGCACTTTTAAGTGTCTTTGGGGCACTTTTAATTTTTTTAGATTTTTAAAATTTTTCTAAATTTAATATATCTAAGTGCCTCAATAATATATCTTAGAGGCATTTAATAAATAGTGACTCTAAATAAGTGCCCCAATATCTGTTTTTTGTTGTAGTACCTTATCAGACCGCGACTTGGGGTTGGATTAAAGAAGTGAGAAAGAAAAGGGGGATCTTTGTGTTGATTTCTAACCACATCATTGGTAAGGAAACATGAGTAAATGCGGAAGCATAAGTGATAGCAAGGGCGACTCAGAGAGTCTGACCAAACAATAGTTGATTATGTAATCACTACTAGAATATTCAAAAGTTCAACATATAACTAAAATTCAAAAGAATTAAAAGAGTTTGAAGCGGAATAAACGTGTGAGATATGCATATGAAGATGCATTCTCAAGGTGAACCAAAATATATTCCATTTCCATCGACAAAAGATATCTCGCTCAACTCCACTCCGTTTTATCACCAGCTCAACCTGCACATCAAAAACGAGTATGCAGGGCTAAGTACAAAGTACTCAGTTCTCAGTGGGCACATGCCGAAATATTTTATATTTTCTTCACCAAATTGTACTGCCGTCACCAATGTTGTAAAAAGCGTGAAGCGGGAGTGAGGCGTTTGACCCTTTTGAGGCGAGGCGGTTAGCCTCGAGGCGGTCCGAGGCGTAAGCCTCGGCAATAATGAACACAAAAATCCAAAAAATTATAAATAAAGTATAAATTAATAGATAACAAGTCAAATATTAAATTAATGATTTTAAGTCTTAAAACATCAAAATTTAGAACATCTACAAATTATTGCATAATTTGCATTGAATATAAACAATATAATATACCGTATTTATTGATTTAATACATTATATAATCGAAAATAAAGAAAATTGAAAAACAATCTTCTAAAATAAAAAATTGAAAATAAAAAATGACACACATCAATCATCATATCGTAATTGCCTCACGACCACAAGTTCGGTCCATTTAATAGTGACTTTACACATATCACAAAAGTAAAAGTGGACTTTTCACACATACACTACACACATCATAAAATTAAAAGGATAGTACACACATATATTACACATCACGCTTGAAAACAAAGAAAGAGAGAAAACTTAAACCAAGAAAAGGATCCGACGTACGGCTGCTCTATGGCGATTTTGAGGCTGGTGGCTATGCTCGCTATGGATGAGGTGCGGCCCTGGCGGACGGCGGTGGTGAGGAGAGAGAGGGATCATGGAGAGAGGCAGGGCGAGTTGTTCACGTAAATCTTCTTTAAGTTCTTTTTTTTTTTTACTTAAAACTCAGATTGGGGTTTAATTAAACATATCTTGTGTTAATTTCATCTCGGCTCCTCTAATTTGGGCTCAAAACCTAAAATTGGAGTCCCAATCGTCGACGTAACGTTTTGCGCGCCACCATTTTTTTGTGTTTTTGCGCTCGAGGCGGTCCAAGGCGGTGAGGCTTCAAGGGGATTCTGACGAGAGGCGATCGCCCGAGGCAATTTCGCCGAGGCGACCGCCTAGCGCGCTTTTCGCAACACTGGCCGTCACCACTCTAAGTCACAAGGGTTTTGGTTTGAAAGACCTTGTGCTTACTAAACATTTTATTATTTTCCCAAAATCAGCTGACCAGTCATTTTCTTACAACGTATAATCCAAATCGGCTATGGAACGCGTCGGGATGGAGGCCTTCCTTCACCCGAACGCACGACTGACCGCGAAGGGTTCATGCTAAGTGTACACAGTCCAAACTGACATCTACCATAAGGACCCAAATTCAAAATATCTCCTGTTGGCCCAGCCAATATACAAAACAATAAATATTTTGGCAGACAATATCGCATTTAAACATTTGCAGTTCAAGAAAGCAATAAAGCATAAGCAGTAAACGATTTTCATAAAAAACATATTTTGTTTAGATAAGAATGCCCACCTCAAGAATTCTCCTTCTTGAAGTACCTGCTAGGAATCCTTTGTCGTTTTCGGTTACGTTTACGCCGGACCTTGTCAACGTAAGAAATATAATTTAGTACATCATTCACTTCTTTCGAGAAGCATCGCTAAGATTCAACGAACTCGATATCTGTTAAGTCTTAAAGTTTATGGGTTTTTGGATTTTCGTTATCGGTATGACTCAGTTAACAACTATATTTCATCTATTCGGTTCGTCTCGCCATGACGATAGATGACACTTCGTCGTTGCATTCTTCCATTCCATCGATATTTTTGCACGTCGTTTCGTACATCTTATGAATCCTAAGTTCATAACTAATATTCATCGTTTGTTACCGTGCATCAACGATTTCGAGTTCCAATACCTCATTCGTTACTAATATTTTCTCGTCGCGTTTCTCACCTCACACGTCCCACATATTCTAACAGAGAAACTCATACTAAAACTACACAATCAATAAATATTTCTCGTAATTCAATCATCATCTAACAAACGTTTTACAAATTAAAGTTACTTAAATAATATTTCTCAAGCATCTAATTGACATAATCAATATCATTAAGTAATTAAATCTCTAATTTAATTAAGTAATCCATAATTACAAGTTCAATTAAATAGATCAAATTAAAAGTCCAATAATATTTGATTAATCAATCAAATGAATTTAATTCATCTTAGGTATCCACTAATTATGATTTATTTCCAATCACCTCCTATTTAGCAATTAGCTTAAGGTTCATCTTATTATATAAATATATCATTTAAAAAGAATAATTCTCAAATTGTCCCTTAACATAATTAATTAATTATGTTATTCAATTTCTAAAAAAATTAGATTTTATTTAATTATTAAATTGGGTCCACCTATCGATTTAATTATAAGAACTCAATTCAATCTAATGAATTTAAATAACCCAATCTAAATAATTGGTATTATTTATTTAATTATTTAAGAATTAATCTTGAAATTTATTTAATAGAATTAAACCTCATATTTAATTAATATGGAATTTGTTCAATCCTTAATTTAATTTAATGGATCGTAGAAATAAATAATCACACTCATCATCAATTTAGATTCTTAGCCCAACATTTAAACTAAATCTAAGTTTCATCTTAAAATTAAGTAAAGTTCATATCAATTTAATTCAATAGTCCATCTTTCATTAAATTTCGGCCCATGGCCCATCCCAAATTATTTTACTCAAAGTCCATATTACTTATTATTTCTGCCCAAAATCGGCCCATATCACAAGCCCAACATATAAATTTTCAGTCTAATGAATTAAACTAAACAAAGCCCAACCCAAGGAGCTTTCGGCCCATTTGGAAATAAGGGAAAAAAAAATCAGGCCCATCAATTTTATTCATGGCCCATATCTCATAAGCCCAACATAAAGAAATGAAAATAAGCTTGGAACCCTTGCCCCTCTCTCTCGTCTCTCACACTCACGCGGCGCACACACACACACAGACGCCCTCTCTACCGCCGCCTATCCCTCCGTCTCCGGCCGGCAAGCCGTCGTCGGCGAGCCTTGCCGCCGCCGCGACCACCTCATATTTTCTCTTCCATCTTCTTTCTCTCTCATTGCACCTACTGTGCCGCCGCCGCCTCTCCCGTCTCCGGTGGACGGTCTCCGTCGTCGACCTCCATCGCGACTCCGGCCACGACCCATTTCCCTTCCATCATTCTCTCTCTGTTATCTCCCAAAAACACACACGCATACAAGAACTCCTCTCTCTCTTTCTCTGCTGGATCGCCGCCGTCTTCTCTATCTCTGCTCCGGCCGTGCGTTGTGCCGCGCCGCCTCTGTTCCAGCCCTTGTCGTGCGTCGTGCACAGCGAGCGTCGCCTCTCCAGACGCTGCTCCACCGCGTAGCCTTTTCTCCGTCACTGTGTAGCGTCGTCGTGTGCAGAGCCTCGTCATCCTCCGGTCTGGAGCCTTCTCTGACACCGCATTGCACTGCCTCGACTTGGCCACCACCGACGACCGACAATCTAGCCCTAGTGGCTCGGTACAAACTTAACCAAGTGACGAAGGAGTTGATCTAACTTTGGTCTTGTTCTTTTTCGTACGTTTTACAGCTTCTCAAATTCTATGTACAAAAGATTAAGCATGCAAAGTTTGCTCGAATTTTTCTTGTATTTGGGTTGGAATTTGCTATGGAGTAGCTGATCTCATATATATATTAATCTGTCGATTTGTTGCTTGGTGAGAATTATCATGTATTTGATTCTGCGAGACATTATGAATCCTTATTCTTTAACTAAAATAACAGGCATAATATTGTGTATCAATTATTATGGAACATACATAATCTTGCTGTTGTTATTTCTTCTAGAAATTGAATGCATTAACTGTAATTGGATGAATTTGAGTGATATAGAACCTGTATGAAGCAGGCGTGCTTGTTGATATTTTTCTGATATTGGTTGAGAACAAAAAGTGATATTTTTCTGATATTGGTTGAGAACAAAAAGGTGCTGAAAATGGAAGTTACAAGTAGTATGGTTTGTTGTTTTGCTATTTTGTTGAATTTGAATGAGAGAAGGTTGAGAAATGTTTACCTCAAGAGTTGGTTGAAGGAGGAAAGACTCTCATCATCATACATCATATTTTTTTTGAAATGAACGATCAATGTAGGAATGAGGAAATTATGTGAATGTTGAATGGTTTTACAAGGTACAAAACTATAGGGTTGCTAGTGTAGGATGTGAAAGGTGATGGTAAGGCTTGAAAAATGTGGAGTAAAGTAGGGAAAAGTGGAAGATTTTGGGGGATTTGAAATGATATGGTTTGACTAAACAATTTATCCAGTTTAAAATATTTGACTCGACTTATAATTGTATTCGTTCTCCGACATTCGTTTAGATTTTCTCGTTCGAAAATAAAGTTTGAAACGCCGACGTTATAAATTTTTAATAATCGCTCTAAACTCAAATCTCGATTTAGCTAAATAAATTAATAATTAAAGTTTTAATTTCACGGGGTATTACAATATGTATATAGATTTCTTATCAGAGGTTTATGGCGATTGTGGTCTTAAACCCTAATTGAGTAATTGGTGAAAGCAATCCTAGTTATTTTGTCATCTGTTTACGTTCGTTTTTTCTCCGCCGCCGGTACGTGGGTAATCCTGATTAGTGATTCAAAGTTTTGGAAAATTTTCAATAGACTCTTTAGGAATCTTGTGATCCAGAGCGAAAACGTTAGTATTTTATTCGAAATAAATATGGTTCATGAATGTGCAATTTGGGTGATTTTTAGATCAAAACTTAATTTCATCATTTTTCGGGTCAAAGGAGGAGATGAGGAGACCAAGGCACTATGCAATTCACCAAGCGACCATACGTGGAAGACGTGGGTCCTCGAAGGATGTAAGTACTTCTCGATACTTTGATTTTGTGCAAACTGGTATAGTTCATTCATAGTCAACAATACATGCCAGGATAAAGTGGGTTTAGTCATTCATAGGCGACGTTAGATCTCTTGAACTAGTGCACGCCAAGTCTACCTAGTGTAGTGACGTGGTGTTTCAACCTTCCACGCCCGCATGTATGAGATTCCGAAAATGTCATACAGATTGACAATATGCTAAAATCAAATCATAAATTCTTGTAATAACCAAGTTTTGATAACAATAATTGCTTTTTTAGTTTGCTCGAATGATATTATTTCGATTTAGTATCAACATTTGACAAAATTTTATCATGTTTTGGGATGTTTTCTTTGACTGGATGTTCTTACCATTGCCAGAGAAAGCATTAAGTTCTCTACACTATCTGGGAATGAAATACTAAAAGTTTCTGAAGTTCAAGTTTCACGTGGAGTTTATTACAATGAGAACAGGAAGCCTCATGATAGTGGGTTGTTAGATCCTCATATGGTAATATCCTATGCCTCTTTTCTTTGAAGTTGTTACTTTTTCATGCATAGAGATGTTTACTTGTGCTTTTCCTTCCTAGTTTATAAGAGTTAGAATTTCAAACTCCGGCTTTTACTTTTCTTTATCAACTAGGTGACCTTTCGAGTTGTTAGTTAATGGAAGTAAATCCCAAGCAAAAGTCGTGTAAGTAAATTTTGCACCCTTTCACTGGCTCTTGAAAATTACCACCCCCCTAAAAAGGAGAGAAAAATACCTGTCATCGTTTTCATTTGTATATGAGATTTTTAATTATCTTATCGCTTGACTTCATCACTATCAGTCCTAATATAAAGGTGAAGTATTAACGTTCACATTCACTTGATAAGGATGGATGTGCTGCTAGCTAGAATGCAATTAACTGGATAAATATTTTGGCAGGAGACGGTAGTAAATAAACCCTCTAGTCTTAGATCTTCTCGTGTGTTTGCCATGATTCAGTAAGTCAAGGAAACAACAATATTTGAGAATAGAAGAAAGCAGCAATCACTGCCATGATTTAGACTTTGTTATGCCATTTCATGGCATAAATATTCCACTCAGTTAATAGTATCTTGGAAATATATTTAGCACTTGATCGGCCAGCGAGACTGATGTATTCGTTCTTTTAGAAATATAGCTTATTTGGGTTGATCTTTGCTCTATCCTTTTCTGTAAGTGCTGTTAGGGACATTGTTTTCAGAATTATGGCAACTAAATGGTTTGGGGATAGCTTGCATTTTGACGAAAGCATATGATTTTCTGCAACTTGATATCTGTAGTTTCTTTATTCTTTATCAGCACCATATTACTAATGTACACCAGTCGTCTACGGTCTATCTAAATTTATTGAGAGGTACTGACGTTTGATAGGGTGGGCTGGTGTTTTTAACAACTCGTAGCTTTTGATACTATAGTGTATTACATGTCATATCATATTTTGTGTTTTAGGGGCCACCAAACAAGCTTGGAAAATGTGAAACATGTGGTGGAAATTATCATAATTGCCCAGGTCACTGTGAATACTTGACTCTAGCACTTCCAGTATATAATGTTGGATTTTTGGGTACCATCGTGGACATAATGAAGTGCATCTGCAAGGTATCAAAAACCGAGTCACTGTTTCTTCTCTCAATTGTAATATTGGATCCTGTCACTAACTTCTTATACCTAGATATCTGGAAAAATAGTTAAAACTGTCACTTTTCTGTCCATCTTATGAAAGTCTACTTACTGGGTATTGTTACTGCATTTGAAGTTACTTCTGTAAAACTTTTGAAAGATGCTGCTCCTTTTGTTCTTATTAAAAAATATAAATGATGTTTTCTTTTGAAAAGTATACATATCTTTTAAACCCAAGAGAAGTAGAGAACTCAGGTGCTTGTTTCAAGTGTAACTAAAAACATTGGAGTTGTTCTTATGAAACTTAGCCTGTCCATATATAGGGCTTATCCTTGGCAATTCCCAGTTTATATTCCTTTCATCTTTCATCTTTCATCCTTCTAGCTGCTGATATTAATTATTGTTATTCTGATAATGTATAATTATTTTGCTCGTATAGTCATTGCCATATACCTTGTCTTGTTGTTTGTCTTAGTCCTTCTTCTAATCCTCTCCTTTGTGATCAATGTTGTATCTAAAATCAAGAGATGGATGTTCTAGATGATGATTTTGCTTGACAGAAACTTCTCATTTGATTTTCTCATTTTTTTCTATTAACAGAAATGCTCCATAGTACTCCTTGAGGAAAAAGAGCGGCAAGATTTCCTTAAGAAGATGAGAAATCCAAAACTTGAGCCTTTGAAGAAGACTGAGACACTGAAAAAAATAGTTAAAAGATGTAATGCCATGGCAGGAAGTAGGCGAGTTATTGTGTGCTCCAGATGTGGATATATTAATGGTTAGATACCCTACCTATGAATAAGCTTCATTATTGCATAGATTTTCTATGTCGTTTTGTCTAGTTAATTAAACTTAATTAAGATCTATGCATGTTTGTGAATGTAACTTATCTATGCATGACTGAATAACATAATTATGAGCCTGAGATTATTGGGTGAAACTGAAATAAAAGACATTGCAGAAGCCTCAGAGCTTCATCTCTGTTTGGTTATTACTTATGGCAGTGACGATAGAGGTAGGGTTCCTATCTGTTAGGTGTTTCTTTAGTCATATCTATCTGTTTTATATAAATCTGTATGTATGAAATAATATACACACACTTCCTCTTTTGTCTTACATAAGCAATTTGCCTCACTAATGGGATTGATAGGAGTGTTCTTTCAGTTGCTTTGTCTCTATTTTTTAAATACTAAAATTTTGTAGCTTATTCAGCTTTTATAGGAAGTTCAAAGTTGTAACACATCCTATTTGTAATTGAAGTCTAGCGTGATTCTTTTTCGTCATAGAGGAGGGAAGAGAGAAATTGTAAAAGTCTTGATGTTTAACATGATAATTGGGAAAGTCAAAAGAAGTAAACCATTGAACAGGTTTATGGGTCTGAAAGAATCATCTTTGACTTCCAAGGGCCCAAAATTGAGCCTTTTTGTGTTCTATGATTTCTATCAGGATTTAATGTTTGGATTGTCAGTGGAAGATGGAGGTATTTATTTAAAATAAATTTGAAACTTTAGTACAGTGTGGGTATGATTGATGCGCTCTTGAAATTCCCCAGATGTCTACATTTGAGATGTTACAGTCTATTGTCATTCAAAATACTCACCAACTTGAGTTTAAGTTACCTTTCTAGAGCTAGATGAAGAATTTAGCATGTTAGGTTTTAGATTCTAATGCCACAATTATCAGATGTAGTTAGATACTGTAGTTGTCTATTGTACCCTTAGAGAGGATTGTGTTTAATTGTAAGGATTACTCATCTCTTTGTTATGCTTAATCTATCTTAATAAAATTTTATTGTATCTTCTAGAAAAAAAAAAGCTACATGAAATAAGTATAATGAACTTAGTGGGTGTTTGGCAATCAAAGGCAACTGGAATGTGGGGATTGGTAAAATGATGGGAGAGGAATTTATGTTGATGTGATTGTAGATTGTTGTATAACAGAACTTCTCTTAGGTGCCAAGTATGATGTGTAAAGTAATATAGTCTGGTTGGTTTAATTCGTGCATCGGGATTGGTCAATGCAGTTTCCGTTGAGATTAGGGATCCATTGTTCCTCTCTTTGGCTTTTGAATCTTATAGGACAAGATGAATGCTTGAGCTTTTGAAGGACATCAAAATAGTCCTTACACACAAACTCCCTCCGTTTTTTTAAGTGTCCCGTTAGCATTTTTTCCTTGTTTTTTAAGAAGTGTCTTAGTTTGCAATTTGAGAGTAAAATTATGATATATTTTTTATTTACTCTTATTTAATACTCTTGGAATTTGACAATTAGCCGTGTGAATGCATTAATCATGGTAATTAATAGGGTTACAGAGGTAATTTTTATTTTCTTGGTATATGTAATTTGATGGCCGGGATCACTTAAAAAAAACGGAGAGAGTATTTATTGCATGCATCCAGTGTTACGAAAAGCGCCAGGGGCGGCCGCCTCGAGGCGCGCCTCAAGGCAAGGCGGCCGGAAATCGCCTCGGGGCGACCGCCTCTCACTGTAATCCCCAAGCGCAAGCCTCAGCGGCCGCCTTGGACCGCCTCGAGGCGCAAAAACACAGAAACGGCGCTGAGGCGGCACAAAAGTGTTACGTCGACGATTGGGACTCCAATTTTAGGTTTTGAGCCCAAATTAGAGGAGCCCAGACGAAATTAACACAAGTTATGTTTAATTAAACCCCAATATGAGTTTTAAGTAAAAAAAAAAGAACTTGAAGAAGATTTACGTGAACAACTCGCTTCTCTGCCTCTCTCCAACAGTCCCTCTCCTCCCTCACCACCGCCGTCCGCCAGGCCGCACCACGCCACCCCATAGCCAGTCGCCGCCGAACGCCGGCCGTCAGATCCTTTTTCTCGGTTTTCAGTTTTCTCTCTTTTCTTTGTTTTCAAACGTGATGTGTGTAATATATGTGTGTACTATCCTTTTAATTTTATGATGTGTGTAGTGTATGTGTGAAAAGTCCACTTTTACTTTTGTGATACGTGTAAAGTCACTATTAAATGGACTGAACTTGTGAGCTGTGAGGCAATTGCAGTATATGATGATTGATGTGTGTCACTGTTTTATTTTCAATTTTTTTTATTATAGTAGATTGTTTTTTCAATTTTCTTTATTTTCAGTTATATAATGTATGTAAATCAATAAATACAGTATATTATATTGTTTATAGTCAATGCAAATTATGCAATAATTTGTAGATGTTTACAGATTATAGTCAATGCAATAATTTGTAGAAGTTTACAAATTTTGATGTTTTTAAGACTTAAAAATCATTAATTTAATATTTGACTTGTTATCTATTAATTTATACTTTATTTATAATTTTTTGGATTTTTTTGTTCATTATTGCCGAGGCTTACGCCTCAGACCGCCTCGAGGCTTACCGCCTTGCCTCAAAAGGGTAAAACGCCTCACTCCCGCTTCACGCTTTTTACAACATTGCGTGCATCATATTCACTTTTCCCCCCTCAATGGTCTTAGGATGCTTTCTTAAAATTACATCTCTTTTACTCCCCTTGAAATATCTTCTGTTTATGTTTATTTTTTTTTCCTCTCCTGATAATGATGTCCCTAACAACTATTTGTTCTAGGTATGGTTAAAAGGTTACAATTGAAAATCCAACATGATCGTACTAATGTTGCTGAAATTGCCGACTGTAGCTTGAAGGAATGCCAAGCTGCTCTTTCCCACACAAAGGGAAATGTTAATTTGCCTTTAAATCTTAACCCTAAAAGGGCCTACGATCTACTGAAAAATATGCGTGATGAGGTACTCCGACATTTTAAGTTTCAGTATGATTACGAGATCATTCCTCAGTTTCAGTATGATTAAGGGATCATTCAAGGACATCTTGCAACTTTGTCTTGGGTTATTAACTTATATCTTTCATATTTTCCATCACCCATCGATTCATTCGTTTCCTTTTGTCTTGTTTCTCTCCATTCTTCATTTTTCTTCAGGACTGTGAGTTGCTTTATCTAAATGAGAGACCTGAAAACCTTATGGTGACTAATATTCTTGTGCCACCAACTGCCATACGACCTTCAGTTTTTGTGGATGGTGGAACACAGAGGTAATCCCGAGCATGAATATACACTTGCCATTTATCATAATAGAGACATGACTATTCTCATTGATTTTTGTATGCATGGTCAAATTCTTCATTTTTTTATGTATTGGAGATAACTCAAGATAAAGTCACACAATTGAGTTTATGAAAATAATGTTCGTGACCATCGATAGAGATGTATGTGATGTGAGATCTATAATGCTTGTGCATTACCATTAGGAGTTTGATGACTTTTGTTTCCAGTATGAGATTTGCTATTATAGCATGCACGTAAATTATACTTTTTCTATTTCCAAAATATGTTCCTAGAAATCTTCAATGCGGGTTTTCATAAAACTTGTTGATTGTTTTATGAGTGAACTAAGGGTCCCATATTAGTGTAGTATTAATTTAATTAGTGGTGGACCATGACTGGTAAAATGTGTTAATAAGTGATGTTGTTGAGGGTAATAAGTAGGGATAGTGATGGACCATGGGTGGTAAAAGATGTGAATAAAGGGTGTTGTTGAGGATAATAAGTAGAGAGTATTTTGTGGGATAATTTTCATAAATGGAAAAAGAATAAATTTGGGGACGTATCAGAAAGGAAAATTAGGAATAAATTTTGGGGATGGAGAGTATTTATGAAAGACAAGCTCATATAATGGATTTGATAAGAATAGAATGTTACTTTTTGGCATGTTTGTGGTTATTATTATATTATTAATAATAACTTCAGGATATTAAAGAAGCTGCAAGTATATTCAGGTGCTAGTGAAACACAAGAAGAGTTCATTTGAATTTGTGGATGTGATGCATAAGGTTGATTGTTGTTCATGGATTATAACTTATGTGCTTGGTGAGATTTTAGTGACTTGGATAAATTATCAATACTCTGTATGAATGGTTCGAATGAAAATGTAATAGAAGTACCTAAGGTGTCCTCATTGAAAAAGTAGACAATTTTTTTCATATCAATTTCCATTTAAATGTGTTCACCCTTGTATAATTTATAGTTAACAATCGGTTCACATCTTTTAATAATTTATAACAACCTCATTTATCAATTATCTTCCACATGATACTAATGCAATGCAACAATTCACAATCTCAAGAAAAATGAGAATCGGAACTGGCCAGCAAAAAGTGCAAAACAACATTTATTTTTACATAATTTGATGTATAAATGTTAATGGGGTTATTGACATATAAATACATGAACTTTGCACATAATCTAATTTTAAACACAAACTTTTCAAAAGTAAATAAATACAAGAACTTATATGTTGTAGTAATTTTACCATGATTTTATGTTTTTCTCAAAGTGAAACAGATGTGACAAGCGAAAATGTTGATATGGACACATCAACTTTAAAAAATGATGTGATACATATCATCTTAAAATATTGTCGTTTTCATACAAATAACTCTTGAAATAGTTTTGAGAAAGGGTTAATTGCATCATGAGTTATATTTTTAATTATATACAATCCGAATGAATACGCTAATATTTTAAGATGATATATAAGACATTGTTTTTCTAAACTTCCAATTTGTCCACATCAATATTCCACCCGGAAATTTTCATAGTTTAAACCTTTCATCCGAACTAGGCTACTATCTTTCTTCTCTTATGAGATTTCTAGTTTGTTCATTCATGTTTTCAGTCTGTGGATTCCTTTCCTTTCTTTGACCATGTCTCTCCTGTTCCACCCCTGTATCTATGGCGATTCAGGTACTTGCGATTTCAATTTGGGGGAAAAAAGTCATGGTAAAATTGCTATAATATTTAAGTTCGTGTATTTTTATACTCTCTCCATCCTTGATATTTTTCATTTTATTCTATTTTGGTACATCCAAAAATTGCTCACTTTCCTTTTATGTATATGGACCCCACCTAAAAGTCAACACTTTTACCCACTCTCAATCCATTTATTTACAAAAAAACCACTCATGGGCCACATTTTTCACTCACATAATATATTTTATTATGTGTCCCATCCTCCACTCACTTTACACTCACTGTATTTATTAAAACTTATGCCGGTAAAAACTAAAACCATATATGGTGGACGGAGGGAGTAATTTCTAAAAGTTCTTGTTCAAAACCAGAATGTATGTAAAGTTCGTGAATTTATATGCCCAATAACCCATGTTAATAACAATATTTATAACTCCAAACTGTAACTCTGAAACTGTTAGAACAAACAGAACTAGTAGGTCGAAACTGTTTGTTTTCTGGTTCTGTAGCTTTCATGGCTTCCACCACTCTCAAGTCTCTTCTCCTCCTGTTTTTATCTTTCTCTCCAATTTGTTGCTGTGAATCCAAAGTTTTTTTTTCACTTTTTCACAATCTCATCTGAGCAAATTCAAATTATTCTTATGATATCGTTTTTAACCTATTCTCCTCACATGTTATGAGTCCATTATCGATTTTTGGTTTAGATCAAGGTTTTCTAATTCATAACTGGAGCACCTTTCGGAGAACTCATAATATATTTGACCTTTCCACCCTTTTTCCATAATTCTTAGTAACTTTGGAATCTGCTAATTATGCTAACTCTCAACTCTCAAATGACATTTAATAAATCATAAAGTATAACTGACCTGATATCTGTTATTGAGCCGAACTTTTTCCGTGCTCCTTGGTTTTAGAGCAGCATTTAGGCCATTGAGTTAGAAATAAACATGTGAATTGATTGTCTGAAGAATGGAAAAGGCTGCATGCCTGCATAGATCTCCTTGGTCAAGGTCATGGAATGGTTTGTATTCCCATACATTATCTCTTATTTTCCAGGACACAATTTTGACTTTTCTTTCGACTGCTGCAGTAACGAAAATGACATCACAGAGAGGCTAAAATTCATCATCCAGGCCAATGCTAGTGTTCGCTCAGAAATGGCAGAAACAGACTCTCAAAGCAACAGATGCATGGTATAATGCTCTTTTTATGTTCCTTTGTGATCCTCTTCAGGAGAGTTTCTTTTTGGTTTCTTAAAAGTTAAATCAGATCCGTGAACGACTCAACATTTCCTGTCATTTAAGTCGATAAAAGCTATAGTTTTATGACTATGCTTTATCATGAGGTATCGGTGCTGAATAAAAGTAATCAAACGTTGCTTGTTGTAATAGACCAGTATGCCTTCTGGTGTAATTTCAGATTTGTCCTTCCTCCGCACAAAGTTAACTTGGGATTCCATTTGGTTTTCTTGTTCTCTGCTCCAAGACTATAAAGCTCTAATTTGTTTGCTGCACTCAGTTAGGCTTTCAAGTCAACTAAGTCTTCCATATGATCCTTTGCTCTATAGATATAACCAAGAACATTTGAAGTTTTCAAAACAATTAGATTCCATATGATCTGGATTCTTATGGTCCTAATGTAGCTTTAGAGAACTCCTTTCATGGTAATGAGGTGTTTCTGTGCATTTTAAGGTTTCTGGGTGTCTAGGCCTAACTTTTGAGCCTAGACATAATTAAAACAAAAAGGCTAATTAGTGTTAAATAAAGCACAAACAGTTTTTTAAAGATCTACACCTTAAAAAATTAATTTATCAAAACTTAAAGAAAAAGAAAGGAATGCGGGTGCGTAGCAACAACCTTCACGCCATCACTCCTTCCTCATCCTCAGATCCTCTTTAATTTTGATGCTTTTAAGACTTATAAACCCTTAAATTTAATATTCGATTGCTACTTATTGTTTTATATGTGTTTTATAATTTTATGAATTTTTTTACACTCGGACCGCCTTGCTTCTCCGAGACAAAACGCCTGGTCCGCTTTTAAGCTTTTTACTACATCGACCGTAGAGCAATAATTTTATACGTTAGTGCAACAACTTTACATGTCCTCGCTCCTTGCGAGTTCATAGTTTTTCACCTACTTATGTGTTTCTATATGATCTAAATACTATATATATGTATGTAGGAAATAGATCAAAAGAAAACCTACTTTTGTATGAACCTACAAACTAATGCACTTTATGCATAAAACAATGCACTTTACGCATAAAATTATCGCACCATGATAACATTGATGAACAATGTTGTTTTTACCAAAATCCTATAGGCATTGGTTCGTAAGTTCGCACTAAAATAGGTTTTTCTTATAACCCGCTTCTCTCTCTCTCTCTATATATATATATATATATATATATATTGTTATAAAATATCATCCCACATTGATTATGTACCCTAATATACTTAGTCTCTTGTATTATAAATAGATGTTTTATGTAATGATGAAATATACTACTACTTTCTTCCAATATGTTTATTATTCTACATGGTATCGAGCGGGTTCATTTCTGCTTTGCCCTAGTTACATTTACCCTATTTTTAGTGGCATCGCCGCCATCTCATCGATATCCGCTGCTGCCCAATTTCGGCGCCACTGCTCGCTTCTATTGCGCTGCCACTATGCCTGCCCTAAGGTTCTGTGTTCTACCCTTTTCTCATCATGTCTGAGAATAAATCTACCCTAGGAACCACCATTAAATTGGATGGTTCCAATTATCTCCTATGGTCTCGTGCTTTTATGTTATTCTTGGGATCTAAAAAAAAAAGCAATCATGTTTTTTCCGCTCCGAAATATGAAGCATGGAGTGCCGATGACTATTCTGTTATGACTTGGCTTCTCAATAGCATGGATGAATCTATTAGTCGAAACATTATGTTTCTGGAGAATGCCAAAGCAATGGATACTCTACACGAGATGTATTCTAATGACAAGAATGTATCTCGTGTGTTTGAACCGTATGAGAAACTCTTCTCATACACCGGACGGCCAACTGTCCGACTATTTTTCCACTCGCGGGATTGTCGATGAAATCCTCCTCTACCATCCTTTATCCTGTGATGTCTGCGACACGAGCAACTCGGTGGGAGGAATTTATGGTTGCCAAATTCTCTCCGGCTTGGATACTACTCTTCGACCGTTAGTGACAACATTCCCACGTTGTCTTCACGCCTTTCCCGAGTTCTCGCGTGTCACTACAGTCGCTCGAGACCACCCTTCCGATAACTCGCAATGTTTGCTCGCGGTCGTGGCCTTGGTGCTGCCCGAGGTCGTGGTAGTGGAAGTCGTGGTCATGGATCTGAGGTTCACAAGAATGTCCGAAGTTGTTTTCACTGTGGTCGTACCAACCACGTGTCTGAAAAATGTTGGGAGAAGTTTGGAAAACCAGAATGGGCGACCAAGAACAAAGCTTCTAGTGCACAGACTTCATTATCTACTGCGGACATGGTCTCTGTCCCTCGTGCTTATTACGAGTCTCTTCTGACTTTTTTCAGCAACTCCCACTCATCTACTACGGCTACCTCTACATCTACGGCTACCAATGCAGGTGCGTTTGTCGTGTCTCATGGTAAGTCTTGGATGTTGGATTCTGGTGCTTCTGCTCATATTACTGGTACTAAGTCTATCTTAAAGTCTTTTTCTCACTCTCCCATACCACCCGTCCGTCTTGTTGATGGCACTTATTCTCCGATAACGGGGACAGGTGTTGTCAACGCTACTACTCATATCACTCTTCATGATGTCATGCTTGCTCCTAAATTTCCTGTTAGTTTATTATCTATTAGTCAGCTAACCAAAACTCACAATTGCTCTGTCACCTTTTATCCTTCCCATCGTATCTTCAGACCGCAAACGAAGAAGACGATTGGTGGAGGACATGAGCATGATGGTTTATATTACTCGACTGTTGTTCCTACATCTTCCCGTGCTCTCTGCTGCGTGTGTTCCATATCGCTGGCATTGTCGCCTTGGTCATCCATCTTCATCGGCCTTCAACGTTTAGTTCTCGTTGCTTGCTGATTTTCGGTGTGAGTCTTGTGAGTTGGGCAAGCACCATCACACCTCTTTTCCGTCTAGATAAGATAAACGTAGCTCTTCCGCTGAACTCGCCCATTGTGATGTCCGGGGTCCTCGTCGGGTTGAGTCTAGAGGGGGTTTCAAATACTTTCTGATTCTGGTTGATGATTATTCGCGCATGACATGGTTGTACTTACTTAAACAAAGATCTGAAGTCCCCGATGTACTCAAATCCTTTTATCATGAAATAAAAACTCAGTATTCTGTTGATTTGTGTGTTCTTCGCACTGATAATGCTCTTGAGTTCACTCAAAGATCTGTTTCATCTTTTTGTGATTCTCATGGGATAGTTCATCAAACTTCATGCTCTCATACTTCTCAACAAAATGGGGTTTTCTGAACGTAAGCATCGTCACATTCTAGATGTAGCTCGTACAATTATGTCTCACATGCATGTTCCTAAGTACTTATGGTCTGATGCTGTTCTCACTGCTTGCTTCCTTATTAATAGGATGCCTTCTAGTGTGTTGCATGGGGATATTCCTTTTTCGTGTATTCATCCAGATAAACCTCTTTACCCCGTTCCTCCTCGTATATTTGGGTGTGTCTGTTTTGTTCATGATCTTACTCCTGGGTTGGAGAAGTTGTCCCCTCGTTCTATTAAGTGTGTTTTTCTAGGTTACTCTAGAACAAAAAAGGGGTATCGTTGTCTTGATCCACTCACTATGCGTCATTACATCTGTGTTGATGTTACTTTCTTTGAGTCTCAACCTTACTTCTCTCATTTAGCTAAACCTCCCGACCCTACTCCTTTACCTGTCCCGACAACCATCTCTCCTGGTCCTCCTGCACAACCATTGCAGGTATATACACGCCGTCCTCGACTTGCACCCACCGCAGAAACTACCCCCGCACCTGTCCCCGAACCGACCTCATGTCCACCACCTGATTCATCTTCACCTGCAGTGTCTGAAGATCATCCACCTCCTACTGATGACTTACCCATAGCTCTCCGCAAAGGTAAACGTACTTGCACCACTAAACACCCCATGTCTAATCATGTTTCCTTTGCTCGTTTGAGTCCTCCTTTTCGTGCCTTTGCTCTTTGCCACAAATATCTTATATTTGCAATCCTTTTCATTATTTGCAATCCTTTTCATTATTTAAGAAAAATAATTATGAATTTTTATGTCTAGGACAACTTTTGCTGCCACACTGCAGGTTACCGATATTCTAGTAATAGATAGTTATGCATGTCAAAATGATCTTACCAACTGCACCCCTTGATTTTTCTCAATAATAAACTCAATTTTGAAGAGTTTTTATTCTTTATTATGTTTTTCATGAAATGTTGGACCAGGCTAACTGGCTGCTTCTGCAAGAGGAGGTTGCACAGTATATCAACAGTGATGTTCGTGGGTTGACACCGCAATTGCCGGGTACTAATAGAAGACCATTGAGTGGTTTTGTTCAGCGTCTTAAAGGAAAGCAGGGAAGATTTCGTGGCAATTTATCGGGGAAGCGTGTAGAGTATACTGGCAGGACAGTTATTTCGCCTGATCCAAATTTGAAAATTACTGAGGTAAAGTATTTTACTTATCTATCCTTCAAATTTAATCTGCTTCATCTGTGAAAGATTTTCTGACTGACAGGTTGCCGTTCCAATTTTAATGGCTCGGATTTTGACTTATCCTGAACGAGTTTCACATCATAACATTGAGAAATTGCGGCAATGTGTTCGCAATGGCCCCCACAAATATCCCGGTGCTAAGTTTATAAGGACACCTGATGGTCATGAGATGTAAGTGTTTGTTGACTATGTAACTTATTTCTTATTTCTTTCTCTTTTTTCCTTTTCCTTTTTTTGATTCCCTTTCTTTTCAGTGGTGTCTTTTCCTCTTTTCTATTCCTTTTTGGAGCAAGCTTAACTCTTGATTGTTGTTGGTTTTCCGGCAGATCATTGATGTATTCTGCTAGGAAGCACCATGCAGATCAGTTGAAGTATGGGTGCATTGTGAATCGTCATCTTGAAGATGGAGATGTGGTTCTATTTAACAGACAACCAAGTTTGCACCGGATGTCAATCATGTCCCATCGGGTATCTACTGACTACTGCAAATGAAAAATGATATCACATAGAATAGCAGTAAGATGTTATCAATTGCTTCTTTCATTTGTTGTCTTCAGGCAAGGATAATGCCTCGCGCACTCTGAGATTCAATGAGTCAGTTTGCAACCCATACAATGCTGACTTTGATGGTGATGAGATGAATATGCATGTACCACAAACAGAAGAGGCCCGTCTGAGGCTCTTATGCTAATGGGGTAACGAAATATTATGTTTGTTCATTGATTTGGCTTTGACTCTGTATAAGACATAATCATGTCATGTACTTGGTCTTACTAATTTGGTATTTTCACTGTTACAAATGGTGATGTTGGAATCTTTTATCCTCATCCTCTATTGCTGTCCTCGGTTATCCACATTCTAAAGACAATCACACATTCCATAAACATGTTGAATAAGACCAAGTTTATGTTTTCCCGATGTTACTACCTTTACCATTGCTGTTTCTTTTGGCTTCTGCTAGCTTCACTGCCTTTTTGACAATTCTGGTTAGTAGCTTAGAGGTAACATATTAAATGGTTGAGCTTGTGGTTAGTATCTTCTGTAATGTTGCCACACACAACAAATGCTACTAGCTAAATTCTTATTCAATCTGATTCAAGTAATCAATAAAATTTCACTTCCAAGGATGATAGATTGTCTGAAATTGATGTAGGCCAAGGTGACCTCGGATTTCTGGAACATAAGGGGAGGCATGTTCTGTCTTTAATTTTGAGAAGTTAACATGGTGGGTGTCTATAGAATTGTTCAATATCTTGCTATATTAATTAAGGTGCACTAATATTTTGATTTCCTACTATATTAACCTAAAGGCACAAACCATATGTTATCATGTCATTCTGAAATTGTTGATTACTGGTGTATGGATGAATTACATTTAGGCTGTATTTATGAGGAATATACAAGGTAAAGCACGTCTATCAGCTTTTCCAATTCATGTTTTCCTGGTTCTTTTTGTGATCTTCGTTGACACTGCTGCAGGTGCAAAACAATTTGTGCACCCCGAAGAATGGAGAAATCTTGGTTGCATCAACACAGGATTTTCTAACTTCCTCCTTTCTTATAACAAGAAAAGACACATTTTATGACCGCTCGGCTTTTTCACTCATGTGCTCATATATAGGTGATGCTATGGACCCAATTGATTTACCAACTCCAGCATTAGTTAAGGTGAGTTTACATTCTAATGCCACTGTGCCATGAATTTGCCAAGCATTGCTCTTCTATTCATCCATGTGCTGGTGTTATTTTAGTCTCTTTTTCTATATTTTTGTTGAAACTACGCCCTGCAATCCATCTTCATCTGTGCTGTCTGTAACTACGTTGTCAAATTGATATTTGCATTCTTTATATATCATGATTGTCTCACGCACTGTCTTCTAACACCGATACATTTTCATTTACATTTCTCATAAGATCTAGATACCGTAACCAGAACAAAAGTTATGTGGGAAAAATAAAGATCTATTCAGTTCAGAACTATATGGTACCCTTTTTCCTTAGTCCGAACCTACATAAAGGTGGTTTTGGTAGCTTTATAGGTGATTAGTGAGTTGGTAACAAGTAAAGAAATTGCAAGAGATGGAGTAAATGCTATGTTTTTTCCTTATGGGTTAAATGCTTAGGATGTCCTCCACTCCCGCCACTTGTTAATTGTTATTATCAAGACCGTTATCTTCTTTGGGTGGGAGAGGTTTGATTGTGATACCTCAACACCATGTGCATTGTTGAGTGTAATATCCAATATCTCTATAAATCAAAGGTTAATTTATTTTATTAGATTTAATGCTGCTTACAACTTAGAGACCTACTTTGAATCATCATTGATGCATCTACAATTTGTGGATAAAAATCGACTGTCAGAATAATTTTGTATGGTATTTTCATTCTTTGCATGCGCCAAGACTCTTCTTTACTCCTCTCATAAGAGGTTGATGCTAAGGAGCCAGTTCATTCTGTAGATTAAAAAGCTGCTATGATTACACATTTATCCTTGCTCATTTTTTGTTCCCCGTCAAGTTTTTGATTTATGGTTGTATCGATTTAGATGTTTTGTCATTGTAGCGGTGGAGCTATGGACTGTAAACAATTATTCAGATGTGCTATTAAGTCCCCATGCAAAACGAGAGTATATTTAAATCTTACCAGTAGGTAAAAGTCTTATGGAAGTCTAGAGAAACTATGTGTTCCAAGGACGGTTTGTGTATATTCGTAATAGTGAACTCATCAGTGGCAACTTGGAAAGGCCACATTAGGTCAAGATTACATGTGTTTGCAATTTATCGAGTGTCGGTTTATCTCACTCCTCCATATGGTTGTGCTTATCTTACAATCACTTTAGGAAATATGAAATATTTGTCAAGAACTTTATCTGTTCAATTATGCATTATAATTGTTTGAGTGCATCGGTTTGCACTATAGGTATTGTAGGCGAGTTATGGTATAAGTCAAGAAATTGCATGTTTATCATTATTTAGTTATCTTGAAGATCGTCTCAATTCATCTTTTCGATTCAAGATATTTGATGAAAAACTCGAATACGGGTCGCAGTTTAAACAGGCATTAAAAGAATCCCAAAATCACCACCCCCTCTGACCATTGTTAAAGATTTTTGCTTTAAGAATATGGGTCTTAATGGGCAGATTGAAAGAAGAGGATCCATGTAGCCAAAACTTGCGGGCTAAGCTTTGCTTAATCTAGCTGACTTTAATTGCATTGCAATTTGCATGTTACCTATTTAGATTGAAGTTACAATTTTTCTTCCTTTTTACACTTTAGTGGTTTCTGGTCATCAGTCTGATGGTTATAAGTTAATAATGTGAAGTAAATTATGTTCCTGCTGGCAAGAAATGTCATCTATCCCAATATCATGCTTGCAGAGTCTTTTTGTTTCCGAAACTTGTACTTGCTAGATCAGAGTCCAAAAGGCAACACATTGCAACTCCATTCAATTTGTATTCTACAATGACAATTACTGGAATACTAAATATTTCAAAATCTGAGATATTTAAATATATCCTCATGGACAAAATAAAGTTCTATCGTTTGTTAGTTAGATTAGTACTTATGACGAATATCAAGTATTCAAATTTCTTTTGTATCTGATTTGTCAAGTTTGAGATGTTATTATTGTTGTTTTGTGCTGTAAGTAGGTTGCTAACGAGCATAGAGTATAACAATATTAGACACACTCTCGTATGTTTGGTCCAATGTCATCTTTGAGGAGAGTTCTCTGCAGAAATAAAGAGGCATCCTCAAACAAAAAAATGGAGAAAATAAAATGGTTAGCCACGGACACTCTAATAGTTCATTGATAGGAAAATAGTTTCTCCCCGTAGAAAGATCTTTTGTGATTTGAGAGTTTGATTGTTCGCCTTCTTACTTGTTTTTTCGTTTAAATCATTTCATAATTCATATACAATGCTATCAATGTTTCTTATGAATTTCTTGGGATGTATGTTCTCTTGGTGATGGATACTTAGCACCATCGACTCAGAATAACCAAATTACTAATAAATTGAAATCGTTAGGATAAATCTACACAATTTAAATTGAAATCAATTGAGGATGAAGAATTGACATGATATCTAGCTAATTGGCCTTAGAAAAATGAAGATTTGGAATTTAAAAGTAGTGGAGAGATTTGTTTTTGTTTCTGGTGTTAGCTAAATATCTTATTCATCCAATATATGATAACAGGTAATGGGAATAAGGATGGTATCTACTCCGTTCTTCTCAGAGATTATGGTCCACATGCTGCTACTTGCATGAATCGCTTGGCAAAGTTAAGGTGAAATAATATCAAGATTGTTAAAAAATTTCACTATTTCACAGCATTTATTTACCCTATCGACTCTTTTAGTTGTGAGACAAATAGTACACTGTGCTTTTATGTTCTTGTGTAGCATAAGATATAAGTTCCGTTTTCATTGAATTTCATCATTTTCAAGGTTACCACCTTGTTGAACACGTGAAATATACGGCTTCATAGAAAATCTATGTCTGGTTAAATAAGTATTTCAAAGACCGATATTGTTAAAAGTGCGCTTTTGACATATTTGAATAACAAGAGGCTTCATCGACGAAGTTGATCGATGAATTTGTAATTTGAAACGCATTACTTGGCAAATTCAGTAGTTGTAGAATCACGTAAAAGAAATCAATCCACCAAAATGTAATTGTTAGTAAAAGCATCATGATCAACATTAACCAAGTGGTGTGCACAAGTGTCATTCTTATTAGGCATGCTGTCATCTTGTGAATTGATATTGAACCCTCCAATTAGGAACATAAACTTCACTAGAATGCATTTACATTAACCATTATATTGCTGGACATCGTTGATGTCTTGCAAGTTTCATTGCTGTAAAACGACATTAAGCTTAAGTAGGTATTGTTGTCGCTGAAACATTTTCTTTTAGGTGCTGCTAGATAGTCCACATGTTCTCTGATCCTGTTCTTTCATTTGGATCTACAAATTTGTGCTCAGGAAGAATACGAAAAAATATATTCATAGATGTATTAAAAAAACTCAAATGACAAAATCTCAATAGATAATGCATGCAGTTGCTCCGGATATTTTTGCAATTTTCTTGCCTGAAGCTAGAAAAGAGGTAATGATGCATCTTGTAAAGTAGTAAATATAGAGCCATTTAGGAGAGAGGAATAAGTTGTGTATTCGTAACAATAGTCTCCTATATATATATAGGGAGTAGAAAGCTAGGGTTACGATGGAATAGGCCTAACAGCCTATATTATATTCTCTAACACTCCCCCTCAAGCTGGAGCATATATAGCAATCATGTCCAGCTTGGTACAAAGTTCGGAGAGTCATTTTCCGCCCAATGCTTTAGTGAAGATACAAACAATATGGTTGGATGAAGAAGTGAACGAAGTAGCAATAGTCTGGCTTAATACTCACTCGCAAATAAAATGACAGTCAACCTCAATATGCTTAATCCTCTTATAAAACACTGAGTTATTTGCTATGTAGATAGCTTCTTGGTTATCACAATTCATAGATAAAGGTTCATTGAACGTGAACCCCAATCTCTCAAGTTATTTCGTCAAGTTACTAAGTTTCCTCCCTAATAAGTGCATTATACCGAAGTAGACTTCTTGTCAGATTTAGACTCAACATAATCGGCATCAAAGCATCTTTCAATCTTTAATGGCCATTCTTCATAAATGAAAATTCTCTCCCCAGAGATTTTTTTTTCTTGATATATTGAAGAATTCGAATATTTGCATCTTAGTGAACTTGCTTAAGCTTATCTATAAAACGGTTGACCAAAGTCACCAAACCAACAAGAAAGGAGATGTCAGGCCTTGTTACTACTGTCAAGTAGATATTTTTCCCAACAAGCTGTCTGCACTTAGCTTTGTCCTCGAAGAAGTCTCCATGTCATCCCAAATGCTCGGATTAATATCCATAAAAGTATCAACTGCTTCGTTCCTAGCAATCTCATTTCCTCAGTAAATCTATAGCATATTTATATTGGGATAAAGAAATTACAAACTTGTTGTGAGCAATCTCAATCCCTAAGAAATGGCAGATAGTCGTTCCCATCGGCTCCATAGCCATTCCCTTGGTTTTCCCATCCAAGGAGGAAGAAGATTTATTGAATTCCCGAAAGGATCGAGACAGATTTATAGATTTTTTACATCTGGCACATCAGTCAGGTTGTGACAAGATGTTTGATGTATATGCCATTCCGAAGCGGAATTTCTACGCGAATCAAGACCGAAAAAAGGAAGTTTTACTTATGGAATCTCAAATCTTTAATAACAAAATGTTGGTGTAAGTATTTCTTGGTCTCATCAGTTCCATGTAAATCACTACCAGATATAAGAATGTTATCAACATACACAATGAGAACAACAATTCCAGATGTTTGATGTCGCACAAAAATAGAATGATCTAATTTGAATTGACACTGAATTTATTAAACCAAGCTTTCGGACTTTTTTTAAGATCATAAATGGCCTTTTAAGACATCTTGCCTTTGTAGCATCCTCCCCCTGAGCAACATAAAAATAGTTGGAGTCAAATCACCTTATAGAAAGGTGTTCTTCACTTCAAGCTGATACATTGGCTAGGAAAGATTGACACAGCTAAAGAGAACAATTTTCTAATAGTCAACACAATAAGTATGGGTGTATCCTTTGGCCACAAGACGAGCTTTGTACCGATCAATAGTTTCATTAGCATGATACTTTATAGTGAATACCCAACGACAAGCAACAATATCTAGAGAAGGAGGGACAAAAACCAGTTCCCAAGTACTATGACTTGGAAGAGCATGTATTTCCTCATCCATAGCATTTTGCTAAAGACGGTGTTTATGTGCCTCAAGGTAAGAAGTTGGAACAACGGTAGACAAAAGAGAAATAGAAAAGACGCAAAAGTAGGACCCAAACTATTGAAAGAAACATGGTTAGATAACGGATGGTTAGTTGTGCAAGAATGTTTACATTTACGTTGAGCAATTGTAAATCATCAGTGAAGGAGGGTCTTCAGAAGCTGCAAGCGAAGGCGCATGTGTGGGACATGAGAGAGGTTTGGCCGCGGACGTCGAGTATATATTTGTACAACTGCACTGGTTTGGGGGGAGGACTAGGACATGAAGATGACATGATAAGTAAAGAATGAGGAGGAACAAGATCAAGTGGCTTGGTCTATAGCTGGGAAAAAAAAAGGTTGTGACCTAAAGAAGATAGCATCAACAGAAGTTTAATGATTCTTGGTAAGAGGATCAAGACAACGGTATCCTTTTTTAGTACGAGAATTTCCCAGAAAGACACACTTGATAGACCGGGGAGGCAACTTATCTAACCCGGGAGTAAAATCATAGAAAAAACAGACACACCCAAATATACAAGGAGTAACATGATAAAGAGACGGACTATTTCCAGGCAACACACTAGACGACATCCTAGTTATAAGGAAACACGCCATAAAAACGACATCAAACCACAAGTATTTTGGAACATCCATATGCAAAAGAAGAGAACGAGCAACATTCAAAATATGACGATGTCTGCATTCAACTATCCCATTTTGTTGAGAAGTATGAGAGCAGGAAGTGTGATTAATGATTCCATGAGAAACACAAGAAGTAGAAACAGATATCAGTACGAAGAGTGCGTAAATCAATAAATATTGAGTTTTTATTTCATAATAAAACGACTTAGGTACATTAGGGACCTCAGTTCGTTGTTTGAGTAAATATAATCGGGTCATGTGGGAATAATCATTATTAGGGTTTATTATTATAAGCCCATTACGTTGTAACCTTAGGTTTCTACTTCCTATATATATATAGGAGTCTCTTTTGTTATGAATACACAAATCATTCATTTCTTCTAAATGGTTCTATATTTACTGCTTCACATGGTATATGAGCATGTAAAGTGCCCTAATTACACTCTACCACGATTCCCCTAAGCCCTAAAAAAAATTCGTCCAAAAATAAAAAGAAGTTAATTGTTCAACTTTATTCTCACGCTGCCGTGATCTGCTTCGCCTCTGTTGCGCCGCTGCTCTCCGTTGTACTACTACCTAGGGTTTCGTTCTCAGATCTTTTTTATAATGTTTGATACTAGACCTACTTTAGGAACCATTATTAAATTTGATGGTTCTAACTATATGCTTTGTCTCGTGCTTTTCCCCTCTTGTTGTACAGATGCAAATATGAATCTGGTACGCAGACAATTTCTGCATGTGATGACCTGTCTTCTTAATAGCTTGGAACCGTCTGCGTGTAAGAACATCATGTTCTTGGATACTGTCAAAGTCATGTGAATTTCTCTCAATGACATGTATTCCAATGACAAGAATGTCTCTAGAGTTTTCGAGCTACTCAGAATTGACTACTTCTCTATTCTCAAATGAATTGTTGATGAGATCATCCTCTCTCTTGCGATGCTACGACAAGAGCAAAATAGTGGGAGAAATTCATGGTGGCCAAATTCTTATTTGGGCTTAATGCTGATCTCCGTCTGATTCGAGAAAGCTTAATGTCCAACGATAACGTTCCCATGTTGTCTAATGCTTTGTCTCGCGTCCTTCGTGTCATCGCTGGTCGTGTTGAATCTATCTATTTTGAAACTGGCTCACGGCCACTGGACGTGGCCATGAAGGTGGCTGCAACAGAGGTATCAAAAGAGACAGTTTCAGCACGACCAATGGTGACATGAAGGACACGAGACAAAGTATTAGATAACGTGAGAACGTTATCGTTGGACATTAAGCTATCTCGAATCGGATGGAGATCAACATACTTATCTAGGCCACCATGAATTCCTCCTATTGTTTTGCTCGTCGTAGTATCGCAAAAGAGAGGATGATATATCATAATCTCATCAGCAATTCATTTGAGAGTAGAGAAGTAGTCATTTACGGACTGAGTATGAGAAAATAGTTTCTCATACAACTCGGAAACTCTAGAGATATACTTGTCATTGGAATTCCTTCTTATTGAGAGTATCCCACATGGCTTTGGTAGTATCAATGAACATGATGTTCTTACTCACATATGGTTCCAGGCCATTGAGAAGTCAGGTCATAGCAGAGCAATTATCAGCACATCAAGATACATAATTTGCATCTGTAGCAACAAGAGGGGCATCCAAAACATGGCTTAGTTTCTTCTGGGATCCCAAAAATAGGAGAAAAGCATGAGACCAAAACATATAGAGAGAATCATCCAATTTAATAGTGGTTTCTTAAGTAGGTTTAGTATCAGACATTATAAAAAAAGAGCAGAAAACCAAACGAAACCCTAGGTAGGCAGTAAAACAGAGGGCAGCAACGGTGAAATAAAAAACAACGGCGATGTGAGAAAGGAATAGAACAACGATTAGATGGTGGCACAAATTATTCTTTTTAGGCACTTACATGCTCTGATACCATATAAAGCAGTAAATATAGAACTATTTAGGAGAAAATAATAAGTTGTGTATTCATAACAATAGAGTATCCCATATATATAGGTAGTAGAAAGCTAGGGTTTATATTCTCTAACGCATCTGATTGGCTCCAAAGTTATCAGAATTTAGTTGAAGAAAGGGAATGGCATCTAGTGGAACTTTAGCATGGAATTGTGCAATGTGATGTATGATTTAGAACTCAGGCTCTTAGCTTAATAATAAAATCTATGTGGTAGGACATAAATTTCTTTTTTTTAGTCTGTAAACTTGCATTCTTGTTCACTTGAAGTTGAAGGAATTAAAAGTTGATTTTTTTAAATTATATTTATGTTATAGTGCCCGATGGATAGGAAATCATGGATTTTCGATTGGGATCAATGATGTTCAACCTGGGGATACATTAAACAAGGAGAAGAAGGCGACTCTGGATAAGGAGTATGGTCATTGTACTGATTACATAAGGAGATATACATCCGGAAGCCTAGATCTGTTAGCAGGCTGCAATGATGCTGAGACTCTTGAAGCCATGATAACTAAGACACTTAATGATATTCGAGAAACTACTGCCAGTGTAAGTTTTATGTCTTCTCTGACCTTTGTGACTATTGGTGCTTCGTTGATGTTGACTAATAAGTGATTTCTGCAAATTCGTTTCTTCGAGACAACTAGATTCTATTGGCATATATCTTGCCTTGAAAGTCTGCAATCTATACATGAGATTATAGGTTTAGGCTTGATGGTTGGAGAGTTTATGCCTCTTCACCATCTGATGGGTGTATAGAATATAATCTCAGTTGTTAAATTTGTTATATTTTGTGTCATGTTGTGTCGCTTCATATTGTGTCAACACGAGGACTATAAGATAATAAACTATTAAATATTTGTGCATTTCATGGTATCCCATGCCTTTTGGGAATTGTTATAACATGTAGTATAGTGTCTTATTGTGTGTTAACATAGATCACTGTATTTTTAAAGACATAATACGTATCAGTCTTACTTTTGAATAAAGCATATGGAGGTCCTTGAACTCCTATGATTTTTGAATTGAATCCCTGTATTTCCACTTTTATTTGTAACCATTCAGTACCTGAACTTTCAACTATTCCTTTTGAATTAGGCCCATGTACTTTAACCTTTCTTTATTTGGTTCCTTGCACTTTCCTTTGTAAAAAAGTATGGCCATTTACTGATGTTTAACAAGGCCCTTTGTTTTTGGGGTAGCTCGAGGACCTAATTTTAGTAAAAATAAAAGTATAGGGACTCATATTTCTGATAAGGGATTAATTTAACATAATTGCAAGCACATGAACTCAATTGTAACAAATGAAAATACAGGGTCCTAAATACGCATCTTTCCTATATTTTGTTGTGTCATGTCTTAACGCATTGACATGAAAAATGGAAAAAATTCACGATTTAACAACCCTCATCTTAATGAATAAAACATTAAGTGCTATTCCTGGTGTTTGAATTTGTTGCAGCCGCTTGTCTAAATTTTGAGATTTTTTGAGGATGATATCTGGTCAATGTTATGAATAACTATTCATTTCTGACTGCTTAAGTTTGTCCTTTTTTTTTTGTTTGGGCCATATTTATTTCACTCTCTCTCGGTGGTCTCTCTTCTCCTCTCTCCGATTTCGATCTGTTTTTGCAGTTCTTCCTTTGTTTGTAGTTTGGCAGCAGTTCTACCTTTATTCATTTTATTATTTTAGTGACTGCAATAATTTGTAATTAATTATGTAATTGGTTGTACAATATGAAGGTTGAA
Source organism: Salvia rosmarinus (assembly GCA_036937905.1). Taxonomy (NCBI): domain Eukaryota; kingdom Viridiplantae; phylum Streptophyta; class Magnoliopsida; order Lamiales; family Lamiaceae; genus Salvia; species Salvia rosmarinus. The sequence goes on from CM072815.1 coordinate 12,835,521, forward strand.
GTTGTCTCCATAGTCTCGCTTCTTATAGTTTTGATTATGGTAAATAATTATTAGACTTGAGTTTAAGATTTTAAAAGACCCATTAGTATTTAATTATAAACTTATGTTTTTTTATCTGTGATAATATATTTATGTTTTTATGTGCTATTCGAAAACGCCTCGGTGCTTAAAACGTATATTTAAACCTTGGCTGTACTTTGTACATGAACCTTGTTTAGGAACATTAGAACCCAACTTCTAATATGAGTTGAAGGTCTTGTAATCTTGAGTAATACTCATATTAGAAGTTGGGTTCATGGATTTGTGTTAAAATTTACTGCATGGATATTTCTCATTTTTTTTTTATTTGTCATTATCTATAGCTTCCTCAAAGGTCAAGCTACTTTTTCGCTACCATAATCTTTTTGTGCATGACTTCCTCAAAGATTCTGCTCAGATTTGTGATTAAGCTTGTGGAATCAACTTCTATCAAAAAATGGTTAGCAGATGTGGTAACCCATTGTTTTGTTTTGGTAGGTTTGCATGAAGAATTTAAATTGGAGGAACAGCCCTCTAATAATGTCCCAGTGTGGTTCCAAAGGTTCTCCTATTAATATCTGCCAGATGATTGCTTGCGTGGGTCAGCAATCTGTAGGAGGTCATAGAGCTCCCAATGGGTTTGTTGATCGAACACTGCCTCATTTTGAAAGAGGAGCAAAAGACCCAGATGTATGCAACTCTTTCACTAGCTTATTGTTTATAATTTTATCTGTGCTTTCCAATAGGAGTTGGACCAATTGTTGCTTTGGAGATGCATACGTACCGCTATATTATTGGTTCACTTAGGTTGAGTGGATTGGAGGTGTAGACCCCTATGCATTTTCTGCTAAGTCGATTGAAGTTTAAATTCCTTCCATATCCAAGCCCAGAGAAATCTAATTGGTAATTTGCTGAAGAGAGTTTAGAAAGAAAATATTATATACTATCATTATTATTTTAAATCCTTGGGGGCTGTTACTATTTTAAACCTTAAATCTTAATTATTTGCAGTCCTTGAACTCTGGATCTTTCCATGGAATACAATCTGAAATCATCTCTATTTTTCAATCGAAGCGTACCTTTGTATTCCTAGTGAAAAAGACAGACTACATGAGTGTGAGAGAAGGGGGGGGGGGTGAGCTTCAGAAACTCATATCCAATCTGGGCTGTGCATCATATGTTATACGAGGAAGATATGAGTCACTTATTTAGTGATCTTATAAAGAGAATTCTGTGTCCTTGTGAATACTTTGATTTTTCTTCTACGCTCTAGGATTTGCCTCCAATATCTTCGTGCATGTATTTATTCATCCACTTTTAGTGTTCGCCTATATTTACTAGCAGTATATTCCACTAATATAAAAGATACTTTTGGGTACCAATTGCACGATACTGAAGTCTCAGTATCTAAGATTTTCTGTCAAGTTCTTGGTTGGAGACTAGGCGTGCATCATCTCTTGCTTATTCACTTGAGTAATGCTGACTTTTGCATTGCAGATGGATGTGATCAAGTTATCATAATACGCCTAACATGCATTTTAATTGGAGAAATACCTTGCACACTTGCTAAACTTCATCTTATGCTTAATGTCAGGCTAAGGGCTTCGCTCAGAATTCCTTTTATACTGGTTTATCTGCAACTGAATTTTTTCCACACCATGGGGGCAGAGAAGGTCTTGTGGATACGGCGGTATGTATGGATTCTTTATTTTGTGGTATTTACTCTTTAGATTAGAATTCCTTCTACACTGGTTTATCTGCAACTGATTTTTTTTCCACACCATGGGGGGCAGAAAAGGTCTTGTTGATACGGCGGTATGTATGGATTCTTTATCTTGTGGTATTTACTCTTTAGATTAAGAGTGATCGGTAGTTTGTTCTTTACTAAAATTCTTATCTTGAAGAATTGGTGCAACTTTGTTTCCTTTTTTGCAGCCTATTATAAGTCTGAATGATGGGTTCTTATATTTGTGGTTTATAAAGCATGATAATACTTGGATATATGGTCTTGCAAAATTATATGGAAATGACTCAGATGCTTTTGATCCATTCATCTTTTCTTGTTCTTTTTTTGGGGGGGTGGTTGCCTTGGTTGCCAAATAAATCACAATCTTCGACCGATTTTGAAATTTGACACGACTTTTAAAAGGATTCAGTAATTCCACTACCAGCAAATTCAAGACCTCCCAGTTTTTCATCATTTGAATGGCGTCGTTTCTACGGTACAGCAACATCATTCCAACAACACACATTGCAAAACTTTCAGCAATTATTTTTGGGGATATTGAATTTTGTTACAAATTAAAAGGTGGTGGTATTACTGAAATGCTTAAAAGTCATGTCAAAATCACAAAATCGATCAAATGTCCATGATTTATTTGGAAATTGTCTTTTCCTTTTCTGGGTTAAGTTTATTTGTTGATGGATATTTGTAGCTTTTCAATACAATGACCATAATTCAGTTCACATTTATTTTTGTGCTGAATTCAAATACCAACTTGACTTGAATACCAGGTTTATCCACCTATGGTGCTAAAAACCATGGCAGCTAAGTTACCCACAAAATTTAGAATGGACAACATGAAATTTTTTGTAATATTTTTTTCCCGAGATTGTGGTTCAATGTGGTAACAAGAGTACACTTACAGGCACTATGATAATATTTTACTTCTGGGTTTGTTTTTCTTGTGAGATAGCCAATTTATGTGTAACATAAATTTGTCTTCTAAATCTATACATAAGCTGTTGTGGTTTTACATGGCTTCACTATCTTTATTGCTTGACAAGTGTCAAGTCTTGCTTCCATTTAAGAGAGAATTTTAATTAACTTAATTTTCATTTATATCCTCATTTAACTCTTAGTCTGTCTGCTGCTTAACTTGATACATTATTATTTGGACTTAGTTTCACCCCTTATATAAGCAAGCCACTAGGCAGTAACAAGTGTTGCATCCAATAGTACATACTCAGAAGTTTACAAGTGAGAATTTGGCATGTACTTTAATGCTACTATTTGATATGTACTTGAACACTGATATGGAAAGAATCACGCAATGTCATTTTTTGGGCCCAAAAAAACTGCTGGCATGTCTATTTTTATACAAATCGACAAAATGTGTTATTATTGCAACGGTTTATTAAATATGTCTAAAACCAATATTAGGTCAAAGTTGGTGAAGTTTTTAGCAAGTAACCCATTTTAGAGAAGTGAGGTGTTTCGCCTCCATGAGCATCAGCCACGTTTAGACCATATTAGCACAATTCTTTTCCATTTTAGACATTTGTTTCAATACCTTAAAAGTTATTATTGGCATCATTAGTTCGACATATTACATAAAAAACTAAAAATCAATGCTTGGTTTCTTCTTTTTCCTCTAACTTCAAATAACGAATAAAATGAACAAATTGAGTATTGATTTTTATGTAATTTGTCAAATTAATAATGCCAATAACAATTTTAAGGTATTAAAATCAAAATAAATGTCTAAAACAAAAGAATACTTTTAATATGGCTAAACATGAGCAAAGATAGTGACACATCACTCTCTCTCTTCTCTCTCTCTCTCTCTCTATATATATATATATATATATATATATATATTGGATCGATGAGAACTCATCTTTTTAAGAACTTGAGAACTATGCACGTATAAAGTCGATGAATAAAATCTATAAAGTTATGTACAACGAAAACATTCTAAAATTGTTGCATAACAAAGTAATTTTAGAAAGTTTTCGTTATGCAAAACTTTATACCGTTCTGTGCATCATCTTCAATGTCTTATGCATGGTTTACAGATTTCGCAAAAAAGATGTGGTTCTCATTTAATCCACTCCCTATATATAGTAGATTTTATTCACCAACTTTATACGTCTGTGCATAGTTCTCAAGTTCTCAAAAAAGATGAGTTCTCACTAGATCCAACCTATATATATATATATATAGGGGAGGGTTAACGTGAGAACCATTTTTATTGTGAGAACGTAAGAACCAAAAAATGATGAATTCACAGTGAAAGTTGATGAATCCGTTGGGAAAGTTACTGAATCAAAAAAAATAAAATTTTCGTCCCTCATGGGATTCGAACCCGGGTGAAAAATTCTTAATTGTTGAATTCATTAAGTTTCTCGGATTCATCAACTTTCATAACGAATTCATTTGGTTCTTAGTTTTTAGGATAAGAATGGTTCTCATTTGAACCAAACTCTATATATATATATATATATAGGATGATAATATAAAAACCATTTTTATCATGAGAATCATAAAATGATGAATTTGTTGTAAAAGTTGATGCATCCGTTGAAAAAGTTAATGTATTTAAAAAACTAGAATTTTTTGCTTGTCATAGGATTCGAACCTGGGCGAAAATTCTCAATATTTGGATTTAGTAATGCATCAACTTTCATACAGTGTTGCGAAAATCGCAGAGGCGGCCGCCCGAGGGCGCCTCAAGGCGAGGGAGGCCGAATCGCCCGGGCGACCGCCCATCCGAAAGACAAGACGCTGCGCCTCACCGCCCGCATCGGTGTGCCTCGGTGCGCAGAGGCTGTGAAATTTTGCTAAGGCGGAACTGAGGCGCATCATCTTGAAATTGGACTCCAATTTTGGTTTTGATCCCAAATTGGAGTAGCCCATACGAAATTAAGTCAAACATTAGAGAAACCCAACCCTAATCTGACATTAATAACAAAAATTAAGAAAGAAGAAGAAGAAATCGAAGAAATTCAAAGCTCCAACACAGCGCCTCTCCTCTTCGTAACACCGCGCTGCACCGCGACTCTCCTCGCAGCACCGCGCCGTCGTCACTCGCCAGTCGCTGCCGCAGCACCGCGCCTCGCCGTCGCCGTGAGAAGTTTTTTATTTTTCAGAGTTTCCGTTTCTGTATTTTCAAGAGTTCTGTTTCTGTGTGTCTGTGTGAGTTGAGAGTTAAGTTGTTGTAGCTGAAAAGTGAAAATATTGTGAGTCGTGTATGTGTGAGTTGTGTATGTATGACAGCTAAGGAACATAATAACAGTGTAGCTCCCTGTAAATTGTCATAAAAATAATAGCTTCCTGTAGCTTCCTATAGCTTCCTGTGAATTGTCATAAAGATAATAGCTTCCTGGAGCTTCCTATAGCTTCCTGTAAATTGTAATAAAAATAATAGCTTACAGAGTAGCTTCCTATAGCTTCCTGTAAATTGTAATAAAAATAATAGCTTCCTGTAGCATCTGTAAATTGTAATAGCTGTAAATAAAACTTGTAGCTTCCTGTGTAATAGGCTAATAGCTTTCTGTGTTTGGATTGCTCATCTTTGTTTCCGTGGTTTTCAATAAAAATAAAGATAGGCATTTGATTAATTAAATTTAGTTCAATAATGATTAATGTGATGATTTAAATATTTAAATTTTTTATGAATTATTTATTTATACCCACTTAATGTCTTTGTTTTGATTTTTTTAAGACTTAAAAATCTTTTAATTTAATTTGGATTTGTTATCTATTATTTTATAATTTATTTATTATTTTTTGGATTTTTTTTATTCTTTATTGTCGAGGCTTACGCTTCGGACCGCCTCGAGGCTTACCGCCTCGCCTCGAAAAGATAAAACGCCTCACTCCCGCTTCACGCTTTTTACAACATTGCTTTCATATAATCATTTTATTCATAGAGGATTCTTGTGGTTCTCCATTCTCACGTTGAAAATGGTTCTTATTTGAACCTCACTCTCTCTTTATATAGATACATCTTTGTTTCTCACAAACTTTTCGTTTACTTGCCAAATTGTTCCTTTGGCCGTTTTATTTGATATTTCATATTCTATAGCCCGAAAGCCACTTCTTGCTTCAATATGATAACCGTCATTAACTTTGCTCTTTTTCCATCTTCATATTCTTTTGAGTAATATTTATAAGAAAATTATATACATATTACATTGTCTCTAGTAAAACACTAATATATACTAGTTTATTTGTTGACCTCCCTACTTTCAACAGTTCCAATGTATCTTAGCTCTAAGGGAATGAGAAATTGTATCCCACTTTCTTTAGAATCACTCGAGGAGACAACTATGATGATTCATGATCATCTTTTACTAAGAGATCTTCTACAACGGTTGTAATTTCTCCATATTTGTCTCAATTGCACACTTAAAGGGTCAACCCACTATTAGATAATATCGCCATCATCCTCTTCTTCTACCTTGGCTCTGGTGCTTTTGTTTCCCATTTAGCTATTGTCTCCTACATATTCATATGAGCTAGCCAAAACATTTTCATGCGACTCGTTAACTGTAATTAAATCTAGTATCTTATTGAATCACTTAGTCAATTTCAACTATGTTAGTAACAGTAGGTCAGTTAACATGATAATTCTGAAGCTTAATTTCAATCTGAATCAGGGTAACCTTATTGTATTTTTGATGAGATATTCTTGAATTGGTATCAGTTTAAACACCTAAATATGTTTGGTTGCAAAATAATTGGCTAAAAACAAAGGTAAAAGTTTTTTCCTTTCCTCTTGCAATGAATAAATCTTATTGAGGGCCAAAAATGGTAATAAAGCAGCTGCTCCGTTTAAGGACCATTGGGACTACTAATAGGAAATTAGGAATACTCCGTGATTATGATGCTGGTTATATGACCCGAAATTATGGAGCAGGAGTGATCTGGACCTCTCCTAGGTCTGTATTGGGGCGGTCTATGTAATTTTGTCCTTTCGAGTGAAGCAGAGTTTCACACATATCTTTAACTACAAATATAATTCGTCAAAATTATTTACTTGTTTGCTTAGTGAAATCACTGCCTGTTGTTCATCTATTCCTAGGAGACATGAAATTTTCAAATGGAAATAATAATTTCCCCGTGCCATTTAATGAATATCATAGATTCTTTTTGATGCTTTTGCCACAATTCAAGAAGAGATTTAGAACTTTTTGCTGTTATAGGTGAAAACAGCTGATACAGGGTACATGTCCCGTAGATTAATGAAGGCTTTGGAGGATCTATCTATCTTTTATGATAATACAGTGAGAAATGCCAGTGCTTGCATTGTGCAATTTGTATATGGTGGTGATGCTATGGATCCTGCCCAGATGGAAGAGAAAAGTGGACTCCCACTGAACTTTGAAAGATTATTTATGAAAGCCAAGGTATTGGCATCAATCTTCTTTCCTTAATCCTGTGTGGAAGTTAATTGTCTTGACCAATTTAGCATTTTGATAAAATAGTTATTTATTTTCTTCTTGTTATGTATTGACAGGCTACGTGCCCTGCAACAGAGCAAAATAGTTTAACTACTGATGAAATTATGGAAATAGTTCAAAAAACAATTGAGAGAAGGCTCTTAAAATCGTCCATGACTTCTGAAGGACGGTGTTCAGAGTCTTTTCCTTCATCAGATACAGCATCTAAAGATGAATGTTTGGAGGCTTTTGCCGAGTCAATAAGAGATTTTATTAAGAAGAAGGGGCCTAGCTCAGTTCTCGAGAAACTGAAATTGAGTGAAGGGAGACATTCTGAAGAAGATACGTGTTATCTGGAAAATGTTGCCTCTAATATATCTGGGATAACTCAGCGGCAATTAACGGTAGTTTTCTTTGTATGGTTTACTCTCTCAGCATTCCTACTTACTTTTTGAGCAGATCCTTGTTGATTAGAGTTATTTTGGAACATATTTGCAATTTAGTTAGATGAAATCTTAAACGACATAAAAAATTGAATAAGAAATTTGTAATTTTTCGCACATTTGCAATTTATTATTATGATTGCTTTGATCCCATCTTCAGATGTGGCTTTAGTCGAACTTTATGATAAATTGCTCTTACATACAAGAGTATAAGTTAAGAATAAGCCCTCAATTAGTACTAGTAAAGAGTTGATATGGTTTTTATAGAATTGCTAGTCTTGGTGATAATTTGAGATGATCTATTGTTTCTAGATTAGTTTGACAGAGCTAATGTGGCTGACTAACTATCTTGTCTACAACTTGTTCTCGTTGACATTCATTTATAATGCTTCTATCATAGAGTTCCTGAAGTGAAGCATATTGTGCGTGACACAAACCTTGTTTTCTAATTAACTATTTAATATCAAAGCATATCTTGAGTTGGCATTTGTAATTTCTTTTTTTGTGAAATGCCTGCTATCAATCTGAATAATATTTATTATGACTGCTTTATTAGGATATAAAAGTTGTCGGTTTCTTTACTATTGCTCTCTGATGATATACATCCACAAATGTGTTGTCATCTGTATAATCCTCTCCTATGTAATTATGTTTTATTTGTATGAGGTCCAATATAATCCTGACGTGCTACTTCCTCTTTTTACTTTTATTGGTTTTAGGTCTTCCTAGAAACTTGTATCTCTCGTTACAATTCCAAGAAAATTGAAGCTGGAACTGCAGTAGGTGCCATTGGAGCTCAGAGTATCGGAGAGCCAGGAACACAGATGACATTGAAAACTTTCCACTTTGCTGGAGTTGCTAGCATGAGTATCCTAAGTTATGATACTTTCCTAGTGTTGTTATTTCACTTCTCTAACCTTTTCATCTGGTTTCTTCCAATATGTTAACTTAATCTTGTAAAAGATGTTACCCTTGGAGTTCCTAGGATAAAGAAATCATCAACGCTGCTAAAAGAATCAACACGCCAGTTATTACTACGTATCTGGAGGTTGACCACAATGACATAGCAGCTCAAATGGTGAAGGGCGATTGAAAAACCCTTCTGGAGCAGGTATTTGATTTTATGATAATTGATTGGGTTGTGGATTGCATGCTTAGTTCTTATATAATGTAATCTTGATACGTTCAAAAGGTTATTAGCTGCATGTTATCAATCTTTCTCCTGAAAGTATAAATTAATTAGTCCTAGTGATAGGTTGAACTTTGCTTTTGGGCTTTGAAATTATATGTGATTTGCTTTCTAGATTTATTCATTTAGAAAGTAAAGTTGCTCTTTATGTCTTGGTCTTGTACGTGTTCGGTAGGTAGCCCGGAGCATAAAGACTTCACAATCGTCGAGGTTGGCATCCATTGTTGTAACACTTGACATGGTCAGAATAAAAGAGGCTTACCTAAATGTTGATGCTTACTCGGTAAAAGAATCAATTCTACGAACCCCAAAGATGAAACTGAAAGAGCAGGTGCAACTTACCTAGCATCGTCTCTCTATATGTGTTTGTTATGGATTTACAGGCATGCTGTTTTGTCTTCGATTCTTGTTATTAACTGTTGCTCTTATCATTGATTCTACCACATGTTTACTACAGCAAATTAGAGTATTGGAAGAACACAAACTTGAAGTCATTCTGGAGGCTGATAAAGTAAACTTCAATTTGAACTTCATGGGCTTAAGAGTAAGCTCGCCAAAGTTGTAGTAAAGGTAAAACTAGTGGAATTCAAATTTTTTCACACCCTTCTACCTTTTGGTATTTGACTGGCCTGATGATAATTTAATTCATGACTCAATATTATTTTTTCCATGGGTATTTTCTATGGATGACAGGAATCAGTTCTGTTGAACAGGCTATAATACTAAATAAAGTAAAAGATTCTGATGCAAAGAAAAATTGAAGTTACTAGTAGAGGGGTAAGTGTCAGTCAAACAGCATGGTTTCTTTTTGCATTTCAATTCTAATTTGAATTTCTCTCTTGGTTCTTTCTGTCTTCTCTTTATTCTTTACCTTACTACTGCCAAAAAATATTGCTGAGGCTCTGATAAATGAAAAACCTCATAGTTTTGGAGAGAAAATTTGAGAGGGGAGGTATATTGGAGTTTCTGATTGGGCTTGATTATTGGTTTTGTTGCCTTTGTGTATACTTGTAGTTTTGTGAATTTTAAAAAAAAAGCACCAACAGATAGCTGCGTATTTGTAGATGAGGCAACAATAAGCAACTCATTGTTTTCCTTGAATATGAACTGCCAATTAGATTTTTAGCAGAAACTATTGATGGAAGTATGATATTCTCATAGTTCCTGTATGTAATAGTATTAGGCCAACCTGGCCAAGTAATTTGAGAATGATGTTTTTACCTGCAGGACTGGTCTTTTGTCTGTCATGGGCACTGAAGGAGTTAATGGTTGCAAGACAAAGAGTAATCACATCTTAGAAGTTCAAAAGGTTCTCGGAATTGAAGCTGCTAGGAAGCAAATAATTAAGGAGATACAATACACCATGTCAAGCCATGGCATGACCATAGACATACGCCACATGATGCTGCTGGCTGACTTGATGACATTTAAGGTTATTATGTTTTCTACAAATTGTAAAGGTTTCTTGTTTATGAGCACAAGGACATGCATATTTTGTCACTCTAGAAACTGTTCTTTGAGGAGCTCATCTAGAGGTCTAGGCTCTCGAGCATCGAGCAAACATCTAAGAGGCCATTTGTTTTCTAGCATTTTTCTACTTTTTATGTTTGACATTTTAATTTTTATTCCATGTTTTTATATGATGACTATGGTAGTTGACACATTTATGATGTATAGAGTGTATTCTATTTCATTATGAATTTCTTCATTTCTGACATTATTTTAAAATTAGAAAAGATTCAATGAAGAGATGAGGAGAAATGAGAAATGGCTCAGTTCTGAAAGTAGGAGAAAGTGTGAAAATAGTTTTATCAAGATATGATGAAGGAAATGCTAATTCTTCCATCATATATGTAATTCAAATTTAGGGTGGCTGTCCGGGTTCAGAAGAATGAAGAATTTAGACGTTTGTTTGTTTCAGTTTGTTTTAGATATTGGAGATTAGGTCATTTGTGAGATTTTGTTCAGTTGTTACTAAGTTTTGTTTTGGATTTCTTGTTTCACCTGTGTATCGTTATCGATAAAATATTTTGCTTCTCATAAAACACATATGCAAGTCAAACTTTCTTATCTACCCATTTCATGGGCCTTTCCTGATGCCCCTTTGGATAGGCCTTGTGATTGCATTGTATGTGAAACTTCTTATACAAGAAGTAAATGATGATCTGATTTCCTTGATTCTGTGCATGATGGTTATTTCAGGGTGAAGTCTTGGGTATAACAAGACATGGTGTGCAGAGAATGAGGGACAGTGTCTTGATGCTTGCTTCATTTGAAAAGACAGCAGATCACCTCTTTAATGCTTCCGTGAATGGGAGAGTGGATAAGATTGAAGGAGTCACTGAATGCATCATCATGGGCATACCCATGCAAGTTGGTACTGGGATGCTTAAAGTGAGACAAAGGTGAGTTTTCTGTTGACAAACATCTACTAGTAATATTTAATCGCATTCTATGATTGTGCTAAATTTGCTGTCAGCCTTAATAAGACATGGGACTTCCAATTTGTATCTGTAGTAATGGCCATGCTGGCTTACATGATGGGTTGCCTGATTATACAAATGTCATTCTTTAAGTAATATGCTGAATTATACATGTTAGAGCTGTCAACCGGTATGCCTTTATCGATTTAACTCAGTATGTATTGTGATAATTTCCTGTCTTGATGCATTCGTTGGCCGCCTCAGTTGTGGAAGAGACCCTAGTTCTTTTCTCCAGCCTTATATGTAGGCTAGGGATCCCTATACCAAACTATAACTTCAATTTTTTAAAATGTACTCCCTCCCTCCCACCTAAGATGGTATGTTTTCCTTTTTGGGCTCTCCCACCCAATATGGCCGGTTTCCTTTTTAGGAAATAATTATCTCTTCAAAAGTTGTGAGACCTACCTACTTTTTATCACCTTAATCACTTTATACTTTTTTCCTAACTAACTGTGCCGAAAAGAAATTGGTCGTCTTGGGTGAGACGGGGAGAGTATCTATTTTTTTTTTTTTTGAGATCTAACATCAAAGGTTGAAACTGATGAAGTTAGTCAGAACTACAGAGTCTAATGCCAAATTCACATTTGAATCCCTTAATCCAGAAACATCCATAGAGATTTCCAACCAACTTTACGCCATTATATAAAATGACTTCTTTACGGCTGACTAATTTGCAAATACTAAAATTATTCAGAACACATTCTTTGTATACCATATGCTGTTCGAACCTTTCATTCTGTTTTAAGTATACTTGAACTTTCAATATAGATGTTATCAAGAATATTCATATGCCTGTGCTTGAGAATTGTGGGAAATGTAAAATATTTTTGTTGGATGTCACTTCTTCCATGTTCAATCTATATTTAACGAAGTCTTAGAACCTTGTGCTCGGGTGTCGTGTTGCTGTATTAGAATCCTCGTCTATGTACATTCCCTTGCGAGTCTCTTATGCAGAGATTTTTGATTGTTCAACGCCCAACAACCCTATCTCATCCGTATATCTATCCACATGAATTGCTTTTGACATTTTGATCGCACTATGTGGTTAACTGCTCCGCTCACATACTTCACTATTCATCTGTGCAGTGTACCGCCTGTTGAGTTGACATATGCCCCAGATCCAATAATACGATGATATTCGGGAAGGATTTCTTGCTTCTTGAAGCGTTTGGTTAGCACATCATCTCCAAACTTTATATAGATAGGATGGAATTTAAGATTACATTGTGTAGAAATCTTTGGGTTGTCTTCTTTTTTGTCGAATCAAATCATACTTGGTGGCGCTGTTTGCTTAGTGTTAGTGCAAATGCTGTCGCACACATTCGATTTCGTAGGTTGAATTCATATAGGTTTGTAAGTTTTTGGTGGATTAGATTTAGGTAGGAGGTTTGGGGAAGTTGCAAAGAAGTGGCTTAGAACATGATCATATTAGCATGATTGAATTTTGTGAAATTTGCCCAGAAACAAAGCTGTCAAAGAAAAGCTGTTCCTTTATCTTGTGGGTTTATAGTGCCAATACTTTTGTACCAATGTCTACGACTATATTTTAGCATCGAATAATCATTATTGTAATAAAATTATCTTAAAACATGTTACTCTTATTCTACATGGTTTGAAATACTTAATTTATTTACTGTGTATGGTTTTCACAAAAAAATTAGTACAAGTACATTAGAAATAACCTAAGACCCTATTCTATTGATATTGCCTAGAGATAAAACTGTCATTTTTATTACAATACTGTGTTCTTTTTTTTAGGGAAATATTTTTTTCAGGGATATTGTTGTGTTTAATAGTCTGTCATGGAACCGTTAGAATTGTCTGACTTAACCCAGTTTGTCGACGAGGAATACCATGCGCTGTCATTTGTAACGAAATCTTATTACTAACAAATAAATGATGCTGTGAGTAATTGAGGAAATGAGATGTTTGTTTTTGGGGTCCAAATCTAATTATCCACTTTTATTGAAACATATATCATCTAGAACCTTTTCCAAAATTTTCTATATACTATATCCATTTTATTAAAATATTATATCTTTGTTCAAATTTAAATTGTGATGTGAAAAGTCAAACTTATAATTATGTTTTTTTAATAAAAAGCGTGTAGGTTTAAAATTGAAATGGTAGATTCTTTTTCCTTTTTGATAGAATTGTTTTCATTGTTAAATAGTAGGATTCATTTTCATTGTTTTCAATCGGAGAGAAGGTTTTCTCGATTGGAAACAGAAATTAGTCGATCGGAAACAAGGATATGTGTAGGGGTGAGCATTCAGATTTTGGTTCGGATTTTTGACTAATCCGAATCGAACCGAAAATCCGAATTTTGAGAGAAAAACAATCAGATTCGAATCGAACCGAACCGAAAAATCCGAAAATTCAAAACTAATTTTTGTTAATTCTTATATATATTTATATTAGATTTAAAAATATTTAAATAAATTATTATTATTATTATATATAAATTATATATAATTCGAATTTTCGGATTAAAAAAATCCAATCCAGTCCGAAAATCCGAAATTTTGAAAAATATCAATCCGATCCGAAAATCCGAAAAATCCGAACCTAATTTTAAATTTCGGTTTGGTTCGGATATTCGGATTTCGGGTATTTTGCTCACCCCTAGATATGTGTGAAGAAATTGAAAAAATAGATTAATTTCCTTGTTTTTTGGTTGACTAATGATGAATCAACCACCTGAACTTTTTCTTTGGAAGTATTCATTGAATTTGCTTTATTGCATTTTATATTTATATTTATATAGGCCCGTTCCCTCTTTTTCCAAGAATTCATGCACTTCCCTTTACTCAATAGGGCCTTCTCGAACAGGGAACAACCTTCCATTTTCGTCAAATGACCTGGCCTCCCCTCTCGGGCGAGAGTCCATCACTCTTTCCTCTTCTGTTTTCGGTCGATCGAAGAGAAGACTTTCATGATCGAAAACAAACATTAGTCGACTGGAAACAAGGAAATATGTGGATAAATTAAAAAAAATAGACTAGTTTCCTTGTTTACGGTCGACTAATGTCTGTTTTCGATCGAGAAAGCCTTTTCTCCAATCGACCGAAAACAAACATTAGTCGATCGAAAACAAGGAAATTATTCTATTTTTTCAAAACTATTAAAATAATAAATTGGTCATGTAGTGTAGCAAATTAAAAGATTAGGTATAGGGAATACACACTTTTTCAAAAGTGTATAGTTGTATATAATTCCACTTTGTTTTTTTCCTTTCTTTGTCTATTAAAAAACTTATATTTAAAAATTATATTTTCTATTTTTGGAAATACTGACTCCACAAATTTTTATTCTTAAATATTCACACGTGACTCATTTTTTACTCTATTATTTATTAAGATATTTATATAGGATAATATCTTTTTAAGTATTATGTATGTACATAATATCTCTAAATTTTAAATCAAATCAGTTCGATTTTTCTAAATCGGTTTTATAATTAATTATATTAATTGATGACTATTGTGTCCTCTACATATTTGAAGGAACTATTTTCTGCAATTTTATAAATGATTTGTAGGAAATATATCATAACAAATTTCTTTAAAATTTGTCACTGTTTAAAAGATATGCATCAAAATTTTAGTTTGAAATAATAATTCTATCTAATTTTAAGAGGATCTAAAGTTTATTGCCATAACAATTGACACAAATTTCCTTTTTTTCCTCTCTTCATTATTTATTTCTTTTCTTTTTCTTTCTTTCTAAAAATTGGATAATTTGGTTCATAATAAAATATGCAATATACATCTTATATTAAAGATTGTGATAAGATCTTTAATTTAATATATATTTGTAAAAGATGAGTTTAAAAGATGAAAGTTATGATTGTTTTGAAATCTGAGAGTGATTTGAAAAATAATATTTCTAAAAATATTTTTAATCCAAATGTTACTATATGATTATATTTCTCTAATCTCATCCCCCTCTCTTATTGTATACGATTCTTTTAGTTTTTCTTTCTCTCTTTTAGATTTTTTTTGAGTTTTTTTCAATATTTATTTTTTATTTCTTTTTTTAAAATCAGTATTTTTGTAGTTTTTTTCTAATTATAAAAGTACTTATCATTACTTATTTATTTATTTATTAAAACTACAAATTTAAGATTATTAAATTTCATATATAATTAAAATAAACTTAATTAATATATAAAATATTATAAATATGTAATATATGAAAAGCATATAGGTATTGTAGTATTGTGTATATTATAAAGTTATTTGGGTATATGAATACAATTCGCCCGACACCCGACTCCATGGCATATATAGGTATTGTAGTACTGTGTATATTATAAAAATTATTTTGGTATATGAATACAACCGCCCGACACCCCCGCCATGTGTCAGCACTGACGCCCTACTCGAAAGGCGGGCATACGACGTTTGACACCCAATGCGCGAGGCGGAGCCGGACTGGACGACGGCGAGCGAGGCAGGCGCGAGGTGGGCTAGACAGGAGGCGGTGCGGGCGGGCTGGGACGAGGTCGGCGTGGTATAGACAGGCGAGGCGAGCCGGGCCGACGACGGCGGTGAGGCTCGGCGGCGGGCATGGCGCGAGGCGTAAGACGGCGATGGAGCTGGGCTGGGCAGGGCAGGGGCGGCGTGACGCGGTGAAGATGGCGACGACGACGGCGACGACGAGGTGAAGTCGATTGCGAAGGAGGCGGCGCGGGCGAATGCGAAGATTAAAATTCAATTAGGGTTGCACTTGGGGAAAATTGCGTGAATGAAAAAACTGGGGTGGAATCCCGTGTTTGTGTTAAAACTCAACGATGGAAAATCAACGACGGACAACCGATCGTCGAAATTCCTGATCAACGACGGAATCAATTCCATCGTAAATCAACGACAAAATTACGACTAAAGCCTGTCCGTCGTTGATTTTCCATCGTTGATACTTTTCGTCGTTATTCTGTCGTTGAATGTTCGTCGTTGGTCTCTCGTTGATTTTCTCCGTCGTCATTCCGTCGTTGATCTACGACGGACTTCATTCCATCGTTAATCAACGACGGAATGATGACAGACTATCTTACATATATGTTAAAGTCCAATACCGTCGTTAATCGCTGATGGAGAGTTTTCCGTCGTTTGTCCGTCGTTGTCCGCGCGTCATTCTTGTAATGATACTTTTGGAATTTGATAATTAGTTATATGAATATATTTATCATAGTAATTAATGAGATTACATATATAAATTTATCTACTTTTTTGGTTTATACAATTTGACTGCAGATGATACTTAAAAAAACCCGGGAGGGAGTATATATTAATATTTTTATTATTTATTGTAAAACTGAGGGCTATATATAGGACATGTCACTCGTGGTTATAATATTAAAATGAAGGCTATGTATAGAACCACTCTAAATATAATAAAAAACTTGAATACAAACACTCTTAGGCCAAAATTATTCTACTTAATTCATAATGTAACCTGGCTAAAATAAACTAATTTGACTCAACAAATCTTTTAAAATTAAATGTACTCACATATCTTCAAATGTTAGTAAATATGATTTTATGGGAAAGTATAAAATTAATGTGCAATTCATCGAGTTTAAATGGAGATCACTTAATGTCATAATTATTTTACTCTATTTTATTTAAAATTATTTTACTATTCGTTTTGATCTCAAACAATATAATAATACTCGTTAATTACTTCAACTCGTTAACATTCATAAATATAAGTAGTCACAACAACAATTCTAATATTGTAAAATAAATATTAATAACATAAAATATTTTATGTAGGCATCCGCCATTGTTGGTATAATTTATTTCTTCTTTTGAACTTCCAACTTTTCCGTGATACTCTCCTTTATTTTTATACGTACATTAATGAGAGTTATATTTTTTGTGTAAAGTAGTTTATAATACTGAATTCGAGTGGCATTTTTAGTGTAAAATTATTTCATTTTTTGAAACAGATCAATAATAGCGAGATAATCTAAAAAGTAAAATGAGCCAATAATAATGGGACGGAGGAAGTATATTTTTTTGGGAAGACTGGAAGATTTTATTGCTATAGTTTTGTGACTTCTGAATGATGATATAAAGAGAGGATCGATGAAAAGAGATTACGGGCCCGATGTTCTGCCGGCCCGGTCCACGTTAAAACCCGATAATGGAACCCGGATACCCGACATCATCTCTTTTTGTTTTTATTTATTTATTTTATATTTGTTTACTTTACGGTTTATGGCGATTGTGTTCTTAAACCCTTACTAGTATTGTACCTGTGCGATGCACGGTATCAAAATTTATAAAATTTCAGATACATACGAAATATAATTACAAATATAAGGGAATTGCATGTCAATACACAATATGCAATATCTAAAATAATGTACAAAATAATCTTATTTATAAGTTTTGAAAAACTTCTTGATACACAATATTCTCAGTAGACGTACAATCCTTATCATCATCCACACAAATCACAATTTTCAAACCACGGTGATTAGTAACCCTTGACATAACAACATATAGTTGACCATGAGTAAAAACAGGATTTTTTAAGTATAAACATACTTGTGAAAAAGATTGACCTTAACTTTTATTGATGGTCGTCGCATATGAAACAACAAACATAAATTGTCGCCGTTGAAACTTGAAAGGCAATCTTAGGTCAGAAGGTGTAAGTGATAGTCGAGGTATCAAAACATTTTGTCTAGTATTGTGTCCACTCAACAGTCTTCCTTCTATAACATGACAACATAACTTTGTAATAACCAATCTCGTTCCATTACATAAACCCATGCAATCATCTATATTTCTCAAAAGCATAGCTGAAGTCCCAACTTTCAAAAATAATTCATGGTTAGGCGTACCAGAACACCTCAATCCATTAAAAAATTCAGGGGTATGAATTTCATCCAACAAACGACTACTCGAATCAGATTTACAGGTACTATCCAAACTCAAATGCATCTGACCATTAGATGCATTCAAATTAATCATATATTGATTAATTGAATCAACTGCATCTAAAGTTGGAGCAAATATAACCCGATCTTGCAAGTAAGAAGTAGGATCACCATTATCATTGTATGATGGATAAATATGTGACACTATAGTCTACAAAGAATCACCATAACTCTTCAACACAATGTCATTTGGAAGTTTAATAATACTAAATCCATCTTTGACTAAACCAATAGTTCCATCGCAATACTCACAATCCATTTAGAAAATTCTTCCAATTCCTTAGCTTCGTTAATTGAAGAAACTTGTTGGAGGCGCATATTTTTGGTCAACCTCAACACAATACAGTTACTCCAGATATGAGAAGAATTAATTGTAGCATTTACAAAATCTTATCTAGTACCCTTAGGGATAACTGGCAAGATCTGTCGAAAATCACAACAAACACTACGGTTTTTCCTCCAAAAGGCAAATCCAATCTACCTTCATCTGACCATTAGAACACTGTACATGTATATTCTATATTGTTTATATTCATCTGCATTATTTTTATCATTGTACATGTATATTATGTATTGTTTCAGGAATAGAAACAACATGCTCGTAAGTGTGGACCAAAAAAATTTACATAGATTTTGAACCTTTGTATATACAGATTCAATAAACAAAAAGATTTGGCAACAACACACAGAAGATTCAATACATTCATCATGCAGCATGTATCATTCCTTCATCTGCACTATATATACTTCTAAAAAAGGTACAGAACTGAGGAAGCAAAGTTGAGAATCATATCATCATTTTTCATTTTACATTCAGTCTTACTTTTTGAAAATGTGTATCTATTTTTCATATGCTTTCATAAATACAAAAGGCATGCTCATAATTGTTCACATAAAAAATATAAATACAACATGGATTCTACAGATTTGTATATACAAAATAAAGCTCACTAAATATTTGCTGCCAAAAAATATTATACCTCACAATCATGCACAATACATTCTATTGAACAGGTTTCTCCACCAGGAGTACGAAGGCTATACTTTCTTATACACCGAACTTTTATGACCAAGGTCATAAGATGAGGTTTGATATCGGTAAGTTTTGTATAGAAATGAGCCATTATAACACAAATTTCCTACATTAGAACAAAAGGCATTTCAGAAACAGAAATGTTACATATTTAACAAAATAAAATAAATCAGGCTTTCTGTATGTATGCGATAATTTTGTAATACTTATGTTTCTCTATAGCTAATATTGGTTATTTGTAATAATAAATAGAGTTTTTCCATACATATCTTACTGATTAGGATGTGAAGAAAAAACAGATGTATCGAAAAAATTAGGGAATAAATTATAAAAATCTAGGTTTTGTTAAATAAATGCCACAAATTATTTTTTGACTATAGTTTGATGTATGAAAAAAAAATGAAAACTGGATCCATTGCTTTCTAAGCTTTGGAAAATTGGTTGTTAATCTTTGTTCATTGTAATTGTAAATTGAATTTTTTTTCAGTACATATTAGAGTGAATTGTATGTGAAAGAAAGTAAGATGTATCCAAAAGAGTTTGAAATATTGTTTCATGTTTTATAAAAGAAAGAATGCATTCTAGAAAAGAAATAGAGAGAAAAATTACTTTCTTAGCTTTTGAACATTTGGTATATTCATTTTGTTTGATAAAGAATGTTATTTATAGTGGAGGTTCAGGAGTTGGGATGTTGTTTTGGCTCCATAATCTGAGTTTAAATCTCATTTTTCCATAAAATAAATGGATATCTATTATATAATTATGTAATTGTCAATTAGATTTTTTTTTTAAAAATTTTGACAATGCTGTAATTCACTGCTAAACTGAGCGTGTATCTTTTTTTTACTTGGAGTCCAAAATTTTGAGCTCCAAAAAATACACATAACACGTTTTTACCTGTGGTTTAATAGATTTTATATTAAATTTATTTTTGGGATTACAAATTGGAGCCCAAATCAGAGCCCAAATCACAGCTTCCAATGCATCAATTTTACTATGTGTCATATGCAAATCTAATCCTAATTCCATTTTCCAAAATCCTTTCGACATTGTCACATCCCCTAAATCCTAAGTAGGATTTAGAAGGGATTGTAACTCTAAATAGGTATAATTAAACAGGGGAATTCTCCTTAACAAAAGCCGTAATTCATATGACAAGCATATTCTTGGACTTTAGTACATAACTTAAGTTCTTGCAGCGGAAAACATGTGATATGTACATATGACGATGTACTATCAAGGTATAAACTTTTCAACGACAATATTCCTATTGCTCAACACTTTGCTCCATCCATCATCGCTCAACTTTGCATATTTAAAACAAACATGCGGTGAGTACAGAAGACTCGGTGGACTCATGCGAAAACATTTGATAATATTGATTACGGCGCCATGTCGAGTAAGTCACGGGGTTTTAGTTAAAGGCGCCTGTGACTTACTCGACATGGCGACGTAATCAATATTATCAAATGTTTTCGCATGAGTCCACCGAGTGTATTCTGTACCACCGCATGTTTGTTTTAAATATGCGGTTGAGCGATGATGGATGGATGGGCGTTGAGCAATAGGAATATTGTCGAAAAGTTTATACCTGATAGACATCGTCATATGTACATATCACATGTTTTCCGCTGAAGAACTTAAGTTATGTACTAAAGTCCAAGAATATGCTTGTCATATGAATTACGGCTTTTGTTAGGAGAATTTCGCTTAATTATACTGTTTAGAGTTACAATCCTTCTAAATCCTACTTAGGATTTAGGGATGATGAGATGGTATCGAGCTAGCTTCAACTGATTCTCGTGAATCCTGGAGTAGGAATCAAGAATTTGGTCCTTCATAAGAAATGAAGTACAGTACGTTAGGGGCACGTAGGCGAAAACCATACGTACATCGGAGTTCACACGATCGAGAACTAATCAAAACAAAATCACTGCGCAGTGCAGGAAAATTTTACGTGCTCGCGCCGAGGTCATAAGCGATGCCGACGCCAAGGTCGTGCATGCCGTTACCGATGCCGCGGTAGTACAGAGAAATTCCGACATCGAGGTCGCATAAGCTACCAAAGTCGATATGTCAAAGTCGACGTTATAAATTCTCGAAATCAAAGTCGACAGTCGCACATGCCGAGGTTGAAGTCGAGGTCGCACAATTTCGTATAAATCTTTTGCTTTTCGATACTCAAGATGGAATGAAGTTCTCAAATCCATCGTTACTTTTGTTCTTGTAATGGAAGGAAGTTCTTACTTCTATGTTCTTTCGTAAAAGGGATCATGCTTCTTAAAAAGTCTACGTTCTGTTGAGCTAGCATGCTCATCATCATAAACAACTTTGAAGTTTGAAGTAAAACTTCAAATATTCATACGTAGCTCATTTGTACGCATGTACTTCGTCGAATTTCACGAATTCAACATATCATTTTTGACAAATCAGTGTCCAATCTCAATCACTTTAAAGCATGAATAACATAACTTTGTTCATAATAATGAACCCTTATTGAATTTCAGGATTTCAAATATTTCATCTTTGGCATATCATGTCGAAACTTTCTCACATCATTGTCATCATCTCCCTTATATCTTCCTTCTTTTCATAACTTTCTCGACAAATCACTTGTCATAACCTTCATTCTCAACCTTTCTCATAGCTTTCATTTCTTTTGGTAGATCATTTCAATCATCCTTCACTTCAAACTTTTCGATTTCAAAATCGAGAAAATCATTTATCTATCATAAATCAAATCCTTTAAGTTTCCTTAAATATGCAGTCCCATACCTGCATATTGTGGGAAACTTTTGAGCTTTCCTTAAATATGCAGGTTGAGCAGATGATGGATGGAGCAGTGTTGAGCAATAGGAATATTGTCATTGAAAAGTTTATACCTTGATAAGTACATCGTCATATGTACATATCACATGTTTTCATTGCAAGAACTTAAGTTATGTACTAAAGTCCAAGAATATGCTTGTCATATGAATTACGGCTTTTGTTAAGGAGAATTTCCTGCTTAATTATACTGTTTAGAGTTACAATCCCTTCTAAATCCTACTTAGGATTTAGGGGATGTGACAGACATCTATCAAACAACATTAGGCGGGAGAATGTCACATAAAATAAAAAGTAAACATAAAAATTACGTGAGCTCCAAGGGTTTCTACAAATCATCTGAACATAAAAAATACGTGAGCTCCAAGAGCATATACAAATGATCTCAGATTTTAGGCGGAAAAATGCCACTCTTTAGCTTTTAAGGTATATAGATATGAATTTGATCAAATACAAACTATTCTTAACATATAAATTATTAACTATTTTCAATTCTTCAAACGTGAAAATCTACGATGACTTCATCACTTTATTTTTCTACACTAAGTCATCACTTTATTTTTCTACACCAACAATACTGAATCTATCTCTAAGTCTAAATTGTATTGTAAGTCACATGTAATTCTATATTCACGGCAAAAAAATAAACAAAATCTTTTACTTATCTCAAATTTCTCAAAAACTCATTTTATTTATTTATTTATTTATTGTATATCCAACCATTTTGGTGTCACCAAGTCAATCGTACGCATTTTTTTTGGAAACCCATTGATGTAATTTCAAATAGTTGTATATTTATATCATTATTGTCATTAGATGTGGTGTCATAATGTTATAAGCTTTTATCTCATTAAAAAAAATAGTATGTATCAAAAAATAAGCATAAACGGTAAAATCTCAAAATGATGTGCAATTATCCTAATAAATCATGACCAGATAATTCTTGTAAATAAACTACACAACAATGTTAAGTGTTTAATAATCTACTAAAATATTCTACTAAAACAATAAAAGTGATAAATATTATGTTAAAAAATTATATACTAAACTATTATTAGACACATGCTCACAAAAGTAGTTTCAAATAAATTGTAAATAGTTACTAACATAAAAATATAATATTATACATATATTTAAATACACATTTCAAAGTTTAATTACCCAAAAATAATAAGACATCACTTAATTATTAATGCAGTGTAGAACGTTAATTAATAAATTATAAAATTAACTTATATATTGTTTACTTAAATAAAACAACTGTTTTCAAAAACTAATAAAAATAATAAAAGAAATTGACATTATTCTTTAGTGCCAAGAGTCCAAGACCCAACAACAAATTTTTGTGAAAATATTGCTCATTCATTAGATGTTGTTCTTCGCAACATGCCAATGCCATATTTATCAATCTATATTTCCTCAATATCGCTCGTAATTTATTGGCCATCTATTCATGTCGGCGGATTTGACTTAATTAATTAAGAACTAATGATTGTTCCCTATTATCTTGATGGATTTAATTTAATTAATTAAAATTAATAGATTTAAAACAAAAATAATTGTTCATCCTCACCATAATGAAACTAAATCTTAGCCCACTCAATAAATTAAGTTTCAAAAACCTAGAAGTAAATAAATAAGTAAATTCCTCTTTGGCCATATCTCTCATCTCTCATCTCACTCTCTCTTCCTAATTCTCTGCAGAAGAGTATCTCAATTTCTCCCACTCTAATTTCTTTTTCTCAAAATTTTCGGTGAAACTCACCGATCTATTACCGCTATCGTGGCTTCCCCATTTTCTCCCTTATTCTCGGCCGATCGGACAAAATTGTTGCTGTCTCTGCCGTTCACTCACGCTAGCACACCATCTCTCCACTGCCGCCGTGGACTTCTGCTCGCAGCTCGCTTCTCAGCCTCAATCCAACAACATCAAGAAGCCATGTTTCTTCTTCTTCTTCTTCTTCTTCTTCTTCTTCTTCTTCTTCTTCTTCTTCTTCTTCTTCTTCTTCTTGATCTGCAGGTTTGTGCATTTTTGTGAATTAGGATACATGGATCTCAAAATGGGTATGTTACGATTTGTGATATATTGAGCGCCAATTTGGAACTCTTTTGCTTTTATTTCTTAGAGCCAAAGGCTCTATTTGCATTGCTTTATTAAATGGATATTAACCATTAAATTTTCAAGCAATTTATTATTAAAAATTGCATATCTTAGTGAGCAAGTTTGGGATGGAGAAGAAATGGTTTGGGCACCAAATAGGCCACCATTTGGCTTTTATCTGTGTCACAGCCCGACTCGGCTAATCCCGAAGGAATGCCTTATCGGACCGTGACTTGGGGTTGGATTAAAGAAGTGAGAAAGAAAAGGGGGATCTTTGTGTTGATTTCTACCCACATCATTGGTAAGGAAACATGGGTAAATGCGGAAGCATAAGTGATAGCAAGGGCGACTCAGAGAGTCTGACCAAACAATAGTTGATTATGTAATCACTACTAGAATATTCAAAAGTTCAACATATAACTAAAATTCAAAAGAGTTAAAGAGTTTGAAGCGGAATAAACGTGTGAGATATGCATATGAAGATGCATTCTCAAGGTGAACCAAAATATATTCCATTTCCATCGACAAAAGATATCTCGCTCAACTCCACTCCGTTTCATCACCAGCTCAACCTGCACATCAAAAACGAGTATGCATGGCTAAGTACAAAGTACTCAGTGGGCACATGCCAAAATATTTTATATTTTCTTCACCAAATTATTCTGCCGTCACCACTGTAAGTCGCAAGGGTTTTGGTTTGAAAGACCTTGTGCTTACTAAATATTTTATCATTTTCCTAAAATCGACTGACTAGTCATTTTCCTACAACGTATAATCCAAATCGGCTATGGAACACGTCGGGAGGGAGGCCTCCCTTCACCCGAACGCACGACTGACCGCGAAGGGTTCATGCTAAGTGTACACAGTCCAAACGGCATCCACCAGTGGGACCCGAATTAAAATATCTTCATTGCCCACCAACCCGAATGTATATATACAAAACAATAAATATTTTGGCGCATAATATCGCATTTAAACATTTGCGTTCAAGAAAGCAATAAAGCATAAGCGATGAAACGATTTTCATAAAAAACATATTTTGTTTAGATAAGAATGTCCACCCCAAGAATTCTCCTTCTTGAAGTACCTACTAACAATCCTTTGTCGTTTTCGGTTACGTTTACGCCGAACCTTGTCAACGTAAGAAATATAATTTAGTACATCATTCACTTCTTTCGAGAAGCATCGCTAAGATTCAACGAACTCGATATCTGTTAAGTCTTAGAGTTTCTGGGTTTTTGGATTTTCGTTATCGGTACGACTCAGTTAACAACTATATTTCGTCTATTCGGTTCGTCTCGCCATGACGATAGATGGCACTTCGTCGTTGCATTCTTCCATTCCATCGATGTTTTTGCATGTCGTTTCGTACAACTTATGAATCCTAAGTTCATAACTAATATTCATCGTTTGTTACCGTGCATCAACGATTTCGAGTTTCAATACCTCATTCGTTACTAATATTTTCTCGTCGCGTTTCTCACCTCACACGTCCCACATATTCTAACAGTGAAACTATACTAAAACTACACAATCAATAAATATTTCTCGTAATTCAATCATCATCTAACAAACGTTTTACAAATTAAAGTTACTTAAATAATATTTCTCAAGCATCTAATTGACATAATCAATATCATTAAGTAATTAAATCTCTAATTTATTTAAGTAATCCATAATTACAAGTTCAATTAAATGGATCAAATTAAAAGTCCAGTAATATTTGATTAATCAATCAAATGAATTTAATTCATCTTAGGTATCCACTAATTAGGATTTATTTCCAATCACCTCCTATTTAGCAATTAGCTTAAGGTTCATCTTATTACATAAATATATCCTTTAAAAAGAATAATTCTCAAATTGTCCCTTAACATAATTAATTAATTATGCTATTCAATTTCTAAAAAAATTAGATTTTATTTAATTATTAAATTGGGTCCACCTATCGATTTCTTACCCTAAAGCTTCAAACAAATCCGTATACTATCCTTAGTCTTTTGATTAAACATATCCCAATTTTATTTTTAAAAACAATAACACAACATAATATACATATATATGGTTTAAGAGTTTTTCAAAAATCAACTCTACACACTAATATAATACCATTACTGCAATAAACATCTTAATCCTTCACCTAGGCGGGTTCTTAACAACAAAGATGACTTACGACATCATGCTGCCTAACACGTTAAGTATGTCCTAGTCTTTTAGGCATCAGAAGCTTTTGTAGCTCTGATACCATAAAGGGGATATGGTGTGTGTTTTCGGGTTACACATTAAACCACATAAAGAAAATAGATAGAGCTCACACAGAACTCTTTTGATGGAGAAAAAACAGGGACGAAGCCTTCTTCTCCTCTGAAATTTGCAGCAGTATTTTGTACAGATTTTTTTTATGGGGTATTGGGATATATTATTTGGCTCTTAAGGATTGATATATAATTTGTTATCGGCTATAGGAGTAAGAAAACAGAAAGCTTAGAAACTCATGGTTGTTTGAGAATGCAAGGATTTTATTGATATCTCTCCGGGGTTGCATTTTACAATGAATAACTTATGTATTTTTATAGGCAACTTAAAACAACTATTACAATTTCTTTGTCAATGAGATGTAATGAATTAGATAATGACATATTCCTAACTATAAGAAAAAATAACATCTACCTAGCTAAAGATAAGAGTAGAGATGGCTAAATGTTTTACACACTATCCACCTATCATTTCTTACTTATGCTATTTATTATTGATCACCTACCATTCTATACGTGTAAAAGAAAAACAGAAAAAAGAAGAAAATTACCAAAGAAAAATAGTTACAAAATAATAATTGTCACAAATCTGTCTAATCTTTCAGAAATCTCGATGAGTTTCTGGAATTGTGTCGCAACTTTCAAAATCATCAATGTCTTCTTCTTCTTTATCTGTATTGATGATAGCATTTTCTTCATCTGTAAGGCTATCACCTTCTTCGCTGAAAGGAATGAACATATTCCAATTTGGTGTTACCCATATTTGTAAATAATGTCCTTCAGCCGCAAGTTTGTACTTCATCCATAATTCAGTTTTAGGGATATTTCAGACTTCTGAAATATATTAATTTGTTCTTCATAATACTAAAATGAAAAATAATCTGGTTCCCTCTTTTTGAATTTGGTTTGAAGATATCGTCGAGAATATTCAATTTCTGCATGTAAATTCTTTTTCTGGTCGGACGATAACTGTGTGATGTAGCTTCTGGAAGAGAAGCTAAAATTTTGTTGTAGATCTTTTATTTGGAGGATAATGATGACATATTGCCAGCTGTCAATAAAAATTTTTCTCCCATTTTATTCATCAGGTCTTCTGTTTTTCTGTAAGATTGAATTCCATGAAATCAATCATACCATTGTAGTAAAAATTGATTATCATTTCTTCTGGCATGTCGGTCTTGTTTAAATCAATCTGTAGAAGCACAAGGCCAGGAACTCTGATCTGTTCATCTGTTAAGATTTCTTCTTTCTGTTAAATTTATAAAAATTAGGCCTTTGTATAATTTTTACGCCTTTGTATTTTAACTCATTGAAATAAATTTCAACAAGTTTCTTTTGTAAACTAACAAGGATTTGAGGAAATCCATGTAAAACCTTTGTAGAAATAAACTCCTCAAGGTCAGGAGCAATTTCCAGGACTGGTTCCATTGTTTCTCTCCAGGGAATATCATGGATTCTGGTTTTAAAATTTTCAAAACTTCTTGGAGGTGGAACATGCTGGGTTTTGTATTTCAAAAAATCAATTTTTTGATTCAAGTTTGTAATAGTTTGTAATAGTTGATTCCATTGTTTCTCTCCAGGGAATAGTTTGTAAACTTTTCAACTGATTGTTTAGATTAGAAGTTTTCTTTTGAAAATCCACAAGTTGTGATTCATAATTTTTTAGCAAAGATGACTAATGTAGAATCACAAAACTTGGGTTTTCTTGTGCAATCTGAGCAAAACTTTTGACTTCCTCTGGTTCAATAAAAAATTCTTGTAAACCAAAAGGCTTCTCTAGCATTTGATAATGCTTCTGAAAAACTGTAATAACATTTCCAAAGAGGTTTAGGATAATTAATATATTTTCGAACAGTATTAAAGTTATGAAAAACTCCAATTTTTGTTCATCTGAAAATAATATAATGTGTAAACTTCTTTTGAGGTTGTTCTGTTTTTTTATTTTGTTCAGAAAAGTAAAATGCCAGAGCTTTTAAAACTTGGACTTTAAAAGCTGTAGTTTTTGGCAATGTCTGTATATGTCATAGATTATCAAGGATAACTTGTTGTCTTTGTGTAACCTTTCTAATTGCTCTAAACTGCATAGCAGGATTTGAACATTTTTGTAAAGTTACCGTTCCATATTGAACTTCATCTTTTTAATCTTTGGTTTCTCTTATTTTAGAGAGTTGTGTAACACTTTTGATTTCTTCGTCTGAAGAAATATCCATAGGATAATTTCTCTCAGAACTTAAACTGTATAGTTTTTCTTCCCTTCGTGTCTTAGAGACTTCGGGCTGTGTAATTTCTCATTTTCTTTTGAAGGCTTTATAATTTTTCTATCCATTTCCTGCATAAAAAAGACGATTTATCTTTCTAGATAATAGGTTAGCAATATTATTATCTTTACCTTTTATATGTTCGAATTTTACTCTATAATTATTTCCTTGAATTATTTGTTATAAATTTATCCATCTTGTCTTATTAACTTTTTACTATTAGCATTATTAATAAATTTTACAATAGCTTCAATCTGTCTCGACGGTGAACTCATTTTTAACCATATTTTAAATTTTTCTAATGAATTTATTAATGTGTCAGATTTCATAATCTAAAGATGTCCAATTTAAACATGTTTTATTAAAGTTTTCACTAGCATAAGCAACTATTCTTTCTTCATTTTTTGGACTAAATTTATGGGATTTACAAATTAAAACTGCTCCCCATCCTTCTTTACATCCATCACATTGAATAATTATATAACTATCAGTTGTAGGTAATTCTAAAGGTTTAATATTTTTTATTTCAGTTTTAATTTTCTGGATAAGTTTTTCATCTTCTATATTAAAATGTCGTTGACCATTTTTAGTAGTTTTACTATATAACGGACCAACTAATTTACTAAGATTTGAAACAAACTTTCTAGCATAATTTACTAGTCCTAAAAATGATTGTATTTGTTTTAAATTTGTTAATTTATTCAGAAATTCTAAAATTTTAGTAGCAATATGGGGTTGTAATTCTATTTTTCCATTTCCAATTTCTAATCCCAAAAACGAAATTTTTCCTTTAAATAATTCCATTTTCCTTTTACTGATTACTATACCATTCTTTTCAATTTCCTTAAATATATTATTTAAATGTTCTTCATGTTATTTTAAATCATTACTTGCTACAAGAATATCATCAATATATACTAGACAAAATTTATATTTTAAAAATATATTATCCATAAATCTTTGAAAGATAGCATGCGCATTTTTTAACCCAAAACTTAATACATTCCATTCAAATTGTCCTTCTGGACAAGTAAAAGCAGTCCATGGTTTAAACAATTCTTCTAATTTTAACTGATTATATCCATTTTTTAAATCAAATTTACTAAATATCTTTTTATTTTATATAAGTGTTATCAAAGTTTTTTTATTTGGTATATTGTAACCATCATCTTCACAGTTATCATTTAATCTTTTATAATTGTATACTATCCTAGGTTTTCCTCTTTTTATTTCCGAATAATTTCTAACTATAAAAGTTGTAGATCTATGAGGACTTTCTGAATGTCTAATTAATCCTCGTTTTAGTATTTCATTAATTTATTTTCTAAACTCTTCTACATCTTCTGC
Source organism: Salvia rosmarinus (assembly GCA_036937905.1). Lineage (NCBI taxonomy): Eukaryota > Viridiplantae > Streptophyta > Magnoliopsida > Lamiales > Lamiaceae > Salvia > Salvia rosmarinus. The sequence continues at coordinate 12,865,593 of CM072815.1, forward strand.
ACTATACTCTCCATTCTTTGTTCTAATTGTAATTTTAGGTAACTTTATTTTTATTTTACAAACATAATTTACTTTTGCTTTTGTAATATCTTCTCATATTAATCCTATTTTTTCTAATCTTAATATTATAGGATAATTTTTACTTGTTGTAATATCAGGCCCTTTTTCTAATTCTTGTGAAATAAATTGTGAGAATAATTTTATTGCTTCATTTTCAATGAAATTATTTTGTTTATTTTGTATTTGTTTTAAAAAATCTAATTCTCCTAATCCACCACGCTTTCGGGCAAACTCTGATGTATGTGTATATCTATGTGTTGGACGATATCTTCAAACCAAATTCAAAAAGAGGAACCAGATTATTTTTCATTTCAGTATTCTGAAGAACAAATTAATATATTTCAGAAGTCTGAAAATATCCCTAAAATTGAATTATGGATGAAGTACAAACTTGCGGCTGAAGGACATTATTTACAAATATGGGTAACATCAAATTGGAATATGTTCCTTCCTTTCAGCGGAGAAGGTGATAGCCTTACAGATGAAGAAAATGCTATCATCAATACAGATAAAGAAGAAGAAGACATTGATGATTCTCAAAGTTGCGACACAATTCTAGAAACTCATCGAGATTTTTGAAAGATTAGACAGATTTGTGACAATTATTATTTTGTAACTGTTTTTCTTTTGTAATTTTCTTATTTTTCCTGTTTTTCTTTTACACGTATAGAATGGTAGGTGATCAATAATAAATAGCATTAAAGTAAGAAATGATAGGTGGATGGCGTGTAAAACATTTAGCCATCTCTATTCTTATCTTTAGCTAGGTAGATGTTATTTTTCTTATAGTTAGGAAGATGTCATTATCTAATTCATTACATCTCATTGACAAAGAAATTGTAATAGTTGTTTTAAGTTGCCAATAAAAAGGCATAAATTATTCATTGTAAAATACAACCGCCAGAGAGATATCAATAAAATCCTTGCATTCTCAAACAACCATGAGTTTCTAAGCTTTCTGTTTTCTTACTCCTATAGCCGATAACAAATTTTATACCCATCCTTAAGAGCCAAATAATATATCCCAATACCCCATAAAAAAAATCTGTACAAAATACTACTGCAAATTTCAGAGGAGGAGAAGGATCCATCCCTATTTTCTCCATCAAAAGAGTTCTATGTGAGCTCTATTAGGTATTTTCTATTTTCTTTCTGTGGTTTAATGTGTAACCCGAAAAACACACCCTACCCCCTTTATATATATATATATTGGGAAGGGTTAACATGAGAACCATTTTTATTGTGAGAACATGAGAAATGAATACGCTATGAAAGTTAATGAATACGCTGTGAAAGTTAATGAATAAAAAAAAATAGAATTTTTGGCTCTCATGGGATTCGAACCCTGGTGAAAATTCTAAATTTTTGGATTCATTAATTTTCACAGCGTATTCATTAACTTTCATAGTATATTCATTTTGTTCGTAAAGAATTTTCGTAGTTCTTAGTTCTCACGTTAAAATTGGTTCTTATTTGAACCTCACTCTATATATATATAGGGGTTGGTTATAGAAGGAACCACCCCTAAGATAAGAAATGAGAACCAATCTACACCTTATATATCATTTGATCTAATGGTTGTGGTTAATTCATGGTCAAAACCGAGTTGTGACCAATTATTTATAATTTTTAATTCATTAATGACGTGCATAGTGATTTGAGGGCATTAATGTAATTCTAATATTTTACCTTATCCCAAATAACCATCCACCTTCCTAGAATTACTTACATCTATCTCAAATTTTCCTAATCTTCTTGTCTTCTATTCTGGTTGTTTAATAATACAGTTTTCAGGGATTTAGACGGTAATCTAATTTATGTTGATTCTGTTGATGAGATGGGGAACCTCAGTCAAGAAATCGTACCTGAGGAAAAGGCATGTCCTTTCATATTTCAGTGTTTCTATATCTGTTCCACTGTAACTTGTTGTCGAATTGTTTTTCAAATGGTATTGTTCCGAATCAAATGTTTATAAAACCCATATGTCATATATGTTTTGACTGCCTTCTCCGACTGCATGGTAGAATCAAGATGGAAAAAACACAATGAAAAAACATGAAGCCAAATATATTCGGGTTATGCATCTTTATTTCCACCATAGACTTGTTAGTCTCCGATGATTGATATGATTTAATAGGCAATTTCATAAAATCATTACCTTTTGATTTTGGGTAAATAACCTAAATTGTTTCAGCGTTAGAAACTTAGAACCACTCCAGCTATAAAATGACATCGTTTCTGTGGTTCATGTCACACAAGCTTTGTCAAAATATTGAAAAAATAGAAGAAATGCTTTACCGTGGACAAACTTTTCAAAAGAAAATATTAAGTTGGTTGATGATAATTTTTTATGTGAAATTGGACGATGATTTCCACTTGAAAACAGCTTATGCCTCGTTTTTATCTACTGCATATAGAAACCGAGCTGGATTTGGAATCCTAATTTATTAATTTCTTGAAGATGATCAAAATTAAAAAATATGATTTTTAGGCCATTTTATCACTTAAACCTGCTTTGTTATTTTAGTATTTCCTTTGCCAATAATTTACTTCTATATTGCACTTATAGAGACTAAAAACCGTGAGAGTACAAGTGGTATTGATGGTGTACAAGGTACTGCTTTCCAAACAGTTTCCTGCAGTGTCGCTTTGGCCAATCACCAGTATCCATAACTTCGCCAGTGAATACCTCATTTATCAGGTCTTTGAAAATCTGGCGTTCAATGTCCAGCACCAGAGCAAGGCCCTCACCACGATAATCTACCCAATCTTCTGAATTATGTATCATAATTTATTTAGAACAGAAGAGTGAAATCTTATTTTGAGAAATATCAGTTTGTGAAGTGTAGTGTATATTTATATGAATACCTCTGGAGGTTTTTGTGATTTGAACGTGATTCCCTATTTATTTACGCAACTACTATCTTATGCACAACTAATATATAGTTATGCACAAGATATGGTGGTACATGCACACCAATACTGTTAATAAGTGAATATGTGCAACTAATATATAGTTATGTACAAGATACGGTGGTACATGCACAACAATATTGTTAATAAATAAATAAAATTTAACAGACAAACTGACAAAAAAAAAATATATTAATAGATACTATACAGTAGTGATTGATATGCAATTGAAGTTCGTATTATGCACTTGTTTATTTATTTTATTCATATTTTATAGATATGTTATTTGATTGTTAAGTGTTCATGTTTAAATCAAAACACACAAAAGAAAATGACGCAACTACAATATACACTAAACAAGATACAATGATCGAAATATTTGTTAGGTCATGTATAATCTGATTTGTTAATTTATTAAGTAATGAAAAAATATGTTACTGATTGGCTACAAACATGATATAAACGTTAAAAAAAAGGTCAAACATGATATACACATAAACAATGTGCAGTATGCGTACCTACAATGTGCAGTATGCGTACCTAGTGATGCCATGAAGGTTTTACAATGGAGAAGAAGACTGAAAAAATCGATCAAATATGCCATGAAGATTTGTGTTAATCTCAATAATTGATGTAATCTATTTTTGGAATAAATAAACATGCATAACAAATCCCATTAAATCTGGATGAATATATATACATTAGATTTAGAGTGTATATGACAAAAATGGCCTTCCCCATATTATTGAAGCTTAATAACATCAGTTTATGGGATAAAATATGAACCTCACGATGCACTCAAATCAAGGGTAGAAATTAGTTCTCATTTCTTATATTTTTAATGGTTCTCATTTGATCCAATACCTATATATATATATATATATATATATATAGAGAGAGAGAGAGAGAGAGAGAGAGAATGGATCAAATGAGAATTACATCTCTTTTGCGAACTCTACGAACTATCATAACACGTGTAAAAATGATGCATAAAACGGTATAAAGTAGTACACAACAAAAACTTTCTAAAATTGTTTTGTTGTGCAATAATTTTAGAATGTTTTCGTTGTGCACAAATTTATAGATTTGTTCATCGACATTTTGCGTATGTGCATAGATCTCAAGTTCTCAAAAAAGATGAGTTCTCATTGAATCCAACCATATATATATATATTTTACATAGAAGTTATATGTAATTTCATAACTTTTTATCAGATCTTGAATAATGACCACCTATCCACTTGTGAGTGTGTTAATGTGCTCATATAGATACAAAATATTAATTTAAAGCTAGAAATTAACAATAAATTTTTGATGAGAAAGCAAACCTTAATTGCATGGTAATTTTGTGGCACTATCGTTATATGTCCATGGGATAGGCAATTGTCTCCTATATAACTAAAATCATATATATATATATATATATATATATATATATATATATATATATATATATATATATAACAATGGTTTTATGTGATAATGATTTTTATGTGTCATAATCATGCACTTTTTCATGATAATAATAAATTATATAAAGATCAATGTTCAAATTTATTCCTAATTATTTATGCACTAAGAAAAGTTTTTATTTGATTTCTTTTTATCGTATATTTGTTTTGTTTTGGATGGGGGAGGATGGTCGCGTTTAAATAATCATAAACAATATATGTATTTAGAAATTCAATAAAGCTATACGGCCATATTATGGTTGACCACATAGGATATTTTAGTAATTACCAATATAATTAATTAATAAAATAATAAATATTAAATTAATGTGTTAATTATTTTTACATAAATGTCTTTTTCCCACCTATTCTGAAATGTATTAATTTTACTAATTTTAAATTTAAATTAAAAATTTTCATTCGATAGGGATAAAAATGTAATTTCATAAGATGATTTTAATGTAAAACTAATTTTTTTAATATATCAAATATTAAATAAACGATTTTTTCATTAAATAAAGTTGATTATGGCTGACTACATTATGGTCGAATAACATCACTAACATACATAAATTTTTTATGTATAGTGCATATAATTCCAAGACTTTAAAATTTAGTCGGCTTTAAATGAGCTGACCATTTGAAGCAAGATAATCAAAGCCTATTGTCAAAAATCATGGACTTAACACTCATTTGAAAATTAATAAATCCAACTATACATGACTCAATATAAGTATTGATTAATCACCGCAAAATGAATTAACCATAGTTGCGTAAGTTACTAGTTAGTCACGACACGGAAAACAATATGAGGGATTCGATTGTGAGACCATTTGAAGGTCAAAATTGTAAAATTGGTGGAGATCTGAATTCAAACACAACCAAACAATAATAAAATTATAAATATGCAATCAAGAGTTCAAACCCAAATAGTAGGGTCGGATTAAAAAAATGAAGGCCGAGACAGAACCTTAAATCAACATATATATATAAAGAATAAATTTTATAAAAAATTCATTTCATTGCTTTCTCGGCTGCACCATCTTTTTTAACCATATTTTTATTGTTTCTAACAAATTTATCAAGTGTTTCATGTTGAGATTTAATTAACATATAAATTTTTTTCTATATTTTTTCATAGCTATTTTAATATTTTCTATTAGGCATATTTTATCAAAACAATTTAACAAAAATAATCTAGATAAATCAGAATAACAAGCTACAAAATACCAACTAAAACTAAAAAATTTAATGGGCGCTACAATTAATTAAATATAAGAAAATATCAACAAACGTTAAACTATATATATATATATATATATATATTGTTGCAAAAATACAATTAAAACTGTAAAATTAAAGTTGAAAAGGATTATTTTGTTTTGTTTTTTTTAAAAATTCGATTAAAAATGATTTTTTAGATAGAAGCTTTTTCGGAAACAATTTCTGCAAGTAAAGTTTAATTTTGAAAATTAAAAATAGCAGACAAAACGAAAGAGAGTATTTGAACCATGGGTTACACAACAAAGCATGAACTTAAAACCAAACTAGAAACCACTACGCCTTAACAAATAAGTTGTTATTTTTTAAGCACACAATATATATGTATAAATATGTATAAAACTAGAAACCACTACGCCTTATAAATATGTATATAAAAAAAAATCTGTGTGTGTGTGTGTTGGCCTAGTGGTAGAGTGGTTAATGCCCGAGGCCAAATGTCTCGGGTTCGAGTCCACCGTGACGCAGCCTTTAAAATTTCTGTATTAATTGACCCAAAAAATGTATAAAACTACATAATTATCAATACGCACCTTAATTTTTCAGAGGCCTGAGGCGGCCCGCTCACTTGCCGCAAAGGCCAATCGGCCCATCGATAGGATACGGCCCAACTACTAGGCCCAAGCATTAGGCCCAATATAAATGGGCCCCAACATTAAGCTCGGCCTATGCAAGTTCGGCCCAAGAAGACTCCTAAACCAACTACAACTCAAATCACAAGTGGAGACGCGAAGATTGAGATGCATATCTAAAGAATCCTTATGAGAGAAGACTTCAGTAGAGTAAAACTCAATATAATGGTGTATAAATAGAGGCTAGATTAGACGGAAGAAGATCACCACACTCTTTGTAATCGCTTACACACTCAATACACATATACTCTCTTGCTCCGTGGACGTAGATCTATTTCAACAGATCGAACCACGTTAATTCCTCGTGTTCATCGCGCATTTATTACCTTACGAAATTAAGATCGATCACTGGCGCCGTCTGTGGGAACGAAAATTTTGTGTTATCAATCAACTTTTTCTCAGGTAACAATCACAACGATGAATACAAGAAGCATTACATCCAGGGCTGCTACCGGCAACAATAACGGCGGCAGGACGCGCCGAACTCGGCTTGGGAAAAACCCGATAAGAGATACGACCCCCGAAGGACACGTTCAAAGTCTCGATGAGCGAGGCAACCCTATCCTGCGTGAAGAAGAAGAGTACCGTAGTGAATGAGGTCGCAACAGTAACCGAGAGGAATCCCTAGCACCGCAGTTGAACCTTGACGAGGGAGTTAAAGGGTTCCTCGAAAAGAATAAGGAAAGCTTCCTCCAGTACCTCAACCGAGAACAAGGTCGGCATTATCATGAAGAAAAGGACGCCGAAACCTCATCAAAGCACGAGGCGGCACAGCGAGGTGAATCCCCTAGCCTCCGGATGATAGGCGCTCGTGCTGCGGATAATACCTCTACACGGGTTGGTTTCCAAACCGACCGTGCAAGGGATGAGCAGCGTTGGGTAGGACTTCATGATCACCGCGAGGTCGATCCCCACAATTATAACGAGTCCGACCGACGACCTCAGCATCGTTCTGTGGGAGACGGGTTCGATGGATACGGGAGGATCATTACCCCTTTCTCCAACGAGATACTCGACACTCCTCTCCCGGACAAGTACCGGGTGCCAAGTATCGCCCCCTATGACGGACTGCGGGATCCACAAAACTTCCTTTCTCAATTCCAATACAACATGATCAACCAGCGTCTCAACACCATCCACATGTGCAAGCTGTTCCCGGAGTTACTGATCGACAACGCCCGCCGGTGGTTCGACAGTTTACCTACCGGTAGTATTGGATCTTACCGAGATCTAATGGAAGCCTTTCATCGAAGGTTCTTCCAAAAAGCCGAGTCCAAGACCACATCGGCTCATCTCCTCACCGTGAGACAAGACCGAGGTGAGTCCATCAGCGACTTCATGACCAGGTTCAACAAGGAATGCCTAAAAGTCGAGGACGTAAACGACCTCCTCATTATATCGGCTTTCTAAACGGCATCTTGCCTGGGGCCCTATATAAGGAGATTGTCAAGTACGAGCCCCGTACTGCGTCGGAGCTGTGGCGCATAGCAGATCGGTTTGCCAAAGTGGACGAAGCGGATAGGAGAAAGCGCGAAGCGGAAAAGATGGAGCCCTCTGACAAGAAGAGGAAAGAAGATGGTCGATGAGTGTAATATCCCGAATTTCTGGACTTAAATTTTTTTTTTTTTAAAAATAAAGAAGTAGTTCTGAAGAAAATAAGAATGAAAGTGAACGTCGGTAATTGACAATTTGAAATAGATCGAAATTTTCTTTAAAATTTCAAATAAAATAATTTTTAAACAATAAATAAATATGTTTTTAGGTATATAAGGAATATTACTACACTTAGAAAAGAAAAGAAACATTTTCTCCTAATTGATTCATTATTTTCGAAACTTATGTGCTTATATGATTAATTTATGAACTTGGCATGAGATCACTTTATATTATGTGACAAATGTTATTTTATTTTACATATAGTATATTATTTAGCCAAGTATTATACTAAGAAGGAAAAAGAAATATTTTTCTTATTTAATTGATGACTCTCGAAAATTTGCATGAAATAAGATTAATTTGTGATCACATGATTTTATAATATGAGTTGTCATGTTTATCTTGTATTACATGATAAGGTAATTATCTTGGAACACCCTAGCATTTTCAAAAATAAGGTGGAAATGATAAGGTTTGATTATGACATTTTTAGGATAAGATATGCTATGATATTTTATAATATGATAAGATAAGGTTGTGACTAGATTATGACTAAGCTTAGGATAATGTTTATCTCATTAAAATGTGTAGCAAAGTGATAAGCATCATGAAGGATAAAATTTATTTCTAGAAATACATCATTTTCGAAAATGATGATTTTGTGTAATAAGTTTAGCAAATAATTTAATTAATTATTTAAGCTTTAGTATTGGATAAATATCATGGAATCTAGATCAATCTTATCATCTAGAAGCTATATAAATTTCGAAATTTAAGAATTAAGGTAAGGATGGAATTTTGAAAATTTAATCCTAAGAAAACCCTAGTTTTCGAAAATATTGGAAAATTAATAAGAAATGTTCTAAAATTTATTTTATGACATAATATCATTATATTTATGTAATTTATCATGAAAATAATATTGGTTATGAAAAGAATGAAAGTTTAATAATTTATCCTTAATTTTGGATTATTTGCCGATAACTTTACTAAAGTATATGAAATTGATCTTAATTAATTTTCCTATGATCTAAATTATTATCTAAGATGAATATTATGTCATATATCTATTAATTGGAGAAAAATAAAATATTTAACATATATTATATATAGGGGGCGAAATTTTTGACTTTATGGTGTGAAATGTGTATAAATATCATGCTATAATTAATGGGAGATAATTATTATGATCTTATCATGTTATGAGTTGTAAAGTAGAGATAGTGAGCAATTAAAACAAGTAACCTATGTTTTTATTTAATGTAGCCGAAAATTTTGACTTAGTATAAGGTTGGAAATAATTTTTAAACTCTTGAATATAATACCTTATCCTATAGTTGAAATTGTTGACTTTTATAATATGATATTATTATAAGATAATACTATAGTATAAGGTATAAAAAAAATAAAAATTAAACCTAAGGAACTAGAGGTGGCCGAACACACACATATACAATACATAATGTGTAATTTTTCTATTCTATGATTCATATAAAATAAATTAATTAAATAGTTAAAAAAAAAAAAAACTATAGAATAAAATAAAATAATTGTTTTATATGCTTAGGGGGTGGCGACAACTACTAGCAATTAGGATATGAGTTGTAATTTAATTTTACACCTAGATATGATATGATTTCAAAAGATAAGATAAGATATGATAATTAATGTATAAGATAAGGTCAAATTTGTTTCTTATACAACTTGCAAGGTTCAAAATTAAGAAGATAAAGGAGTTGCAATTTTGACTTTAGAATAAGATATTTTATAAAGTAATGATTAAATATACTTTATAAACTCTATAAATAGGAGACCACCCCATTACACCATACCATGACCGAAAATAAGAAGAAATATAGAGAGAAAAAGAGAGTGTTCTTCATAGTGTTCTTCGATCGTAGAAAGAAAAACGTCACGACATCGATCGAATTCGATCACAAGGTTAGAAATCGTACCACACTTGTTATACATGTTAAATTGTTAGAAAGTCATATATAATATGTTAGGATGCTTATTTTCGATATTTATGTTGAATATGTGCTATATGTTTCAAAGTATGTGTTAAATTATTTATATGATGTTTATAAGCATGAATTATCAACTAATACAAAGTTAAGCATGTATTAAATACATGATGATATGATCGAAAATAAGGAGAAATCATATGTTGATGTATATGAATTTTAATTGTTGTTTTGAGCATGAAATAATGATAGTTATTAATAAACAAGATTGTATGATTTTATGTGGAATTTTGGAAAACCTAAGTATATATCCTATTAATTTGAAAATTATAGAGTAATTATATGATGAGATATAATTCATGTTTTAATGTTAGAATAACATATTGATGATGTAGATTAATAATATAGTGTTATATGAATTTATTGGAATTTCTAAAAATTAATTGTACCTAAGTCTATTTTCGAAAAATATGTACTTAGGACATATTGAGGAATAATTCATGATTTATGGAAATTATGTCATATTATTAATTTATGATGATAATAATATGCTATATGAATTAATTAAAATTTTTGGAAAAGATTTGGATAATTATTTGTAATTTTCGAAAATTATGCTAAGAAGGAATCATGATGTGAAATTTTTCTATGTTATAAGATACATGGATTCTATGTTAGTAATATGTGGAAATTTGATCCATATATGTGTAAAATCGAAAATTACAAGGGTATAGTTGGAAATCAATAGAAATAGGAACATATACGTGTAAGATGATAGTTATATAAGAAATACCGAAACGACGATGAGAATAAGTTGAAAAGGTATAAACGCATTTAAGTATATCGATACGATAGTTCGTAATAACGTTAGTGATAAAGTTGATATTAGTACGTTCGTTGGTTCGAATCGATGATTCTTGCAAAGCATAACGATATGCTAAAAAACTCGTTTCTTACGTTGATAAGGTCTGACTCGAAGGAGAACGGAACCGAGAATAGAAACTAGTGACTTAAGAAACCTTAAGTCCTCGAGGTGGGCACTCTTTTCAAAAGATTTTACAAGCTTTCTCGAAAGTATTTTATCGTTATTGCTTTATCGCTTTCTTATGAAAATGTTGAGCTACGATATTGTCTCGCCGAAAATGTTTTGAGTTTTGTATATGTCCATTCGGGTTGCACAGGGCAACAGGAAGTTTCTGGTCGGATCCCAGCCTGGAGGTGTAAGTAGAAATTCCAGCTAGGGTTGTGTACACGTGTTGGGCCTCGAACATTGGGCGGTCATGCTCTGAACATTGGGCGGTTAGTTGCGTCGGTGTAGGGAGGCCTCCTCCCGCGCGCTTATCCATAGCCGACTTGGAATATACGTTGTGGTTGTTGTTGTGATATGAAAACGCCGCTGGCGATGATTTTGAGAAATGAGAAAATGTTTTAGTAAGAACAAGGCTTTTCAATAAAACCCTGTGTCTTCTTGTGGTGATGGCGAGACAATATTTCGTAAAATAAAAATGTTTTCGGCATGTGTCCATTGGGTACATTTGTACTCAGCCCTGCATGTTTGTTTTTAAATGTGCAGGTTGAGCGGGTGATGGAACTGAGCAGGAGTTGAGCGGAATCCTTTTTGATAAATAGTATGGAGCATTTTGGTTCACCTTGAGAATGCATCTTCACATGCATGTCTCACACGTTATTCCGCTGCCAAACTCTTGAGTTCCCTTATATTTTTGATATTATGTTAAGATCTCGAATGCTTTGCTAAAAGCCTTGTATTAGCTACTGTTTTGCCAGTACTTTTGAACAAATCATTTATATAAGTCGTTTCTTTCTATCCTTCGAGTTATTTCATTATTAGCATCTATATTCCTTCACTTGAGAAATAAGTTGAAAACCCTATTCTTCTACGATTACTTAATCCCAAACCCCAAGTAGCAGTCCGGTAAGGTGGTGGCGAATCGGTCATTATGATGGTATCAGAGCCGGTCGTTTGCTTTGAACCAAAAATATTCTTTCTATCCAAAGTCTAGCTTGAGTCACTAGACTTCTATAAGTTAGTCATCTCCGCTCAACACTCCAGTTCATCACGCTCAACCAGCAAGGAAAAGTGGTTTCAAATAAAAAGGTACGCCTTTAAAAGTGTTAAGAGTTATATGTTTATGTTACAGTTTGAAAGAAACTTGAGTTATGAAAAAGCTTTGAAAGTGGACATGCCGTTTGAAAAACAGCTTTGAATTTTTGAAATGAGTAATGAAACCAGTGAGTGGTTTGTTTGTAAAGTCCATACCCGGTTGGTATGTGAAATGAAACCAGTGATTGGTTTGTTGGTGATGAATTTAGAAAGTTAAAGCTTATACCTAATTGGTATATGAGTATCGATGATAGACATATATAGAATTATATGTCAGAAAGTATAAATGTTATTCATGAAAGTGTTAGAGATGTGATGATAATGTTTTTCGAAAAATCTCTGTTTCAAAAGAACGTAGAAATGCTCTAAGTTTCACTATTTTGAGAACTTAGAATGAACGAGAACATAAGATTTCTCCTATGCCGTAGTACTTGATGAATTACGAGAACTCGAGAACTTAGAAATGCTTGTAAGACTAACTTAACGAAAGCAGAATGGGATGCTACGTGGAACGAAAGGAAGCTACAATAAACGAATGTTATTTACGGCATGGGCGTAATATCTTCAGTTAAAGTGCGATGAAACGAAGCTTTGGAACAACTATGGTTGACACGAAAAATCTAGAAACAATATACGAGCTGGGATATGGGTATGAAATGCTAAGTAAGAAAAGAACTTATAAGTTTGTGTTGAGATATGCACAAAGGTGTTTTGGATCATTAAGTTATCCCTATGATTTAAGTTTCTTTTGAGTTTAAGTTTGAAGTTTAAGTCTAGAAGGACTTACCTAGAACTATCTGTTTTCAGATAGCAGGAATGGGGAAGGATAAGGGTAAGAGTCCAATCACAAAAGCCACGAACCGAGGACTTACAATGGAATGGTTAAACCAAGGAGTTTTAAACACCAGGCCACGCTATCTTCCACCGTATGTACCTGAAATAGACGAAAATGGCCGACAGACCGGATCATATCGTCCAAGGGGATTGGGGGAGATACCATCACAACTCTACATGGAAACAAGCGCAACACGGAATCCTGATCCCGTAGAAGAAAGCAGAAGAAGGCAAAGACCGACTCTTTGGAGGATTTTGATCGCACTATGGAAGACTTGAAACGTCTTATACATGAGGCAAAGATATATCTAGAAACGGGCAAATTTCCAAGTGAGGAATATGATTCCGACGAAGGACACTCGGCGGTATAAGATCTTAAGATAATACGAGACTTATATAATTAGTGGGTAGTATGGTTAGTATGTGTGAATGTAGTTTTGTAATAATTAGAACGTTTAGTGGTGTCAAAGTTTTGATGTAAATAGAACATCACGATATGTACTAAAACAATTAGAAAGAATAATGAATGGAAAAGTCCTCATTGAGGCATTTTGACACTACATGTTGGGTGATTTTGGTGGAATGATATCAAGAATATGATATGTTAAGATTCTATGAGCATAATGATGTTATGTGCTAAGTAACAATTGAGTATTGATAAATTGTTTTGTTAAAACAATAAAGAATGCCTCCAAGAAGAGCATTGGGACGTAGAAGGAGAGAACAAACTCCGGAACCAGAATATCAACAACCACCACCACCACCTCGTAGGGTAGAAGAGTTATTCCTAAAGCAAAATCCACCCACGTTCAATGGAACTGGGAGCCCTGAGGAAGCTGAGAAATGGGTAAGGGCTATAGAAAGGATTTTCAACTTCCTGCATTGCACAGATCAAGAAAGACTCTCTTGTATTACTTTTCAAATGACGGGATCCGCCGATTTTTGGTGGGAAGCTCGAAGGAAAATCATGACACCCGAGCAAATGGAGGAGCTTACTTGGGAGGAATTTAAGACAATGTTATATGATAAGTATATCCCAAAAAGCTATAGAAAGAGACAGGAGATTGAATTTTTCAATCTTAAACAAGGAAACAAATCGGTAACCGAGTATGATCGGATCTTTTGTGACATGGCTAGATTTGCTCCAAACCAAGTAGACACTGACGGAAGATGGCCGATAAGTTTAGAGCGGGATTAAGGCATGAGATTAGGGTATCTCTTGCTAGTCATGGAATAATGACTTATCCGAGGCTTTAGGTAGAGCTTTGGATATAGAGGAAGCACTGCCGGAAGTTAAGCCAACACCAGCCCAAGTAGACAAAGGAAAAAGGAAATGGGAAGGAAACCCGAGAGGCAACTACTATAACCAGGCTGAGAGAAGGCCGTGGCAAAATAATCAAAGGCCCCGGTGGACCCAAGGGCAAGGGCAAGGACGTCCAATGAATTTTGGACAGGGTAGGAACAATCAGCGACAAATAATGAGTCCCCAATGTCCTCGATGCCGTAGACAACACGTTGGTCCTTGTGAAGCGGGGACGTAAACCGCTTTAGATGTGGTCAACAAGGGCATTTTGCAAGAGATTGCCCACAATTAGGACAAGGAATGATAGGTAGAACTAACCAACCACGACAAGCTCAACCGGTGCAAAGAACAACAACCAAGGGTTTTCGCTATCAACCAACAAAGAATGCGAGAATGACCAAGATAACCCGTGTGTATTAATGCGTTTAACATACGTTATCGACACGAGCTTTCTAAAGCAACCTTATTTCACGATCGCATGTCAATACTTAAGATTGAGTACGAAATGACGCATGAAGGCGTACGAATACTCTTAACCTTGAAAGCAAGTTACTACGTTAACTTTTGGCTGCTTGAACATAGATTTGAACATAGGACTTACCTTCCCTTGGAAACGATAGATTTGGCATAAACGATTAGTTGGAAATCTTGAGTAGTAAAATACTACGAAGATTGGAACACGAGAATGTTAGATCTAAGGATCTAAATAAAAGGATGAGTCAATATGAGAATATACGATGAAGAATGGATATGAGGCGGTAATGTTGAAAAGGCAATCACGTGGTGTGATGAAAAAGAATTTAGAAGCGTTATGAGCATACGCAAATTTCGAGGACGAAATTTCTTTAAGGGGGGTAAAATGTAATATCCCGAATTTCTGGACTTAAATTTTTTTTTTTAAAAATAAAGAAGTAGTTTACGAAGAAAATAAGAATGAAAGTGAACGTCGGTAATTGACAATTTGAAATAGATCGAAATTTTCTTTAAAATTTCAAATAAAATAATTTTTAAACAATAAATAAATATGTTCTTAGGTATATAAGGAATATTACTACACTTAGAAAAGAAAAGAAACATTTTCTCCTAATTGATTCATTATTTTCGAAACTTATGTGCTTATATGATTAATTTATGAACTTGGCATGAGATCACTTTATATTATGTGACAAATGTTATTTTATTTTACATATAGTATATTATTTAGCCAAGTATTATACTAAGAAGGAAAAAGAAATATTTTTCTTATTTAATTGATGACTCGAAAATTTGCATGAAATAAGATTAATTTGTGAATTAATTTGTGATCACATGATTTTATAATATGAGTTGTCATGTTTATCTTGTATTACATGATAAGGTAATTATCTTGGAACACCCTAGCATTTTCAAAAATAAGGTGGAAATGATAAGGTTTGATTATGACATTTTTAGGATAAGATATGCTATGATATTTTATAATATGATAAGATAAGGTTGTGACTAGATTATGACTAAGCTTAGGATAATGTTTATCTCATTAAAATGTGTAGCAAAGTGATAAGCATCATGAAGGATAAAATTTATTTCTAGAAATACATCATTTTCGAAAATGATGATTTTGTGTAATAAGTTTAGCAAATAATTTAATTAATTATTTAAGCTTTAGTATTGGATAAATATCATGGAATCTAGATCAATCTTATCATCTAGAAGCTATATAAATTTCGAAATTTAAGAATTAAGGTAAGGATGGAATTTTGAAAATTTAATCCTAAGAAAACCCTAGTTTTCGAAAATATTGGAAAATTAATAAGAAATGTTCTAAAATTTATTTTATGACATAATATCATTATATTTATGTAATTCATCATGAAAATAATATTGGTTATGAAAAGAATGAAAGTTTAATAATTTATCCTTAATTTTGGATTATTTGCCGATAACTTTACTAAAGTATATGAAATTGATCTTAATTAATTTTCCTATGATCTAAATTATTATCTAAGATGAATATTATGTCATATATCTATTAATTGGAGAAAATAAAATATTTAACATATATTATATATAGGGGCAAAATTTTTGACTTTATGGTGTGAAATGTATAAATATCATGCTATAATTAATGGGAGATAATTATTATGATCTTATCATGTTATGAGTTGTAAAGTAGAGATAGTGAGCAATTAAAACAAGTAACCTATGTTTTTATTTAATGTAGCGAAAATTTTGACTTAGTATAAGGTTGGAAATAATTTTAAACTCTTGAATATAATACCTTATCCTATAGTTGAAATTGTTGACTTTTATAATATGATATTATTATAAGATAATACTATAGTATAAGGTATAAAAAAAATAAAAATTAAACCTAAGGAACTAGAGGTGGCCGAACACACACATATACAATACATAATGTGTAATTTTTCTATTCTATGATTCATATAAAATAAATTAATTAAATAGTTAAAAAAAAAAAAAAACTATAGAATAAAATAAAATAATTGTTTTATATGCTTAGGGGGTGGCGACAACTACTAGCAATTAGGATATGAGTTGTAATTTAATTTTACACCTAGATATGATATGATTTCAAAAAGATAAGATAAGATATGATAATTAATGTATAAGATAAGG
This sequence comes from Salvia rosmarinus, assembly GCA_036937905.1. Lineage (NCBI taxonomy): Eukaryota > Viridiplantae > Streptophyta > Magnoliopsida > Lamiales > Lamiaceae > Salvia > Salvia rosmarinus. The sequence goes on from CM072815.1 coordinate 12,882,425, forward strand.
TCAAATTTGTTTCTTATACAACTTGCAAGGTTCAAAATTAAGAAGATAAAGGAGTTGCAATTTTGACTTTAGAATAAGATATTTTATAAAGTAATGATTAAATATACTTTATAAACTCTATAAATAGGAGACCACCCCCATTACACCATACCATGACCGAAAATAAGAAGAAATAGGAGAGAAAAATAGAGAGTGTTCTTCATAGTGTTCTTCGATCGTAGAAAGAAAAACGTCACGACGTCGATCGAATTCGATCACAAGGTTAGAAATCGTACCACTTTTGTTATACATGTTAAATTGTTAGAAATTCATATATAATATGTTAGGATGCTTATTTTCGATATTTATGTTGAATATGTGCTATATGTTTCAAAGTATGTGTTAAATTATTTATATGATGTTTATAAGCATGAATTATCAACTAATAAAGTTAAGCATGTATTAAATACATGATGATATGATCGAAAATAAGGAGAAATCATATGTTGATGTATATGAATTTTAATTGTTGTTTTGAGCATGAAATAATGATAGTTATTAATAAACAAGATTGTATGATTTTATGTGGAATTTTTGGAAAAACCTAAGTATATATCCTATTAATTTCGAAAATTATAGAGTAATTATATGATGAGATATAATTCATGTTTTAATGTTAGAATAACATATTGATGATGTAGATTAATAATATAGTGTTATATGAATTTATTGGAATTTCTAAAAATTAATTGTACCTAAGTCTATTTTCGAAAAATATGTACTTAGGACATATTGAGGAATAATTCATGATTTATGGAAATTATGTCATATTATTAATTTATGATGATAATAATATGCTATATGAATTAATTAAAATTTTTGGAAAAGATTTGGATAATTATTTGTAATTTTCGAAAATTATGCTAAGAAGGAATCATGATGTGAAATTTTTCTATGTTATAAGATACATGGATTCTATGTTAGTAATATGTGGAAATTTGATCCATATATGTGTAAAATCGAAAATTACAAGGGTATAGTTGGAAATCAATAGAAATAGGAACATATACGTGTAAGATGATAGTTATATAAGAAATACATGAAACGACGATGAGAATAAGTTGAAAAAGGTATAAACGTACGAAGTATATCGATACGATAGTTCGTAATAACGTTAGTGATAAAGTTGATATTAGTACGTTCGTTGGTTCGAATCGATGATTCTTGCAAGGCATAACGATATGCTAAAAAACTCGTTTCTTACGTTGATAAGGTCTGACTCGAAGGAGAACGGAAACCGAGAATAGAAACTAGTGACTTAAGAAACCTTAAGTCCTCGAGGTGGGCACTCTTTTCAAAAGATTTTTACAAGCTTTCTCGAAAGTATTTACTGTTATTGCTTTACTGCTTTCTTATGAAAATGTTGAGCTACGATATTGTCTGCCGAAAATGTTTTGAGTTTTGTATATGTCCATTCGGGTTGCCTGGGGCAACAGGAAGTTCTGGTCGGATCCCAATTTGGAGGTGTAAGTAGAAATTCCAGCTAGGGTTGTGTACACGTGTTGGGCCTCTCGAACCATGGGCGGTCATGCTCTGAACATTGGGCGGTTAGTTGCGTCCGGTGTAGGGAGGCCTCCTCCCGGCGCTTATCCATAGCCGACTTGGAATATACGTTGTGGTTGTTGTTGTGATATGAAAACGCCGCCGGCGATGATTTTGAGAAATGAGAAAATGTTTTAGTAAGAACAAGGCCTTTTCAATAAAACCCTTGTGTCTTCTCGTGGTGATGGCGAGACAATATTTCGTAAAATAAAATGTTTTCGGCATGTGTCCATTGGGTACATTTGTACTCACCGCATGTTTGTTTTAAATGTGCAGTTGAGCGGGTGATGAACCGGCGAGGAGTTGAGCGGAATCCTTTTGATAAATAGTATGGAGCATTTTGGTTCACCTTGAGAATGCATCTTCACATGCATGTCTCACACGTTATTCACCGCCAAACTCTTGAGTTCCTTATATTTTGATATTATGTTAAGATCTCGAATGCTTTGCTAAAAGCCTTGTATTAGCTACTTGTTTTGCCAAGACTTTTGAACAAATCATTTATATAAGTCGCTCTTTCTATCCTTCGAGTTATTTCATTATTAGCATCTATATTCCTTCACTTGAGAAATAAGTTGAAAACCCTATTCTTCTACGATTACTTAATCCCAAACCCCAAGTAGCAGTCCGGTAAGGTGGTGGCCGAATCGGCATTACAGATGGTATCAGAGCAGTCCTTTGCTTTGAACCAAAAATATTCTTTCTATCCAAAGTCTAGCTTGAGTCACTAGACTTCTATAAGTTAGTCATCTCCGCTCAACACTCCGGTTCATCACGCTCAACCAAAGAAGGAAAAGTGGTTTCAAATAAAAGGTACGCCTTTAAAAGTGTTAAGAGTTATATGTTTATGTTACGTTTGAAAGAAACTTGAGTTATGAAAAGCTTTGAAAGTGGACATGCCGTTTGAAAAAGTGACTTTGAATTTTGAAATGAGTAATGAAACCAATGTGAGTGGTTTGTTTGTAAAGTCCATACCGGTTGGTATGTGAAATGAAACCAGTGATTGGTTTGTTGGTGATGAATTTAGAAAGTTAAAGCTTATACCTAATTGGTATATGAGTATCGATGATAGACATATATAGAATTATATGTCGAAAGTATAAATGTTATTCATGAAAGTGTTAGAGATGTGATGATAATGTTTTTCGAAAAATCTCTGTTTCAAAAGAACGTAGAAATGCTCTAAGTTTCACTATTTTGAGAACTTAGAATGAACGAGAACATAAGATTTCTCCTATGCCGTAGTACTTGATGAATTACGAGAACTCGAGAACTTAGAAATGCTTGTAAAACTAACTTAACGAAAGCGAATGGGATGCTACGTGGAGCGAAAGGAAGCTACAATAAGCGAATGTTATTTACGGCATGGGCGTAATATCTTGATTAAAGTGCGATGAAACGAAGCTTTGGAACAACTATGGTTGACACGAAAAATCTAGAAACAATATACGAGCTGGGATATGGGTATGAAATGCTAAGTAAGAAAAGAACTTATAAGTTTGTGTTGAGATATGCACAAAGGTGTTTTGGATCATTAAGTTATCCCTATGATTTAAGTTTCTTTTGAGTTTAAGTTTGAAGTTTAAGTCTAGAAGGACTTACCTAGAACTATCTGTTTTCAGATAGCAGGAATGGGGAAGGATAAGGGTAAGAGTCCAATCACAAAAGCCACGAACCGAGGACTTACAATGGAATGGTTAAACCAAGGAGTTTTAAACACCGTGCCACGCTATCTTCCACCGTATGTACCGAAATAGACGAAAATGGCCGATGACGGATCATATCGTCTAAGAGGATTGGGGAGATACCATCACAACTCTACATGGAAACAAGCGCAACACGGAATCGATCCCGTAGAAGAAACAGAAGAAGCAAAGACCTGACTCTTTGGAGGATTTTGATCGCACTATGGAAGACTTGAAACGTCTTATACATGAGGCAAACATATATATCTAGAAACGGGCAAATTTCCAAGTGAGGAATATGATTCCGACGAAGGACACTCGACGGTATAAGATCTTAAGATAATACGAGACTTATATAATTAGTGGGTAGTATGGTTAGTATGTGTGAATGTAGTTTTGTAATAATTAGAACGTTTAGTGGTGTCAAAGTTTTGATGTAAATAGAACATCACGATATGTACTAAAACAATTAGAAAGAATAATGAATGGAAAAAGTCCTCATTGAGGCATTTTGACACTACATGTTGGGTGATTTTGGTGGAATGATATCAAGAATATGATATGTTAAGATTCTATGAGCATAATGATGTTATGTGCTAAGTAACAATTGAGTATTGATAAATTGTTTTGTTAAAACAATAAAGAATGCCTCCAAGAAGAGCATTGGGACGTAGAAGGAGAGAACAAACTCCGGAACCAGAATATCAACAACCACCACCACCACCTCGTAGGGTAGAAGAGTTATTCCTAAAGCAAAATCCACCCACGTTCAATGGAACTGGGAGCCCTGAGGAAGCTGAGAAATGGGTAAGGGCTATAGAAAGGATTTTCAACTTCCTGCATTGCACAGATCAAGAAAGACTCTCTTGTATTACTTTTCAAATGACGGGGTCTGCCGATTTTTGGTGGGAAGCTCGAAGGAAAATCATGACACCCGAGCAAATGGAGGAGCTTACTTGGGAGGAATTTAAGACAATGTTATATGATAAGTATATCCCAAAAAGCTATAGGAAGAGACAGGAGATTGAATTTTTCAATCTTAAACAAGGAAACAAATCGGTAACCGAGTATGATCGGATCTTTTGTGACATGGCTAGATTTGCTCCAAACCAAGTAGACACTGACGAGAAGATGGCCGATAAGTTTAGAGCGGGATTAAGGCATGAGATTAGGGTATCTCTTGCTAGTCATGGAATAATGACTTATACTGAGGCTTTAGGTAGAGCTTTGGATATAGAGGAAGCACTGCCGGAAGTTAAGCCAACACCAGCCCAAGTAGACAAAGGAAAAAGGAAATGGGAAGGAAACCCGAGAGGCAACTACTATAACCAGGCTGAGAGAAGGCCGTGGCAAAATAATCAAAGGCCCCAGTGGACCCAAGGGCAAGGGCAAGGACGTCCAATGAATTTTGGACAGGGTAGGAACAATCAGCGACAAATAATGAGTCCCCAATGTCCTCGATGCCGTAGACAACACGTTGGTCCTTGTGAAGCAGGACGTGTAAACTGCTTTAGATGTGGTCAACAAGGGCATTTTGCAAGAGATTGCCCACAGTTAGGACAAGGAATGATAGGTAGAACTAACCAACCACGACAAGCTCAACCGGTGCAGCAACAACAACCAAGGGTTTTCGCTATCAACCAACAGCAATGCGAGAATGACCAAGATAACCCGACAGGTATTAATGCGTTTTAACATACGTTATCGATACGAGCTTTCTAAAGCAACCTTATTTCACGATCGCATGTCAATACTTAAGATTGAGTACGAAATGACGCATGAAGGCGTACGAATACTCTTAACCTTGAAAGCAAGTTACTACGTTAACTTTTGGCTGCTTGAACATAGATTTGAACATAGGACTTACCTTCCATTGGAAACGATAGATTTGGCATAAACGATTAGTTGGAAATCTTGAGTAGTAAAATACTACGAAGATTGGAACACGAGAATGTTAGATCTAAGGATCTAAATAAAAGGATGAGTCAATATGAGAATATACGATGAAGAATGGATATGAGGCGGTAATGTTGAAAAGGCAATCACGTGGTGTGATGAAAAAGAATTTAGAAGCGTTATGAGCATACGCAAATTTCGAGGACGAAATTTCTTTAAGGGGGGTAAAATGTAATATCCCGAATTTCCGGACTTAAATTTTTTTTCAAAAATAAAGAAGTAGTTACGAAGAAAATAAGAATGAAAGTGAGCGTCGGTAATTGACAATTTGAAATAGATCGAAATTTTCTTTAAAATTTCAAATAAAATAATTTTTAAACAATAAATAAATATGTTCTTAGGTATATAAGGAATATTACTACACTTAGAAAAGAAAAGAAACATTTTCTCCTAATTGATTCATTATTTTCGAAACTTATGTGCTTATATGATTAATTTATGAACTTGGCATGAGATCACTTTATATTATGTGACAAATGTTATTTTATTTTACATATAGTATATTATTTAGCCAAGTATTATACTAAGAAGGAAAAGAAATATTTTTCTTATTTAATTGATGACTTTTAAAATTTGCATGAAATAAGATTAATTTGTGAATTAATTTGTGATCACATGATTTTATAATATGAGTTGTCATGTTTATCTTGTATTACATGATAAGGTAATTATCTTGGAACACCCTAGCATTTTCAAAAATAAGGTGGAAATGATAAGGTTTGATTATGACATTTTTAGGATAAGATATGCTATGATATTTTATAATATGATAAGATAAGGTTGTGACTAGATTATGACTAAGCTTAGGATAATGTTTATCTCATTAAAATGTGTAGCAAAGTGATAAGCATCATGAAGGATAAAATTTATTTCTAGAAATACATCATTTTCGAAAATGATGATTTTGTGTAATAAGTTTAGCAAATAATTTAATTAATTATTTAAGCTTTAGTATTGGATAAATATCATGGAATCTAGATCAATCTTATCATCTAGAAGCTATATAAATTTCGAAATTTAAGAATTAAGGTAAGGATGGAATTTTGAAAATTTAATCCTAAGAAACCCTAGTTTTGAAAATATTGGAAAATTAATAAGAAATGTTCTAAAATTTATTTTATGACATAATATCATTATATTTATGTAATTCATCATGAAAATAATATTGGTTATGAAAAGAATGAAAGTTTAATAATTTATCCTTAATTTTGGATTATTTGCCGATAACTTTACTAAAGTATATGAAATTGATCTTAATTAATTTTCCTATGATCTAAATTATTATCTAAGATGAATATTATGTCATATATCTATTAATTGGAGAAAAATAAAATATTTAACATATATTATATATAGGGGGCGAAATTTTTGACTTTATGGTGTGAAATGTGTATAAATATCATGCTATAATTAATGGGAGATAATTATTATGATCTTATCATGTTATGAGTTGTAAAGTAGAGATAGTGAGCAATTAAAACAAGTAACCTATGCTTTTTATTTAATGTAGCCGAAAATTTTGACTTAGTATAAGGTTGGAAATAATTTTTAAACTCTTGAATATAATACCTTATCCTATAGTTGAAATTGTTGACTTTTATAATATGATATTATTATAAGATAATACTATAGTATAAGGTATAAAAAAAATAAAAATTAAACCTAAGGAACTAGAGGTGGCCGAACACACACATATACAATACATAATGTGTAATTTTTCTATTCTATGATTCATATAAAATAAATTAATTAAATAGTTAAAAAAAACAAAATAAAACTATAGAATAAAATAAAATAATTGTTTTATATGCTTAGGGGGTGGCGACAACTACTAGCAATTAGGATATGAGTTGTAATTTAATTTTACACCTAGATATGATATGATTTCAAAAAGATAAGATAAGATATGATAATTAATGTATAAGATAAGGTCAAATTTGTTTCTTATACAACTTGCAAGGTTCAAAAATTAAGAAGATAAAGGAGTTGCAATTTTTGACTTTAGAATAAGATATTTTATAAAGTAATGATTAAATATACTTTATAAACTCTATAAATAGGAGACCACCCCCATTACACCATACCATGACCGAAAATAAGAAGAAATAGGAGAGAAAAATAGAGAGAAAAAAAATAGAGAGTGTTCTTCATAGTGTTCTTCGATCGTAGAAAGAAAAACGTCGCCGACGTCGATCGAATTCGATCACAAGGTTAGAAATCGTACCACTTCTTGTTATACATGTTAAATTGTTAGAAATTCATATATAATATGTTAGGATGCTTATTTTCGATATTTATGTTGAATATGTGCTATATGTTTCAAAGTATGTGTTAAATTATTTATATGATGTTTATAAGCATGAATTATCAACTAATACAAAGTTAAGCATGTATTAAATACATGATGATATGATCGAAAATAAGGAGAAATCATATGTTGATGTATATGAATTTTAATTGTTGTTTTGAGCATGAAATAATGATAGTTATTAATAAACAAGATTGTATGATTTTATGTGGAATTTTTGGAAAAACCTAAGTATATATCCTATTAATTTCGAAAATTATAGAGTAATTATATGATGAGATATAATTCATGTTTTAATGTTAGAATAACATATTGATGATGTAGATTAATAATATATTGTTATATGAATTTATTGGAATTTCTAAAAATTAATTGTACCTAAGTCTATTTTCGAAAAATATGTACTTAGGACATATTGAGGAATAATTCATGATTTATGGAAATTTTATGTCATATTATTAATTTATGATGATAATAATATGCTATATGAATAAATTAAAATTTTGGAAAAGATTTGGATAATTATTTGTAATTTTCAAAATTATGCTAAGAAGGAATCATGATGTGAAATTTTTCTATGTTATAAGATACATGGATTCTATGTTAGTAATATGTGGAAATTTGATCCATATATGTGTAAAATCGAAAATTACAAGGGTATAGTTGGAAATCGATAGAAATAGGAACATATCGTGTAAGATGATAGTTATATAAGAAATACGAAGCGACGATGAGAATAAGTTGAAAAGGTATAAGCGTCTGAAGTATATCGACACGATAGTTCGTAATAACGTTAGTGATAAAGTTGATATTAGTACGTTCGTTGGTTCGAATCGATGATTCTTGCAAAGCATAACGATATGCTAAAAACTCGTTTCTTACGTTGATAAGGTCGACTCGAAGGAGAGCGGAAACCGAGAATAGAAACTAGTGACTTAAGAAACCTTAAGTCCTCGAGGTGGGCACTCTTTTCAAAAGATTTTACAAGCTTTCTCGAAAGTATTTATTGTTATTGCTTTCTTCGCTTTCTTATGAAAATGTTGAGCTACGATATTGTCTCGCGAAAATGTTTTGAGTTTTGTATATGTCCATTCGGGTTGCACAGGGCAAATGAGAAGTTCTGGTCGGATCCCATTTGGAGGTGTAAGTAGAAATTCCAGCTAGGGTTGTGTACACGTGTTGGGCCTCGAACATTGGGCGGTCATGCTCTGAACATTGGGCGGTTAGTTACGTCCGGTGTAGGGAGGCCTCCTCCCGGCGCTTATCCATAGCCGACTTGGAATATACGTTGTGGTTGTTGTTGTGATAAAAAACGCCGCGGCGATGATTTTGAGAAATGAGAAAATGTTTTAGTAAGAACAAGGCCTTTCAATAAAACCCTGTGTCTTCTTGTGGTGATGGCGAGACAATATTTCGTAAAATAAAATGTTTTCGGCATGTGTCCATTGGGTACATTTGTACTCAGCCCTGCATGTTTGTTTTTAAATGTGCAGGTTGAGCAGGTGATGGAACTGAGCAGGAGTTGAGCGGAATCCTTTTTGATAAATAGTATGGAGCATTTTGGTTCACCTTGAGAATGCATCTTCACATGCATGTCTCACACGTTATTCCACTGCCAAACTCTTGAGTTCCCTTATATTTTTGATATTATGTTAAGATCTCGAATGCTTTGCTAAAAGCCTTGTATTAGCTACTGTTTTGCCAGTACTTTTGAACAAATCATTTATATAAGTCGTTTCTTTCTATCCTTCGAGTTATTTCATTATTAGCATCTATATTCCTTCACTTGAGAAATAAGTTGAAAACCCTATTCTTCTACGATTACTTAATCCCAAACCCCAAGTAGCAGTCCGGTAAGGTGGTGGCCGAATCGGGCTGTTACAGATGGTATCAGAGCCAGTCGTTTGCTTTGAACCAAAAATATTCTTTCTATCCAAAGTCTAGCTTGAGTCACTAGACTTCTATAAGTTAGTCATCTCCGCTCAACACTCCAGTTCATCACGCTCAACCAGCAAGGAAAAGTGGTTTCAAATAAAAAGGTACGCCTTTAAAAGTGTTAAGAGTTATATGTTTATGTTACAGTTTGAAAGAAACTTGAGTTATGAAAAAGCTTTGAAAGTGGACATGCCGTTTGTTAACTTTGAATTTTGAAATGAGTAATGAAAGTGGAGTGGTTTGTTTGTAAAGTCCATACCGGTTGGTATGTGAAATGAAACCGATGATTGGTTTGTTGGTGATGAATTTAGAAAGTTAAAGCTTATACCTAATTGGTATATGAGTATCGATGATAGACATATATAGAATTATATGTCAGAAAGTATAAATGTTATTCATGAAAGTGTTAGAGATGTGATGATAATGTTTTGAAAAATCTACATTTCAAAAGAGCGTAGAAATGCTCTAAGTTTCACTATTTTGAGAACTTAGAATGAACGAGAACATAAGATTTCTCCTATGCCGTAGTACTTGATGAATTACGAGAACTCGAGAACTTAGAAATGCTTGTAAGACTAACTTAACGAAAGCGAATGGGATGCTACGTGGAGCGAAAGGAAGCTACAATAAGCGAATGTTATTTACGGCATGGGCGTAATATCTTGATTAAAGTGCGATGAAACGAAGCTTTGGAACAACTATGGTTGACACGAAAAATCTAGAAACAATATACGAGCTGGGATATGGGTATGAAATGCTAAGTAAGAAAAGAACTTATAAGTTTGTGTTGAGATATGCACAAAGGTGTTTTGGATCATTAAGTTATCCCTATGATTTAAGTTTCTTTTGAGTTTAAGTTTGAAGTTTAAGTCTAGAAGGACTTACCTAGAACTATCTGTTTTCAGATAGCAGGAATGGGGAAGGATAAGGGTAAGAGTCCAATCACAAAAGCCACGAACCGAGGACTTACAATGGAATGGTTAAACCAAGGAGTTTTAAACACCAGGCCACGCTATCTTCCACCGTATGTACCTGAAATAGACGAAAATGGCCGACTGACCGGATCATATCGTCCAAGGGGATTGGGGGAGATACCATCACAACTCTACATGGAAACAAGCGCAACACGGAATCCCGATCCGTAGAAGAAAGCGAAGTAGTCAAAGACCGACTCTTTGGAGGATTTTGATCGCACTATGGAAGACTTGAAACGTCTTATACATGAGGCAAAGATATATCTAGAAGCGGGCAAATTTCAAGTGAGGAATATGATTCGACGAAGGACACTCGACGGTATAAGATCTTAAGATAATCTGAGACTTATATAATTAGTGGGTAGTATGGTTAGTATGTGTGAATGTAGTTTTGTAATAATTAGAACGTTTAGTGGTGTCAAAGTTTTGATGTAAATAGAACATCACGATATGTACTAAAACAATTAGAAAGAATAATGAATGGAAAAGTCCTCATTGAGGCATTTTGACACTACATGTTGGGTGATTTTGGTGGAATGATATCAAGAATATGATATGTTAAGATTCTATGAGCATAATGATGTTATGTGCTAAGTAACAATTGAGTATTGATAAATTGTTTTGTTAAAACAATAAAGAATGCCTCAAGAAGAGAATTGGGACGTAGAAGGAGAGAACAAACTCGGAACCGAATATCAACAACCACCACCACCACTCGTAGGGTAGAAGAGTTATTCTAAAGCAAAATCCACCCACGCTCAATGGGCGGGAGCCACGAGGAAGCGAGAAATGGGTAAGGGCTATAGAAAGGATTTTCAACTTCCTGCATTGCACAGATCAAGAAAGACTCTCTTGTATTACTTTTCAAATGACGGGATCCGCCGATTTTTGGTGGGAAGCTCGAAGGAAAATCATGACACCCGAGCAAATGGAGGAGCTTACTTGGGAGGAATTTAAGACAATGTTATATGATAAGTATATCCCAAAAAGCTATAGGAAGAGACAGGAGATTGAATTTTTCAATCTTAAACAAGGAAACAAATCGGTAACCGAGTATGATCGGATCTTTTGTGACATGGCTAGATTTGCTCCAAACCAAGTAGACACTGACGAGAAGATGGCCGATAAGTTTAGAGCGGGATTAAGGCATGAGATTAGGGTATCTCTTGCTAGTCATGGAATAATGACTTATACTGAGGCTTTAGGTAGAGCTTTGGATATAGAGGAAGCATTGCCGGAAGTTAAGCCAACACCAGTCCAAGTAGACAAAGGAAAAAGGAAATGGGAAGGAAACCCGAGAGGCAACTACTATAACCAGGCTGAGAGAAGGCCGTGGCAAAATAATCAAAGGCCCCAGTGGACCCAAGGGCAAGGCAAGGGCGTCGATGAATTTTGGACGGTAGGAACAATCAGCGACAAATAATGAGTCCCCAATGTCCTCGATGCCGTAGACAGCACGTTGGTCCTTGTGAAGCAGGACGTGTAAACTGCTTTAGATGTGGTCAACAAGGGCATTTTGCAAGAGATTGCCCACAGTTAGGACAAGGAATGATAGGTAGAACTAACCAACCACGACAAGCTCAACCGGCAAAGCAACAACGACGAGGGTTTTCGCTATCAACCAACGACAATGCGAGAATGACCAAGATAACCCGGCGGTATTAATGCGTTTTAACATACGTTATCGATACGAGCTTTCTAAAGCAACCTTATTTCACGATCGCATGTCAATACTTAAGATTGAGTACGAAATGACGCATGAAGGCGTACGAATACTCTTAACCTTGAAAGCAAGTTACTACGTTAACTTTTGGCTGCTTGAACATAGATTTGAACATAGGACTTACCTTCCCTTGGAAACGATAGATTTGACATAAACGATTAGTTGGAAATCTTGAGTCGTAAAATACTACGAAGTTTGGAACACGAGAATGTTAGATCTAAGGATCTAAATAAAAGGATGAGTCAATATGAGAATATACGATGAAGAATGGATATGAGGCGGTAATGTTGAAAAGGCAATCACGTGGTGTGATGAAAAAGAATTTAGAAGCGTTATGAGCATACGCAAATTTCGAGGACGAAATTTCTTTAAGGGGGTAGAATGTAATACCCAATTTACGGACTTAAATTTTTTTTTCAAAATAAAGAAGTAGTTCTGAAGAAAATAAGAATGAAAGTGAGCGTCGGTAATTGACAATTTGAAATAGATCGAAATTTTCTTTAAAATTTCAAATAAAATAATTTTAAACAATAAATAAATATGTTTTAGGTATATAAGGAATATTACTACACTTAGAAAAGAAAAGAAACATTTTCTCCTAATTGATTCATTATTTTCGAAACTTATGTGCTTATATGATTAATTTATGAACTTGGCATGAGATCACTTTATATTATGTGACAAATGTTATTTTATTTTACATATAGTATATTATTTAGCCAAGTATTATACTAAGAAGGAAAAAGAAATATTTTTCTTATTTAATTGATGACTCTCGAAAATTTGCATGAAATAAGATTAATTTGTGAATTAATTTGTGATCACATGATTTTATAATATGAGTTGTCATGTTTATCTTGTATTACATGATAAGGTAATTATCTTGGAACACCCTAGCATTTTCAAAAATAAGGTGGAAATGATAAGGTTTGATTATGACATTTTTAGGATAAGATATGCTATGATATTTTATAATATGATAAGATAAGGTTGTGACTAGATTATGACTAAGCTTAGGATAATGTTTATCTCATTAAAATGTGTAGCAAAGTGATAAGCATCATGAAGGATAAAATTTATTTCTAGAAATACATCATTTTCGAAAATGATGATTTTGTGTAATAAGTTTAGCAAATAATTTAATTAATTATTTAAGCTTTAGTATTGGATAAATATCATGGAATCTAGATCAATCTTATCATCTAGAAGCTATATAAATTTCGAAATTTAAGAATTAAGGTAAGGATGGAATTTTGAAAATTTAATCCTAAGAAAACCCTAGTTTTCGAAAATATTGGAAAATTAATAAGAAATGTTCTAAAAATTTATTTTATGACATAATATCATTATATTTATGTAATTCATCATGAAAATAATATTGGTTATGAAAAGAATGAAAGTTTAATAATTTATCCTTAATTTTGGATTATTTGCCGATAACTTTACTAAAGTATATGAAATTGATCTTAATTAATTTTCCTATGATCTAAATTATTATCTAAGATGAATATTATGTCATATATCTATTAATTGGAGAAAAATAAAATATTTAACATATATTATATATAGGGGGCGAAATTTTTGACTTTATGGTGTGAAATGTGTATAAATATCATGCTATAATTAATGGGAGATAATTATTATGATCTTATCTTGTTATGAGTTGTAAAGTAGAGATAGTGAGCAATTAAAACAAGTAACCTATGCTTTTTATTTAATGTAGCGAAAATTTTGACTTAGTATAAGGTTGGAAATAATTTTAAACTCTTGAATATAATACCTTATCCTATAGTTGAAATTGTTGAATTTTATAATATGATATTATTATAAGATAATACTATAGTATAAGGTATAAAAAATAAAAATTAAACCTAAGGAACTAGAGGTGGCGAACACACACATATCTGATACATAATGTGTAATTTTTCTATTCTATGATTCATATAAAATAAATTAATTAAATAGTTAAAAAACAAAATAAAACTATAGAATAAAATAAAATAATTGTTTTATATGCTTAGGGGTGGCGACAACTACTAGCAATTAGGATATGAGTTGTAATTTAATTTTACACCTAGATATGATATGATTTCAAAAGATAAGATAAGATATGATAATTAATGTATAAGATAAGGTCAAATTTGTTTCTTATACAACTTGCAAGGTTCAAAAATTAAGAAGATAAAGGAGTTGCAATTTTTGACTTTAGAATAAGATATTTTATAAAGTAATGATTAAATATACTTTATAAACTCTATAAATAGGAGACCACCCCCATTACACCATACCATGACCGAAAATAAGAAGAAATAGGAGAGAAAAATAGAGAGTGTTCTTCATAGTGTTCTTCGATCGTAGAAAGAAAAACGTCGCCGACGTCGATCGAATTCGATCACAAGGTTAGAAATCGTACCACTTCTTGTTATACATGTTAAATTGTTAGAAATTCATATATAATATGTTAGGATGCTTATTTTCGATATTTATGTTGAATATGTGCTATATGTTTCAAAGTATGTGTTAAATTATTTATATGATGTTTATAAGCATGAATTATCAACTAATACAAAGTTAAGCATGTATTAAATACATGATGATATGATCGAAAATAAGGAGAAATCATATGTTGATGTATATGAATTTTAATTGTTGTTTTGAGCATGAAATAATGATAGTTATTAATAAACAAGATTGTATGATTTTATGTGGAATTTTTGGAAAAACCTAAGTATATATCCTATTAATTTCGAAAATTATAGAGTAATTATATGATGAGATATAATTCATGTTTTAATGTTAGAATAACATATTGATGATGTAGATTAATAATATATTGTTATATGAATTTATTGGAATTTCTAAAAATTAATTGTACCTAAGTCTATTTTCGAAAAATATGTACTTAGGACATATTGAGAATAATTCATGATTTATGGAAATTTTATGTCATATTATTAATTTATGATGATAATAATATGCTATATGAATAAATTAAAATTTTTGGAAAAGATTTGGATAATTATTTGTAATTTTCGAAAATTATGCTAAGAAGGAATCATGATGTGAAATTTTTCTATGTTATAAGATACATGGATTCTATGTTAGTAATATGTGGAAATTTGATCCATATATGTGTAAAATCGAAAATTACAAGGGTATAGTTGGAAATCGATAGAAATAGGAACATATCGTGTAAGATGATAGTTATATAAGAAACACGAAGCGGCGATGAGAATAAGTTGAAAAGGTATAAGCGTCACGAAGTATATCGACGATAGTTCGTAATAACGTTAGTGATAAAGTTGATATTAATGCGTTCGTTGGTTCGAATCGATGATTCTTGCAAGGCATAACGATATGCTAAAAACTCGTTTCTTACGTTGATAAGGTCGACTCGAAGGAGAGCGGAACCGAGAATAGAAACTAGTGACTTAAGAAACCTTAAGTCCTCGAGGTGGGCACTCTTTTCAAAAGATTTTACAAGCTTTCTCGAAAGTATTCTTCGTTATTGCTTTATCGCTTTCTTATGAAAATGTTGAGCTACGATATTGTCTCGCGAAAATGTTTTGAGTTTTGTATATGTCCATTCGGGTTGCACAGGGCAGCGAGGAATTCTGGTCGGATCCCATTTGGAGGTGTAAGTAGAAATTCCAGCTAGGGTTGTGTACGTGTTGGGCCTCTGAACCGGGCGGTCATGCTCTGAACATTGGGCGGTTAGTTACGTCCGGTGTAGGGAGGCCTCCTCCCGTAGCGTTTATCCATAGCCGACTTGGAATATCGTTGTGGTTGTTGTTGTGATATGAAAGCGCTTGCGGCGATGATTTTGAGAAATGAGAAAATGTTTTAGTAAGAACAAGGCCTTTTCAATAAAACCCTTGTGTCTTCTTGTGGTGATGGAGACAATATTTCGTAAAATAAAAATGTTTTCGGCATGTGTCCATTGGGTACATTTGTACTCGACCGCATGTTTGTTTTAAATGTGCGGGTTGAGCGGGTGATGGGCGGCGAGGAGTTGAGCGAGAATCCTTTTGATAAATAGTATGGAGCATTTTGGTTCACCTTGAGAATGCATCTTCACATGCATGTCTCACACGTTATTCATTGCCAAACTCTTGAGTTCCTTATATTTTGATATTATGTTAAGATCTCGAATGCTTTGCTAAAAGCCTTGTATTAGCTCTTGTTTTGCCGATACTTTTGAACAAATCATTTATATAAGTCGTTTCTTTCTATCCTTGAGTTATTTCATTATTAGCATCTATATTCCTTCACTTGAGAAATAAGTTGAAAACCCTATTCTTCTACGATTACTTAATCCCAAACCCCAAGTAGCAGTCCGGTAAGGTGGTGGCCGAATCGGGCTGTTACAATGAGACCGAGGCCAAGGTCGACGAAGTGCCTTGGAAAGAATACAACGTGGCCCGATAGAGTCTAGGCTCGGGCCACTTCATAACCCGGAGCGACCTCAGTATACACCCTTGACGAAGTCAAGGGCGGAGATCTACGAGCTCCATATGAACATGTTCGAGAAACCTCGGCCCATGTTAGGGGGATTGAAACGCCGATCTAAAGACAAGTATTGCTCCTTCCATGAGGATCATGGACACGACACGGAGGAGTACAAGGATCTCATGGCAGGTATCGAAAATTTGGTGCATGACGGGGTTCTTAAGAAGTACCAAGGTCATGGTCGATGAACTGGTCAGTATGAGGCCCCCCACCGAGGTCAGAAAAAGTGGAAGCAAGTGAAGGAGAGGGGAAATTGTGGCCCTCACAAGAAAGCGAAGCACGACACCGATGAAGAGGGGGATGACGAGCCTCAACACGATGGAATCATATCCACCATTACGGGGATCCCTCGCGGAACTACGAAGTCCTCTCTAAAAGTCGAGGCCTGAAGTCCCCATACCAGTGAACCTGTAAACAAGAGGTTTAAAAGGGATGAGGCAATCACCTTTTATGAGGATGACCCCGTACCAGCCGTAGTACCCCACCAGGAGGTGATGATAATCCAAGCAGTGGTCGCCAACAAGCTAGTTCGGCGCGTGTACGTCGATAATGGTGCGTCGGTGAGCATCCTCTTCAAGAATGCTTGACAAATTGGGAATTGAGGAGGCATGCCTCACACCGGCACCACTACCACTTAGAAGCTTCGTGAAGAGAGCGCCGGAGGGGATCATTGGACTACACATCGCGGTGGGAAGGCGACGAGCTCCACCAAGGTGGTACAATTCTTTGTAGTAGCGTCACTCACCGTATAACATTATACTAGGGCGAGACCGGTTAAATGCGGTGAAGGCGGTATGCTCAACGTGTCACCTAACAATGAAGATCCCCCAAGAGGAAGGGTTCTTTGTGATCAGGAGATCGAAACAAGCAAAAGAATGCATGCGAGGTTGCCTTAAGAGTGCAGTGACTTCGGCCCAGCACCCACAGGCATAGCAATTAAGGAAACCCGAGGAGTTGAATCGGAAAGGATGTCGTCTACTAACGACATTTCGGTAGAGGAGGTCACTGCTTGTATGAAGGCGATCCTCAAGGTCGTCAAAGTAGGCTCACCAAGTACCTCAACCGAGAAAGCAGTTATCCAACTCCTAAGGGAATTCAGAGGCGTCTTGGCTGGTCAACCCTCGACATGGCCGGGGTATCACCAAGCATTATTACTCACCGGCTCAACATTGACCCAAGTGTGAAACCAATTCGACAAAAGCAGCGGATCTTTGCAGCGGAACGGAATCAGGTCATACATGACGAGGTGAACCAACTATTGAAAACATGCATATTGTTCGAAGTCAAGTATCCGACCTGGATAGTCAATCCGGTGATGGTGAAGAAAGGAGGAGGGGGATGGCGAATGTGTATCGATTACACCGATCTCAACAAACATTGCCCTAAGGACTGCTACCCCCTTCCCAATATTGACAAAAAGGTTGACGCTTTGGTTGGATACGAAGTCTTCAGCTTCTTGGATTTATACAAAGGGTATCACCAAGTCCTGATGAGCGATGAGGACGCATCCAAAACAGCCTTCATCACGGACTTCGGCGTCTTTGCATATTGGAAAATGCCATTCGGACTCAAGAATGCAGGGGTCACCTATCAAAGAATGGTGGACAAGATAGTTCAGCCCTACATCGGTCAAAATGTGGAGGTGTACGTAGATGACATCATCGTCAAGAGTAAGGAGAAAGCCACATGTGTAGCCGACCTCCGGATCGTCCTCGACTTGCCTTAAAGTAAACTGAAGCTAAACCCCAAAAGTGTACATTCGCGATTCGATGCAGGAAATTTCGGGGTCTTTGGGTTTCACAAGAAGGTTAAAAGCCAACCCGTCTAAAGTTCAAACCGTTTGGAGATGAAGATGCGAAGACAATCCACGGCGTGCATAAGTTGACGGGTGCATAGTTGCCGAGCCGCTTCCTTTCAAAAGCCACGGAGAAGCAACTCCCCTTTTTCAAAATCCTCAAAAAGGCTCCGGAGTTCAGTTGGGATGATAAACACAAGTTGGCCTTTGAAGATCTCAAAAACTACCTCGCCAAACTCCCCACTCTATCTGTCCCGAAGGAAGGAGAGGTCCTCTACCTATACCTCGCGACTTCGGATGAAACCATAAGTGCATTTTGGTGCGAGAGGATGAACGTCGCCAACTTCATGTGTATTTCATCAGCCGAGCACTTAAAGGGCCAGAAACGAGATATCAACCTCTGGAGAAGCTCACTTTGGCATTAGTAAATGCTGTGAGGAGACTACGTCCCTACTTCCATGCGCATTTATTACCTTACGAAATTAAGATCGCATCCCATACAAGTTCTCACCGATCATACACTTTGGCAAGTGTTGACAAAGCCAGAAGCTTCGGGGAGAATTGCGAAGTGGGCAATTGAGTTGGGCGAACACGATATCTCTTTTTGCCCTCGTCAAGCCATCAAGGGTCAGGCCTTAGCAGACTTCCTTGTAGAGGCTAACTTCACAGAGAAGCCGAAACCCACCGAGCCTACCTCAGACAATGCCGAAGCCGAACCCATCATGGAAGCATCCGAGAATTGCTGGCAAATCTATGTGGATGGAGCTTCGGGAAAAACGGGTAGTGGGGCAGGCATCTTGCTTTGGGACGAGATGGCGAGATCACCCTCGCGCCGGTTTGCATTCAAAAATACGAATAACGAAGTGGAATACGAGGCCTTAATCGCAGGACTTCGCCTAGCTCAAAGTCTTCAGATACGAGCAGTGCAAGTTCACAGTGATTCTCAGGTCAAAGTAAGCCACATGTTGGAAAAGTACGAGGCAAAAGGCAGCAGGATGAAGAAACACCTTGAAAAAGCCAAAAGCCTACTGTGATCTTTCTCATACTTCCGGTTGGTTCGTATCCCGAGGAGCAAAATAGCCGAGCTGACACCTTAAGCAAACTAGCCTCGTCATCAACGAGCCCGCCAGTAGAAGAAGTCCAAAACAGGAGCATAGACGATGCCGATGTCGAGGTCAACATAGTCTCTGATGAAGAACCTAATTGGATGACTCACATTCAAGAATATTTGGAGAAGGGCGAGTTACCTAACGACAGACTCGAGGCTAGAAAAATCTTGAGCAAATCTTTGCGATATATACTTGAGTAAGGAATTCTCTACAGAAAGTCATATCTCCAGCCTCTCCTGAGGTGTTTGGGTTCGAACCGAGCTGAATATGTACTACGAGAAGTTCATGAGGGATCATGTGGAAGCCACATCGGACCCCGCGCGTTATCAAAGAATGTCATGAGATGTGGATACTATTGGCCAACAATGTTCCAAGACTCAATTGACCTCGTAAAGAAGTGTCCAAAGTGCCAAATTCATGGAAATGTGCCGAGGCTACCTCAAACCGACCTCGTCAGCATGCAAAGCCTGTGGCCATTCATGCAATGGGGGATTGATATTGTAGGCCCCTTCTGCAAAGCTCCAGGGCAGTTTCAATTCATGATTGTCGCGATCGACTACTTCACAAAGTGGGTGGAAGCCAAACCCTTGGTGAAAATCACAAGCAAAAACGCTCTCAACTTTGTCTGGAAGAATATCGTGTGTCGCTTCGGCATCCCTCATATCCTCGTTTCGGATAATGGGACATAATTCACAGATAAGGTCTTTAAAGAGTGGTGTCAAGAGCTTCAGATTCAATAAAAGTTCACCTCGGTCGCCCATCCTCAAGCAAATGGTCAAACCGAAGTCACCAACAGGACAATTGTGAAGGGACTCAAAACTCGCCTCGACCGAGTGAAGGGCAATTGGGTGGAAAATTTGCCACAAGTCTTATGGTCGTACTGCACAACACCTCAGACGTCGAATGGAGAAACACCCTATAGTTTGGTGTATGGAACCAAAGCAATAATCCCGGCAATCGATATGCGAGCCCCGCACCATCCACTTCTCGGATGGCGTAAATGAGGAGAATCTGAACCGACACGGATCTACTAGAGAGGCGAGACCTCGCCTACATTAGAAGCTCGGTACAAGCAACAAGTAGCTCGTGTTATAACCAACGCGTCAAATCCCGATAATTCCAAGTAGGCGACCTCGTACTTCGAAATAACGAAGTCAATAAAGCTGCAAAGCTCGGCAAGCTAGAAGCCACATGGGAAGGACCATACAGAGTTGAAGAAGTCCTCAGAAAAGGATCATCTAAGCTCGCCCACTTATCCGGTGAGCAAATACCTCATACGTGGCACATCATTCATCTGAAGAGATATTTTGCATAAGTGTCAAAAGAAATTGTTCATTTAGTTTAGTTAAGTCGTGTCTTTAGGTCCTTTTCTTTTGTAACGTCGTTTTTTCATTAATAAAATATTTTTCTTGCATATTTCATTTGTCATTTATGCATACTACCTCTTCCCCATGATAAATACCCTCTAAGATGATGAAAAACCCAACAAAGGGTAAAATAAACGCGCGTGAGGGGACCACCCCTATCGACACTTCTCTACAAATAAGGAACCTTTACACTCGTTTATTTCGAGGATGAACGAACTACCTTCGTTTAATACGAGGACGAACTACCCTCGTTTATTTCGAGGATGAACTACCTTCGTTTAATACGAGGACGAACTACCTTCGTTTATTTCGAGGATGAATTATATTCGTTTAATACGAGGACGAACTACCTTCGTTTAATACGAGGACGAACTACCTTCGTTTATTTCGAGGATGAACTACCTTCGTTTGATTACGAGGAAGAAATGTATACAGCGTTTGTTAAAAATAAAAGATCAACACAAGGCAAAGAAAAATTTGTTCTTATTTCCGAAGTATACAACGCACACATTACGAGGACGATGAAGGACCAGGAGGCTGGGAAAAGCTAAGTCAATCTCTAGAAAAGTCAGGGTTCAGCAGTTCATCTATGCTAACTCTATCCCTACCTCTACCTCGTCCCGATCGACACCAGGAGTTCGGCCGGCTCGACCTCTATGTCTCGCCACATGACCCCGGCTGCTCGATGAATGACGTCTCTCTTGGGCATAGAACTCTGGAGAAAAACTATCTACAATCCTAGGAGAAGCCTCGGCCGTCGAACAAAGCACCCGCTCGAGTTGCGGGTGACGAGCTACAACGGTCTTGTATAGGCCACCTATTTTCTTCAGGTCGGCATACTGCTCTTGAAATTACAAGAGTCACAACCGTACTCACGTCTGTAGCTCGAACACCTGGCCACGATCTCTAAAACTTTAGCTTCGGCCTTGGAGATGGTCATTCCATCACCGCGACGAATTATCGCCTCGTATTCGGCGTGCTCCTCGGCGATCGATTTGGCATCATCCTTCGCGATCTCGAGCTTCTCCTCCAACTCCAAAAACTGAGCTTGAAGCTCGTCAAATTTTTCTTGTGAAGCCTGGAATTTTACATCGGCTTCCTCCTGCACATGGCCCAGCTTGCCTTCCAGGTGAAGGACCTCGACCTCTTTTACCTCGAGAGCTCGGTGCAAAGTTTTGATCTGGTCCACCAAGGAAATATATCAGCGGGTTCAGAGGAGCAGTTGAAGACAAAAACAAAAGAAGCATACTTCAATGAATTGGAGAATTTTATTCAAGCCTTTAAGGCGGTCAACGACATCTTAATGATGGCGTAATTACATTTATCTACAAAATATATATATATATAGGGGATCAAGCGATCCTCCGACGACTTCACTGCATCTCATCGGCCTCCTCCTAGCCTCCATGACCTCGGCGATCACCGTCGCCCTCGGCTCCTTAGCCGATCGAGACATTATAGCTTGAGTGGGCGCCCGGTCCACCGAGCAAGCACGGACGAATCGGCATTGACAAAGTCAAGAGGAGGCCGGGCTCTCCAACAGGCGGGCTCTTCAAGCCGCCGACAAGGACCTCGGCATACGCCCGCAGCGGGGCCTCATTCTCCATCACCTCATACCGTGCTTGGACTTATCCAGCTGCGGGTAGTCCTCGGCAACTTCATCGAGTGGCGCGCCGCCAGCGTATTCAAGACCTCGGCCGGCCGGAGAAACTCACGGATAAGAACAACCTCTCCGCAAGGCGGAGAAGCTCTCCTTGCGGGGCCACCGCCTCGGCCTCCCGACGTCTGGCTGCCTCAAACTCGGCCTTCAACATGCCGACTTTGGCCTTCGCCGCTTCGGTCGCCTTCTCCGCCTTCGCCGCCTCGACAGTCGCCACAACCGCGGTCTCCCTCTTGGCCGCGTCCCGAGCCTTCGTTTCAGCCTCGGCCATCTCTAGGACGAGGAGGGTCTTCTCCTCCTCCAACTCCCTGGAATACCGAGCCACCTGGTCGAACTGGGCAAGGGCGTTATTCAAGAAGTCCGACAGTTGGGTGGACGCTGCCGTCAGTCGGATGGACGCGTCCGTCAGTTTGGCGAACGTCGTCGTCATCTGGTTGGACACCCTGGCGACCTCGGCCGCCATGTACTCGGTCCCCTGCACAGAAGTCACCCATGTCAAAAAGAAATACATCAATACATAACTTTGTGACGTGCAAAATTTTTTGTATTACCTCATGGAAGGACCGACATGCGACCTGGGTGCCGACGATCTCGCAATCATCATCGCCGACAGGAGGGGAAACCATGCGCCTCTCCCTGATGGGGCGGGGATTGGACGGGGGCGAATGCGACCTTGCCATGTCTTCGGCCCTCTCAGAAGGGGCCTCAGTCACAACCTCCGGTGCCGCGGTGGAGGGCTCAGGATTAGACCTCGACCTCTTCCTCTTCTTCGAAGTAAGGAAGTTCACTGCAGAGTTAAAATAATGCAGTCAGAACATAAAGCAAAAAAATCAATCAAAGAGATGAGTGAAAGAAGGGGGCCTCACCCTTCACCGGCTCTACCGCGGTAGCAGGATCATAAGGGCTCAGCCCGCAGCGACAAGCTCGGCCTCGGAAAAAGCATCGTCCACAAGGCCGGCCCTATCCAACGACTCCTCTAGGCCACCGAAGCTGTCATCGGTGGCCACATCCGCCAACTTCTCTGCACTCCAGGCGAACTGGAGGGACCCATCGAACAGACAAAGGAAGAACTTCTTACGCGGTTCGGAAGTTTTGACTTCGTCTTTATTTTGAAACTACGACGAGGTGATATATAATACCACCCCGCGCTAGATTTAAGCTGAAAAAACCTAAGGACCAGCCCTAGGGTGAAGGGAAAATTATGACGATGGGCAAAGACACCAAGGCCCATCAATTGCCGAAAAGAATTTGGCATTATTTAGGCAAGAGGTTGCCGAACATTTGTTGCAGTTCGACATAGACAGAAGGATAAGGGAGACGAAGGCCGCCCTTAAGGTTGTCCTCGTAAACAGTGACAAAACCCTCCGGAGGGGCACAGGCCCTATCCTCCGGTCGGGGAGCGACAAGCTCAAAAGATTTCGAAATAAAAAATTTAGAAGTAAGCTCTATTATCGCAGGGGCTTCTAGATTTGAAGGAAAAGAAGAAACCCTACCAAGATCCCTCAAAGGCGGGAAACCTATTCTACGCACAAAAGGAAGGAGGGAATCAAGAGTGAAAACTTCTAAAATCACCGACGAATCCGGTGGCGAAATTGACACAACACGGCCTTCATGGCCGTGAGAATCCTCAGAAGAAGAAGAAGATGAAGAAGCCATCAATAACTTACTTGTTTTATGTGGCAAATCGAAGAAGATGACACTGAAGCTCTGGCGAGAACGACAATGGCGGATGATGAGCGAGATCGTGTTTCTCAAAAGACAAAGAACTTTTTTGAGTTTGAAAGATGGAGGCGGATAAAGTGAAATGAAAAAAGGCGTATCATGGAAGTTATTCCCCCAACGTGCACTTTATCGGGACCCCAACCGCCGTACGCATTAAATGAAGGTGGCGTATTCCGTGTTCGACATCGGCAGGACATCCCACGTTCGACCTCGGCACGACGTTACACATTCAACCACAACGTCATATATCCGACCTCGACAAAAGATTACGTAATCGACCTCGACAAGGCGACGAGTATTCGACTTCGACCAATAAGAGCCGAGCGACATACAACTTCGGCGAGGACACCTCGGAGGCAACGAGTATTCGACTTGCCAACCTGGAGCCAAGCGACATACAACCAGCGGGATTATGCAGCGCTCCGCCGCCGGACCACGAGACTTTGACGAGGCAACGTTAGAACCACTGTCCCCCCTTCATCACGACCTCACTTCTCGTCGTCTTTTTTTTTTTTGGGGGGATGTGATAGGATCTGCCCAACTAATAGGCCCAAGCATCGGGCCCAATATAAATGGGTCCCGACATTAAGCTCGACCTATGCAAGTTCGGCCCGAAGACTCCTAAACCAACTACAACTCAAATCACAAGTGGAGCCGGAAGATTCGGATGCATATCTAAAATAATCCTTATGAGAGAAGACTTCGTATTAGAATAAAACTCAATATAATGATGTATAAATAGAGGCTAGATTAGACGGAAGAAGATCAGCTACACTCTTTGTAATCGCTTCTTACACACTCAATACACATATACTCTCTTGCTCCGTGGACGTAGATCTATTTCAACAGATCGAACCACGTTAATTCCTCGTGTTCATCGTGCATTTATTACCTTACGAAATTAAGATCGATCACCTACCAAATAGTTGTATGTATTACAAATTTAAACTATAAATAGGTCTTATATATTTTTTATGAAAAAAATATTATTTTATTCA
Organism: Salvia rosmarinus; assembly: GCA_036937905.1. Taxonomy (NCBI): domain Eukaryota; kingdom Viridiplantae; phylum Streptophyta; class Magnoliopsida; order Lamiales; family Lamiaceae; genus Salvia; species Salvia rosmarinus. Next base: position 12,907,747 of record CM072815.1, read on the forward strand.
TGCCAAAATTATATTAAGAAACAAGTGCAATCTAAGAAAAATAATTATATATATATAGATGATGGTTTACGTAAGAATACAAATATTTGTAAAAAATAAGAATATCGACTATCAAGTGCAACACATAAAATAAATTTGGACCGTTGATTAAAAGCGGATCTATGACTATGATGTATTCCTATTTCATATATATATATATATATATATATATATATATATATATATATATATATATATATATATGAGATGGTTCGGTAGGAAATGATAATTTGGTAGGAAATAGGAATGAATCGGACCTTTGATTTGCTATATCGATGGTTGAGATTTAATTTTGGGTGTCTTCTGATTTTGTATTTCGTGTGCTACGCGGATTACTATACAACACTAGAACTCTTCCTGTGCTACATTGTAATGAAAGATGTGCTAAACTAATATGTTTAGCACATGTGCTACGAATTGATAAAATATGTGCTAAATTAACATGTGCAATATAGTAATTTTGATTGTGCTACACAAATATGAAAGATGTGCTACTATTCCTATTTTCTTACATTAAGGAGCTTTCTCACCATAATCAACCCCTATATATATATATATGTGTGTGTGTATGTATATAAGGGGTCGTTCCTGTAAGAATAGAAATAAGTATAAGAAATAAGAATAAATATAAACCATTGATTTTAGTAAATCAATGGACATGATTTATTTTCGTAGTGCTATAAATAATAACTAAATGTGCTATAAATTTTTATCCAAGTTTTCGCCCAAGGTTACATAAGTAATTTAATCTTATACGAATCAATTTTTTTCCTTAATTTAAGGTAACATACGGTTTTATCATTATTTTTAGGGATTTTTTGTAATCTATCCTTTAACTTATTTTCTATAACATTATTTGGTTTCAATACTTAATATATGCAAATTTATTTATGATTCAAGCTAGCAAATCCATGAAAAACTCAAGTAAGATGATTTATATATTGATTCATATGTGTGATTCAGACTATAGCACTGATGTAATATTTTCGTAGCATTGTTTTACTTATTCATTACACGTATTACTAAAATTTTAAAAATAATTATCAGTTTATTTTATATGTTGTTCTATACATATACAATATCATTGATGAATATGTGCTACATAACATATGTATATGTGCAAAAACAATACTCAAACGTAACAAAAAACAAATAAACACAACATATATACAGAACAAAGAATCAAATTAACTGGCAATAATCTATGAAATTTTAGTATACGTGCACAATGAATAAACTAATTATGTTACGAAAATATTCCACAAGTGCAATAAGTATGAAAAGCACGTATAAATGAATACATAATTTTTTTTACAGTGTATGTACAAAATGAAAACGTTAAAAATGCCACAAAAATATTCCACCAATGCAACAACTTAAAAACACATATGAACCAATAATTTTTTTAACATTCGCTTTCCATGGTTTTTATAGCTTTGATCACAAATAAATTTTTAGATACTAAGTATAGAAACTGAAATAATCTATATAAAATAATAAGTTAAAGGATAGATAACAAGAAATTCCTTAAAAATAGGTTAAAATCGTGTTTTACCCATATTTAAGGAAAAACATTATTTTTAATAATAGTAAATTACTGATTTAACCTTGAAAAATATCATGCGAAAAAAATTATAGCACATATACCTACAACTTGTAGCACAACGAAAATAAATCTTGTCCATTGATTTACTAAAATCAATGGTTTAGATTTATTCTTATTTCTTACAAAAAAAAAATCATTCATACCTGATTCATCATCTCTCTCTCTCTCTCTCTCTCTCTATCTATATATATATATATATATATATATATATATATATATATATATATATATATATATATATATATTCATTATCACCATAGCCAACCCCTACAACTATATATAGGGAAGAGTTAAGCGAGAACCGTTTTTATCGTAGAACGTGAGAACAAAAATGATGAATCCATCGAAAAAGTTATTGAATCCAAAAATATCCACAAAAAAAAGAATTTTCGTCCCTAATGAGATTCAGACCCAAATATTCAATTTTTGAATTCAGTAATTTTCTCAACGGATGTATCAACTTTCATAGCGAATTCATTTTGTTCATAGCAAAATTTTATGGTTCTTAGTTCTTACGTTGCAAATGGTTCTTATTTGAACCTACTCATATACAGAGATGAGTTATAATACAAACCCCTTAAAATAAGAAATAAGAATTCATCTCCATCATTCATTTGTCATTAATCAATGGTTCAAGATTAAGTTAGCAAAATCCCTATAATTAAGAGACGATTATTTTCGTATTATTTTATAATTATCATTATAGCCTAATTTGATTTAATCACAACCATACATCTTCAAAAATCAATGGTGAAAATTTGTTCTCATTTTTATTTTTAATGTGTTTTATTTTAAATGTATTTTTATTTGAACCAAATTATTTAATGTGAAAATTTGTTGTTTATTTCGGCCCATTATTTGTCGGGATCGTGCGGTGGTGTCACCGTCAACATTGCTATCCTATAATAGTTAATCAAAAGTTATTATAAGCAATAAAAGCCAAAACAGGAAGAGTAACAAAGAAAAAGATTTATTTATTATATTTCTGAAGAGTGTGGAGTAAGGCATGCATAGAACATGTGTCATTTGATCCACACGCCACCACTAAACTTAACTAATTAACAACCCTTCTAAGATTCCTAATCACTTCGATTGAACTTTGAAGTGAACTTGAAGGCTCTACCCACTCACGCATATTCAAACCTTTTTTTTACCATCTGATCTTCTAAAGTCAATGTTATGAATTATTGCATTTGGATTTGTCGTATTTTATGGCTGATATCATATTTTAGTTGTACTAATTTTTGTATGATGACCTGACATTTTATGAAGCTCTAAGGCGCAAGTAAACTTCTTCATATCGTTATCTTTTTTTTGGGTAATGTAATACAGAAATTTTAAAGGCTGCGTCACGGTGGACTCGAACCCAAGACCTTTAGCCTCGGGCATTAACCACTCTACCACTAGGCCAACACACACACACATCATATCGTTATCTTATTACATAGTGCTGTAATAAAACAAAATACGAAAAAGCCGTTTAAAATAATTTATACCTTTTCCAGAAGCAAATTCATCTATGAATATTCTTATGCTTTATATATATATATACTTTCTTGTAAAAGATGAGGTTGCTGGTCTTTTAAGGCCTTTCGTGTATGACCATGGATGACCGTAGTAAGAAAAAAAAAAATTGCGTTATTTAGAGAAGCTTGATAACAAATTATCTTCAATTTCAATAACAATAGAAGAAACGAATTAACCTGTTCGAAAATAAGATAAACTCTTTTAATTTGGTGGAATGTTGAGTAGACCGCACAACAAAACAAAAGAGTAGAATTATGAACACAGAGTGAATCATAGGACAAGATTGAAAATGAATTTTGTTGTTGGTTTCATAAAAAGTTTTTCAAAGGCCTCGTATAAGAAAAAGGAAATATATAAGAAGAAGAGTAGAATGATGAACACGATGTGCACTATAGAATCCTATTTAAAATGACACTACAACAAAATGTTGCATAGATACTATGTTGAAAAAATATCATCCGAAACAGTGTCACAAATAAAATTATGACATACTGTGCTGGATAGCTACTAGAGGTGGCAAAATGAGCGGGTCGGGCTGGCCCGGCCCGGCCCAGCCCACCGGGCTTTGGGTACTATGTGGGTCGGGTCGGCCCGCCCGATAGTGCTACCGGGTCGAAAAAATCAGAGCCCAGCCCAGCTATGTCCGGGCCATCGGGCTTTCGGGCTAAACCCGCCCGGTAAAAATATGATACTTTTTTTTTGTCCTTTTAGTAGCTTTAATATAAAACTTAAGATATTTATTGTTTAGGACACTTATTAAGGAAATAACAATGGATTTTAAAATGGAGACATTATTAAGTGTCATATTAATTGTACTAATTAAGTAAATAATAGTGATTTTTAAAATGAGGACACTTAAAAGTGCCCTATTAAGTGTACTAATACGGGCGGGCTTTTTAGCCCCTAAACCCCGGGCTTTTTAACCCCAAAGCCCGGTTGGCCCGACGGGTCATCTGGACGGGTTTTAGGCCGATTTTTTCGGCCTATAATTTTGAGCCCAACCTAGCCCTAACCCGGATACCTGTACGCCCATCGGACGGGCCCATTTTCTGACTCTAATAGCTACTATGTGTGTCATAAATATAAAAAGCATGTCATAAAAATTTTGTGTAAGTTGAGAGTGTATCATTTTTAGTAAGTAACAAAATTTAGTTACTTTTTATATGTAACAAAAGTATATATATATATATATAAAGAGAGAGACGTACGTGGGAATGTAACCAAATTTTGCTATTCAAAAGATATAGCAAATTTTGTGACTCATCTTTTGGAGTCAATAAAATTATATCACTACTAACAATTTTGTTGTAGTGTGATTGTCATTTAAATCTCAAACTTTGACAAGAAAAATTGTAATTTCATTTTTTTTAGAGATTGTAATTTCAATGACTTTAAAAAGTATCAAACAAGTACTCGACCTTTTAGTTATTAGCAATTAAATTCATCGTAATCTTTCGAAAACTCAAAATTTCAAATTTCCATCGTTTGAGCTCTTGACTCGAGATATCAAAGATTGAGTTTTGACAAGCAGAGGAAATGAATAATATACCATAATGGGTTGGTGTTCTATATTTACTGTAGACAACAAAATAATTTCCTACCAGTTGTCGTTAGATTGGATGACATAATTCATCATCATCAACGTGTATTGGTTGTCAACCTATATGCTAAAATAAATGGACTTGAGGACATCAACAATTTAGGCAAATTAGTAATCATCAAATAAAGGGAAAATACACTCATATGACCAAATATATAGCTCATTTTTCAAATCTATTTCATTAAACTATCTACAAAAACATACCCAATGACATTCTCTTTTTGAATATAACATATATGGGTCCATAATTCACATATATGGGTCAATAATTCGGCACAAGAAAAATGATCCTGTTAGATTTTAAAAGAGAATCGATCCATATGATTTATTTTTAAATGGTCGTTTAGGTTAGAAATTTAAAAGCAAGGGCTATTACTATGTTATTTTAGTATATTTGTCCAACATAAAACTAAAAACTGTATCTTGCATTTGTTGTCTGCTTCACTAAAATACAAAATATGAATTGTACTGTCCCTTTGGGACAGCCTAGTGATAAAGTGAGTTTATATTGTCAAAAGATCACAGGTTCGAACATCACTAACGCATCTATGGGTTTGAGTCTGTCATCCTGGTTTTTCAAATGTGGTTTACTCGTCCTTTTTGGTTTGTAAGCTATTGCACAAGAACGTGTAGTTTATCCAATTCGCACTGAAGGTAGCAGTTGCATGTTCTCTATGAATTAAAAAAAAATATGAACTGTACACATGAAGAACTAGGGCTTAATTTTTTGTTCCAAATCACACTAAATAATCAAATACTCCCCTCCATCCTAGTTATATTGGCTGATTGAAACTTTTACAAGGATTAAGAAAATTGATTAGAACAGAAAATTATACAACAAACTTCCTAATTTGGTTAGACATTTTGCAAACACGTTTGCTTCCAACATGGCTAGGCTTATTTAAACGGTGTTTTGTTTTCGGTTAGAATCAAATTGAACTAGAACCGAAGTGGTTCTGGTTCCGGTTCGGTGTTCGGTTCTAGAGTTAAAAAAAATCGGTTATCGATTAACCGATAACCGATTGGTTCAGAATTAAAAAATCATTTTTATTTTTAAGTACTATATAATTAATCAAAAAAAATAGAATCTCAATTTTTAATTATTATTTTAATTATTTTTAAATAAATTTTAGTTTTAAATTATTATTTTAATTATTTTCAGTTTTTAAATTATTTTTTCTTTTTGGTTAATCAAAAACCGTACCGTAATAACCGATTGATTTTCGATTAACTAAAATTCTAAATCGGTTCGGTTTTGATTCTACTTTTTTCTGACAAATTCGGTTCAGTTAATCAAAACCGAACCATTTATTATTATTATTATTATTATTATTATTATTATTATTATTATTATTATTATTATTATTAACCTAGCTAGTTATTTCGTAGGATCCCTCCCCATCTCAATTTTCGCATATTGTAAGAACTGAAGCCCTATTTTTCTCAATCCTTTTTGAGAATCTTTTTTCTAAGTAGTTGCATGCACAGAATTTCTCGTGTGAATCAGTGAATGTGGGCACTATTTTAATTAATTATTATCAACAGCATGGTGTGAAATAAAAATTAATTGACTCACGATTCCTATCACCTTTACTAGAGTATTCCTTTACTTAGATTTCACATTTTCCACATCTTTTAGGTTGGACTTTATGCAAAACCCAATGCCAAGTTGAAATTAGGCATGAATCCCTATGTTCTCCGCCTACTTTAGTTCTCACCCAGAAAGGAACACTGGAACACCATAAACGCTTCGGTGTCTTGCACTTGCCCAACTTTTGTATAATTACTTGTAATATCTGCATAATGTGTATGAATACTATTAAAAATATATTATTATCTTTTCTTATTTTCAAATCTAGTACTTTTTTCGTCCACTAAATATGTTTATTTAATTTTATTTTGACTCGTTTATAAAAAACTTTCATTTTTTTTTGAAATATCAATTCTATAATTTTTACTTGAGTACAATTGAAGCATTGTCAGCGAATTTCTGGAGTTAGATCTAAATAGATTAAGTTGTATAAAATAATGGAACTTTCACTGTGATATCTTGAAATTATATTGTTTCAAGACCATCCAATTTGATATGAAAATAGAGAAAAATATAAAATAAAAAGATGTATTCCTCAAATTGGCGTGCACAATTCCACCCTGCAGTATGTGAAATCAATTCCAAGCATATCAAAAAAATAAAAAAATAAATGAGATAGTCTCTTATGCAGATATTTGCATGTGAAAACATTGATATATTTTTTTCAGTACAAATGATATTTTTCTTTAATATAAATAATACCTTAAATAAAAAATAAATGATACTTTTTTCGATGTAAATGATATTTTATCCATCGGCACACAATGCGGAAGATATACAAGAGTTTTTGTGAACAAAAATTACATGTTGCATTGAGGCCTGCATTTCATAATTGTCATTATTATTACACCCTTTTGCTCTCCATCAATTTATTTCTTGGCAGCCATTGATATCTAACTTATGGAAAATAATTCATTCCATCATAATTAACAATATGAATTCAACCCTCTGTAATAATTACTTCTACTAATGCCTATCACTGAATCACAAAATATTCATTACAGCCTCCGAGCATATCAATAATTAATCGAAACTGGCAAGAGTTTAACTTCTCCATTTCTTCCCCTAATAGTAATAAAAACTAAATATTGCCTAGGTCGATTTTTGCCCTTCTTAATACCCAAGTCAAAACTTCTTCATTTCTTCCCCCAATCCCCACCCCCAAATTAGAAGAACTGAACTGTGAAATAACTAGTAACATCTTCAACTACAAGAAACTTGGGACCATGTAATTATCTTTACAACCATATTATATCTGAGAAACTAAACATCTGTAACAAATATGAATAAAATAAAAGTAGTATATATGAAAAAAACCATAGTCATATATAATTTAACAACTTATCACTTCAATCTAGCTCAGAAACAAGAAGATTGGCGCGAGTCGCAATAGGTGTAGTTGTAGTTATGGAGGCGGAGGAAAAACCTTCTTCGCCTAGTTGTGAAAAAGAGGCCATTTTTAAGCTTAAACCATAGCGTCTTCCTCAGCTTCCTCGCCGATTTGAAGCGAAGAGAAATGGCTTTTTTCACTCTGAAGAAAGATCTCTTGATTCTGTCAGCAACGCTCTGCTTCCTTGAAAACTGGTAGCTTCTCAAGAAGAGCTGCCTCTTCTCCAACTCTCTGTATCCCATCTCGCTCCGGAATATGTATGTTTGCCCAATACTACCAAGGTTCAATGCCATGGCTACACGTACAGCATCTGCGTATGTATAGGTGATTTATTTAGAGAGAGAGAGAGAGAGAGGGGAAGGTGTTTGTGGAGAGGGAAGGAAGAGAGAGAGAGAGGGGGTGGGTATATATAAAAGGGCAAGGGATTGTTCGATACTTTTATATATGTTTAAATGGTGTTCCATTTATTGAATTAGTATCGATTGATTTCTGTCGATTTAGTGTTCGGTTTTAGAGTTAAATTTACGGATAACTTATTCGTTCGAAATCAATAAATTGTTTTTATTTAAATTATTATTTTAATTATTGACTAATTAAGTAGAAATTCTAGCACCTCATTTTTTAATTATTATTTTAATTCTTACTAATAAATTTTAGTTTTTTAATTATTTTAAATTAATTTTAGTGTTTTTAAATTATTAATTAATTTTCTTCGATTTTTCAATTAATCGAAAACTGAACTGTGATAAACGATAGATTTTTGTTTCAGTCAAAAATCTAAATCGTTTAGTTTCAGTTCCATTTTTTCGTACAAATTCGATTCGATTAATTGAAATGGGATCGTTCACCACCCCTAATTGCTTTAATATTCAAGGGTGACACATTAGATCACATTTGTACTCCCTTCGTCCTGCTCAAAGTGACTCGTATTTCTTTTTGGGCCGTCCCGCTTTATGTGGCCCATATCCAAAAAGGAACCATTTTTACATAAAAGTACATCGAATTCGTGAGTCACACTTCTCTACACATAAAACATAATTTTTTGTAGTCTACGTGTTCGAAAGCAATGAGCCGCTTAGAGCGGGACAGATAGAGTATTTATTTTGCTTCAAGTCTAATTTTGGGTGCTAATCTATTGGGGGAAAACTATATTTAAAAAAAATAGGATTAGTTATAAAATCTACTTTTTTTTAATTATTCTATCTATTTTATCTCAATCTTTAAAACTTATCAAATTTATCTCAACCTTTTCAGTTTGTATTGATTTTATCATCGGACCTCTTCTTAAGTGAGTGAATCGTAGCATGGCATGGCACATCGTGCTACAGGGTGACATGTTATTTTGTTATCTCTGGCAGACTATTTCACGATTCAATGGTCGGAGATGAGCTTTCATGATGGAATTATATGAATTAAAAAGATTGTGATGGATTTGATAAGTTTTAAAAATAAGATAGAATCTATAAAACATATGGATAAAGATTGTGACAGATTTCATAATTAACCCTTTTTAAAACTTTTTACATTTGTACTTGTATTTTATTTTTATTTTTGTCAATTAATACAAAAAAATTAAAGATTGCATTACGATGGATTCAAACTCGAGACTTTTAATCTTATGCATTAACCATTCTAGACCGACACACGCACACAACTAGGCATGTGATATTTGCAGTTTGCATCCAACTAGGTACGGTTCCGAAATATGATTTGATGGGCATTTTCGTCCTTTGAATGTGTGTAAAGTGATTACCGACTCATATAGTTCATGTTGGTAATGTTAATAGAGGCAAGACGAAATCTCGTGCAAAATGTATCTAACTACCTTAACTATTATTAGGATTGGAGTAGCTTTTCATTTAATGTCTTATTCAGTTTCCTAAAGAAATTTCTAAGAGAAAATATGTAAAGGGGAAGGGGAAGAAATAGATATGTAAAAACATTTTGATTATTATTCATATGTGCGATTGTCCTATGGATTTGATAGGATATGGGGCACAACCGTTCAAGCTCAATAGCAGGCCTAAGCGAACTGGGTCCAGCCTAGCAACTTCAGCCTACACAGTTCGGCCCAAAGTCCAACATCTAAACTCTATTCAAGATCAAATCTAAGAAAAGATATGGAAGAAGATACTCAATGATCGAGCCTATCATCAGAGATCGGATCACACAAGGCAAGGGATCCATGGTAATCTTGAGGATCCACAACATGTATAAATGGAGGTTAGATTGAAGGTAGAAGGGTTAGCAACTATCGAATCTAGAGTTTTAAATACATTCATTGTAATCGAACATAGTGAAAATATTGAGGAATCATACTCCGTGGACGTAGATCTTTACCTTGATCGAACCACGTAAAAACATATTGTGTTCTTTATCGTTTTCGCAAACTCACACACAAGATTTATCAGGATTATATTTTGATTGATTATATCAAACAAGTACATAGAGAAAACATTTTGGACCACCATGGACATTTTGATTGAATTTGGATCAAAATTCAAATTCAGATATAACATTATATTTATATTTATGCTGGTATTTAATTGTATTTGGATCTAAATTTTGACCGGTAAAACAATAGCTCTAAAATGTTTAATAATGTTATTTTCTCCAAATGAGAGCAGATCTTTCAGTTAGGCTGAAATATATATTGTAAAGTATAAGTTTCTTCAAACATCTAGTTCTCTATAGTAGTATAAAATTTTATATCACATATAAAGAGGAAAATTTTCTTTATTGCTGGCGAGCAAAATAACATTCTCACCATTCATGTAACAGTACCACATAAGTCCAGCATTCTTATATGAAAATAATAATTATAAAATGAGAAACTGAACTCTATTTACGAGGGCATTGATTTTCATATTAATATACTTTATGGTGGGTATCAGAAAATTCTTGTGTAAATGAAATAACTTTTAAGAGGGAAATAGTTATATAATTTTCAATTTTATATACTTTTTAAGAAACAGATATCTTATATTCAAAACATTTCAAACAATATCGTTGAAATATTAAAGTAAGTGACACACGGATAAGGATTCGAAACAGAGATTTCGTTTGCGGGTAAGAAATGAATTACCCCAAAAGTCAAAATTAAGTGACATACCTGGAAAAAGGCTCCAATCAAATTCCCAACTACAGAAAGAACAATAAAAATAATTAAAAGTGGATAAAAAAGAAAGAAGAAACACAACTGCTAAGCTTACAAGTTACAACCTACATAACTCACGTGACTTTTATGTTCTAAAATTACTTTTTGACACCTCAAATTCTGACTCGTATCAACACTTGTTAGAGCAACCTTAGTTCATTATTATAAACTAAATATTGTTTATAACATAATTAATTCCAATTAAACATTGATTCTAAACAAATGATCCGACTAAGGTTAAAAGTCGCCCAAAACTCCAACTAACGTAACTCTATGACGCAGTTAAAGATTGTTTGTTAAGTTATTAGTTATAAATATATCTATATGAAAATCTTAATATCAAGAGATTGTAATATTTTAATTTTTAGTCCTGAAGAACACCGCTTGAAGGTTGAGATAAGTATATAAATCTAAATTGAATGGTGAATATCACTTTAAACCTAATATTTTGGCACAATTGATTATATCTTGAACTATTATAATTAAAGAAAAGGAAGGGATCGGATCATGGACTAGGCGCTTACCGAGTCGAGTCCCTTCGACTGCCCAAGCTCCAAATTTTTCATTTTTTTTAACTTTCAAACTATCGTTTTTATTTGATTGTGCCCTGTCGATTTTTCGGGCTCCGAAAAATTGACATGGCTCGCCTGATTGTCACAATATATTTAACAGTTTTTTTTTAAAGCATTACAAGGCACAAACATCGTCATCCGACTGTTAAATACATTCAGTTTTTCGGAGCCAAAAATAGAGAAGGGCACAATTAATTCAACATCTATAGTTAAAGATTTTTTTTAAGAAAAACATTTCTCATAATTCAGATTATAATTGATAATATAAAAATAAATTGAGTTAAAAAATAATACTTACTCCCTCCGTCCCATTTAAAATATCCTATTTCTTTTGGGTTCGAGTAGTTAGGAGAAATGTATAAAGTAGTTAAAAAGTGGGTAGAATCCATATTTTTTAAAAGGATAATTATTTTTTAAAATAGAATGAAACATTTGTAATGAGACAACCCAAAAAATAAAATGAGACATTCTAAATGGGATATGGGTAGTACCTTTTATTTAATTGCTTGTGTGACTTTCAGTGCGGAAGAAAAGCATGATTAATATGGATATACTAAATCCACTTATTGTTGTTATTCACAAGTCTTAATTTTGGTTTTTCTCTTCTTCTTCTATAAACGCTTAAATTTATATATAAGCAGTTTCATGTAAGATAATATTTAGTGAACCCCTGACGAAAAAATATAATATTTGAGTGAAGAAAATAAAGGTTTAAAGCCAAAAACACTATTCTTTTATGGAACTAAAACATGAGGAATATTTCCTTGACTAACAAAGAAACAATTGTTCATATCACCAACCAAACTTATTTTAACTTTTCCTTTAATCATGTTTTTTGCTGATTCGCATCATTTAATAAAATAAAAAATCTTGAACATAAAATAAATCCAACGAATTTCAAACTCCAATTCGCAAGAAATGTCAAATTCAAACCAAATGTCAAACCCCAACAACTTGCATTTCAAGCGCCAATTGTTACATTAAAATCTTATTCACCACTAACAATTGGTCAAACTAGCTGAAAGCTAATCCTTTTATCGTACCACAACAAGAAATCCTTCATGTGTTTTCTAAACTACCTACCGTTTAATTGGTATCAATTTGGGAAAATGGTGGGGCTTGACGCATGACATATACCAAACCAAGTCAAGCCAAGGTAGAACTAGATAACAATTTTTTTTATTATATTATTATACTTAAATGTATCGTTTGCTTAAAATATGGGATAAATTTTAATATATTTAATTGAAATGTTTTGTACTATATAATGTATCTGTAAATTATCTATAATATACATAAATTATAGTATGAGAGTAAAATTATGGTAATTTAGTGTAATGATAAATTAATATGTGGTACATGTTTTGTATATTGTATCCTACTTAGGGGGTAGTATATAGAATTCCACAAATATGTATAAAACATATATATGAGGCCCTTGTTTTATAAATAGTCATGTCTTTCAAAGCAAAAAGATTGGAATGCGATAAATATATTATCCACCATTTTCACTCATATGAAACAAACCCTTAAATAAATAATGAGCCGCTAGTAGATTACAGAATGATATATATATATATATATATATATATATATATATATATATATATATATATAAAACTACGTGACTTTGATGATCACATGGTTATAATTATAGTTTGTCAAAGTAGCGGGCGGGCGCTTTTACATTTTTCGGTCGGATCGCCTGTTCAAAATTTTCGGACCTAAAAATATGAAGCCCAAACCAACCTCGGCGAGCTTTTTAGATTATTTTTAATTTTTTAATATATAAAATTAATATTTTATTTTCAAAAATAAATAAATTAAATACATAATTAAAATCTCATAACTCCTTCACTTAAATAAAGAATCAGAGATAAGAACATATTGAGCTTACTTATTCTTATGATAATGCTTCATGTACATCTTGACCTATTTATGTATTCATGCGATGAACGCGGTATAACTTTAATTCTTTAATTTTAAGGAGACAAAATTAGTAATTACAAACCAAAGATAAATGATATTATTAAACTTCAATCCCACTTATATGCCTAAAATAATAGAAAAAATAAATTAATTATACAATATATATTTCGGATCAATGATTCAAAATAATTTTACTTACTATAAGGTCATTAATCACCCGCCTATATATTTTTGGAGATCATTTCTATTAGGAATTATTTTTGAATGATTTATGAGGTTATTATTTTTTTTAGAATTTTGATGTGTTGCAATTCAAAAAATATTTTCATGACCAATATGTGAATTAGTAAGATATATAAGATATATAAAATATAATTAATATTATTAAAAAATTATAGATTTGTATATTAAATAATATTATAAATATGTATATTTAATAGAATATCGTGCGGGTTTTTTAGCCCGAAATCCCAGGTCTTTTTCTCCCGAAGCCCGATAGGCTCGGGGGTTTTTGGACGGACTTTTTAGGTTCGATTTTTTTCGGATCTTTAAATTTTAAGCTCAAACAAGCTCAAACCCCGAGTACCCCATATGGACTTTTCGAGTCGGGCTCATTTTGTCGGCTCTAGTTATAATATATGCACAAGGGGCACATATATGTAGGACCGTCCTTACTTAAAGACAGATCTTTTTGCAGGTTGATCTGGTCTGGATCTTGATCGGTTAATATTGGTATGTTATTTTGTAAATGACACATTTATTCAGAATAATTGATATATTTATTTACAGTAAGTGATACAATGACACATTTATTCGAATCAAATAATAAATTTATCCAGAACGAGTGATATATTTATTCACTGTAAGCGATATATTTATTCATAATAAATGATACAAGTGAGCATATTCAGTTAAGTTGGTTAGACTTAAACTCAAGTTGTTAATTCGTAGGTGATATATTTATTCATAGCAAAAGATACAATAACATATTTATAGGTCAAGTTAGGTCAGGTGAATCTGGGCCGGACGACCTACGGGAGAGAATTCGAACTTGGATAGGATCGACCCTATCTAAGTTTTGTACATATGTATGCACAAAAGAGATAGGATCACATAGTATGAGTGTTATAGGTCAAGTAAGGCTATACGGCTTCATACCGGGAGACAAAGATTTAGAGAAAGACAGTTGGGAAAACTTAAAAATTTAGTTTAAGTAGGAGATTAATCTTAGATGAACTGATTAAAGTAATAATGAGATAATCAAGACAGATGCAACCAACCGTCCACGACGCATGCGTTGTCTTATTCCTCAAGCTTTGGGCCCCTTTTTTAATTCTCAACTCGTTTGTTTTATATTTGGAAAATGTAAAAAATATCTTGGAAATATAATTCGAAGAGCATTCCATTCTTAAAGATTGGTCCGGTCGAGTACAATGCCCCATTTCCCAAAGTAACAATATAATTAAATTAAGTATTCTAATGATGCAAAACGATCCTACTGTCAAATTTCCGGCGTAATTCCACGGAGCCGACCAACGATTGGCTAAATCGACCTCATGGCCGGACATATCATACTTCGAGATAATAAAATCCTCATTTAGTTACACATTCCAACGTTGGATTGATGTTGGAATTTTAAATTAAATCCTATAAAAAAGCCACACGTTCACAAAATATATTGCACCAACTTTTCCATTCAATTACTTTGTTCTTATACTCACAGTTGTTAAATTAAAGGGACATTGGAAAACAGATGGCTAGAGATATCTAATGGTACTCATATTTCCAAGTATCATTATCAGGGTTGCCTGAAATTGGACGAAAAAACCACACACCAATGTAAATGTGTATGCGTGTAAGCACATAAAATTTTCTGGCAATTTCAGGCTGTATTTGGCTAGAGTGCCCAAAAATATTGGTATCTGGTACCATAAAAAACATCGTATCATGATATTTGTAACATTACAATTCAAATATGAGAGAATGAGCAATTAGATAGAAAAATTGATGGCGAGTGTGTTATGACAGTTTGGTTGGTGATGGGATGTGGCCCAACCGACCGAGCCCACTAACATGCCCAAACGAAATGGCTAACGTTGGTAGCGGGCCCGCGGTTAAGCGAGGCGCCCTAATCGCCCCCAAAACCCTAGCCCCAGAACCAAAGTCGCGCCACCTCCACGTGGCGCACGGAAGCGGCGTCCGCCCGGCCGATGGAGGACACGCCCGGAAGAGCCCCGGCGATGGAGGCACGCCGAGAGGAAGAGTCCGGCGATGAGAGATTGGGCACGCCTTTGGCGCAGCTCGAATATGTATAAATAGAAGGAAAATTGACGGTAGAAGGGTTGACAACTTATTGAATGCTAAGAGCTTATAACTACACTCATTGTACTCAAATCATAGTGAAAGTAGTGAGGAATCACTCCTCCGTGGACGTAGATCTCATTAACGATCGAACCACGTAAAAGCCTGGTGTTCTTTGTTGCTTACATAAACCTCGCATACTCACGTAACTAGATCTATCATTGGCGCCGTGCGTGGGAGCGTCGAACAAGAAAGCTTTGTTTCCTCTACAACTTAATGGGAAGAACACGCACAACCGCCGTCCACACGGCAACAACCGTCTTGAGGGCGACCGGTGGTCACTCGGCGTCGCGGAAGGAGATCGCGAGCGCCACAGCGTTCACACTCACGAGGCAACATGGAAGCGTCTCCATACACCCTCGGGACCGCGCCCCAACGTAGGGAGATGCCGACCTCAACGAGGACGAACAAACAATTCATTCGTCCCACGAGGTCCTCGGCCGAGTGTGACCGAGTTCCTCAACGCCAACCTCGGCGATTCAAAGCTTCTCAACGAGGAGGACAAAGGAGGCGGGCCCTCAAGGGCCCCGAACTGACTACCATGGCCGCCCGAGGTCGCTCCTCCGAAGCGACCGGCGCCACCTCGGCGTGATGGCGAGAAGCGTGCATCACACCCCGACGTCCGGAGCCGCTCACCGCGGCCGAGCCGCCACCCCCATTCGCGGAGCCGCTCACCGCGGATGAGCCGCCACCACCAGTCGCCTCCGCGCCATTCGCGGAGCCGCTCTCCACCTCGTTATGCCGACCAGAGAGCCGAGCAAAACAGGAGAGAAGAAAGACGGAGTCGAACTCCCCCTCGGAGGGACGATAGGCGCCGCTATCGATCCCCCACCCCTCCAGAAAGAGATGGCAACGATCTCCCGGGGTTCGACCGGTACGGGAGAATCATCTTCCCTTTCTCCGTGGAAATTCTAGACACGCCCCCGCGATACGGACACCTAATATTCGCCACGATGGCCAGGAGACCCTCCGACTTCCTTTTCGCCTACACTACCAACATGGCGAATCGAGGAATGGAAGATTTTCACATGTGCAAAATCTTCCCGAGTCTTGATCTCCAACCAATATTTGGTTCACCTCGCTCCGCTGAGCAGTATACACCTTCCTGGGACCTCGTGGATCGATTCAAATGGCGCTTCTATCGAAGATGCCACCTCGTGACATTCCTCCGACTGCTCACAATCCGCCGAGGCGGGGCGAGACGATGTCGAACTTCGTCTCGAGGTTCATCAAAGAGTCGCTCAAAATTAACGATGTGATCTCTACATCATCAACGCATTCAGCGGGATCCGACCGGCGGCGAACAAAGAAATCACGGGGAGAAACCAAAGGCGTGAGTAAGCTTTGGAACGGTGGACAACTTCGTCAAAGGAGGCGAGTCGGATCGGAAGAAGAGGAGATGCAGGACGGCGTAAGTCCGAGAGAAAAAGCCGGATGATCAAGTCGGCGCCGATCGCCAAGCACCTTGACGAGAATCGAGAGGGCGTGGAATCCGGGCTCGGACCTCGACCTAACCACAGGCGGCAGCGCCCCCTGCTCAAATCAAGGCGGAAATATTCGAGCTCCACGCCGAGCTCTTCCCAAGCCCTCCTATGAAAGGAGGATCAAGAAGAGGTCAACCGAGGAGTCTTGTGACTATCACGGGGATATGGTCACGATACCGAGGATTGCGAAACACAGGCATGCAGTTGACGAGCTCGTCGAGGAGAGCCCTCAAAAATACCTCGGCCGGCGGGGCGAGGAGCGAGGCGCGGGGAGAAATAACGGTGGCAACAAGCTGCGGGCCGACCTTGGCGACCCCACCAAGACGGCGAGGATGAAGGTCCCAATCTATGGAGCAGTCTATGCCATTACTGGGCTCCTCGTAGGAACGACGAGGTCGTCGTTGAAGAATGAAGCTCGGAGGCCGGCCCCCGAGGAGCCGAAGAACAAGCGACTCCGAGCTGGAGAGGACATCGTATTCTCCAAAGACGACCCGGTGCCCAAAATCATGCCCCACCAAGACGCCATCACGATCAAGCCGTGGTGGGCAACAAAACGCCCACCGGGTCTACATCGACATCGGTGCCTCCGTTAGTATTATCTTCCGAGCTGTGCGGATAAACTCGAGGTCGGGGAATGCAATCGCCCGCCTCCTCCCGGTTGTGGAGCTTCAATCGGGAGGCGACAACAACTGAGGCGTCATTACCCTTCCGGTTACCGTAGGACGAGCCCCCAGGTCGGTCACAAAGTCCATTCAATTCTTCCTGGTACGAGCTCCCTCTCCATACAACATTATCCTGGGCAGAGATTGGCTATACGCCATCAGGTTTGTCGCTCGGTATACCACCTCACAAATAAGATACCACCCGGTGGGAAGTGCTAACATCCGGGGTGACCAAATAGCGACAAAGAGTGCCTACGAGTCTCAACCGGGATGCGGCCGCCTCAAGCATAGCAATTACAGAATCCCGAGGCGCCACCTCGACGACGACGATCGAGAACCTTCACTATCGACTACGACCCCTCCAAGGTTGTCAAGATCGGCATCAGGCCCGGTGATATTCGGCAGCACGTCGTGCAACTTCTGAGGGAGTATAGGGACGTGTTCGCATGGTCCCCACTCGACATGACCGGAGTATCGCCCGAGCTCATAACCTGTCACGACCCGCCTACTTAATTAACTAATTAATCAAGTAATCACTATTAGTTACTTAATTAAATAGCTAATTAAATAGACAAGTTGTGACTATGGGGTGATTTGGATCATAATCTCTCAATAGGGATACTTGAATTCTGGGTTATCAAAATTTTATAAAATTTCGCCAGAGTTTCGTTTGGAAATAGGATAGCCCAAAATAGCAACGAACATCAATAATCAACTGAATCAATTCCCCGGCCTCAACAAGGACATCATCAACAATCAACATATTTATACATATCGAATATACCAGTTCAAAGACATTCGAGTTTGATAGTATCATGTCGATTATCAACATTAACAATTCGAGTATGCACATGAGATAGGGTGGTGAGAATTATGTATGGAGACAAAATTCTCGGGCATGACAAAATATATATACAAGATCAAAATCTAGCTCGGTGTCCTTTCGCCGCCATCTCCTCGCTTAACTTGCATATAGGAAAACATATGCGAGGCATGAGCATCGAAAAGTACTCGATGGGCAACGCCACAAAGCATAATTGACTTGCCACTTATTTTTCTAACACGGGGTTTTAGTAAAATAACACGTGCTAACTTTTCACATATAAAACATTTCATGATGCATGCTTCTTATCATTCTATCTCATGCTATGCGGCAATCTTTACGTATCGGTCCGTAGGCTCCCGCTCACGGATACCATATCTACGCTTCTTTCTAGGTATCAAGAGGTAGGCCTCCTCTCAATCCGTGATCGGTCCGAAGGCTCCCGATCACTCTTGTGTACCACGACTCGTCTTGGGAGCTCGTCCGGCCAAGCCCGGCGTCGTCTATGATCTCGTGAATAGGCGTAATGCATATGCTAAAATAGGCAAGTCAACTCATTTATAAAACATGCACTTTCATTTTGAGAAATAAACAATTATTGATTCGTTAAAGATAGTTGAGAAATGCCCACTGGATAGGACAATAGTACCCTTTTACTCAACTTTTCCCAATTGTTCGTTCTTTCGTCCTTCCTCGCCTCATTTGATCCTTGTAACATAAAATTATTATTGAATTTAGTAACCTTCCTTATTCATTGAAACATATTATCGTTAAATCTTAGTTTTAACTAATCTAGAATTAGATTAAACTTATTTCATTACTTTATAACTTATTCCATAATAATATAATTATTAAATACTATATAATATGCTATGACCAAAAAGTTAAACAACATCAAGCAACCACATTTCACTTGTTTATCATAATTCTATTATTTAATTCCTTTTATGCCTTATTAATAAAATTTCTACGAAATTTCGTGATAACATTTATAATATGAGTAGCCCAAGTAATCCAAACTCATCAAATTTCATCCCAAGCTCCCAATATCATCACCATATACTTAAATATGCATTTAGGAACTTAAAACAAGCTTAAATTTATTCATTTACACTTTAATCGCCTAATGCCCTTCAACTACATATATAGAGAATTTCAATAGTTTTATTATCTAAAATCCATTTAGTATCAAATATCTCATAATTATACTTATTTAGTATCGGTGATCCTTAATCCATGATCCATTCAATCTTGATCAAGGTCATCACATAAAATCATACTTTATATTAAACTTTAATATTCCAACTTTTACAATTCATGTCCATAAAATCCTATAAATTCAACTTAAGCATTATTTTTATTATAGATCTCAAATATCATATTAAACACATCAAATAAAATCAAGAATTCAAAGTTAAAGCCCCTTCATTTTCGAAAATTAGAAGTAAAGTTTATGCATGAATTAAATTCTTATAAATTCATAACATGCATTATATATATCCCAAAGTCTAAATATCATATCAATTTGATCAAATAAAATCAAAATCCTCAAGTTCACATTATCCTTACTTTTCGAAATTTATAGGATTTTTAGTATACATGATTTAAGTTCTATTTCTTTAATCATAAGTTGTTTATTTCTATTTCTAAACATATATCTAGGCTCAATTCAACTAAATCATAGCATATGCTTCATATACAAAAATTAGGGTTCATACCAATACTTTAATTTCCAACTTCATGAATTTAAAGAATTAAAACCCTAGCATATATTAATTAAGCTTCATAAACATAATTAATTGATAAACATAACAAAATTAAACAAATCAATCATAATCAACACTTGATATTTTGAAAATCATAGGATCATAAAGAAACCATATATATCAATTTAAATCACAAAAACTTAGGTTAAATCAAGTAATTACCTTCTTTGGATTGATTTGCCACTAAATTCCCACTTGAAAATGGATTAAATGTGAAAATAAAATTTTAGTGTGTGCTTGTGTGTGAAGTGGTCGAAAGTTTGGGAGAAAACAAGGTTGAGGATGATCTTATGTTGTTAATAAAATTCTAGAATGCTAATTTGCATTTCATGTACATTTAATCTTAATTTCATTTACATTAAGCACAAATTTCCATAAATTTATAATTTCACCTCAAATTTTACTAAGATTACACTTTAGTATATTTTAATTATTAAAACTATATCTCTAATAATTAATAAATTCTAAAACAATTTATATCCATAATTGAAATTAAATTCCTATAGCATAATTTAAATTCTTTTATATGATAAAATTCAACAAATGATAATCATACTTCTTAATTTTCGAAAATCTCACAAAATAATTCTTTTATCACGACTATTAATAATATAAATTTATTCAAGCAAATTAATAGCTTGAACCATAATTCATTTTACTTTATAAAATTTCTACATAAAAATAATTAATGCATTCCATATCAAAATTTATGTTTAATAACATTTTCATGTAACACACATTAATAATCATATAATTCACATTTTATCATAATAAAACTCATTTCTAAATAATCTCTACATTTTCTAATCTCATATCCTTCAATTAAGCAATAATCGAATTTCTATCGATTAATAACCCCTTTTATACCTCTTTATTCATTCTTATGGAATTAATAGCTTTTAAGCCTCTCATTATGTTTAATTAACCTCTAATTAATACTAAAGATTTTTCGGTTACTACGTTCCTCCCCTTAAAATAATTTCGTCCTCGAAATTTAGTACTCTAGAAAATAATTCGGATATCTTTCTTTCATCGATCTTCTAATTCCCATGTTGCTTTTCTAAACCATGGCAACTCCATTGAACTTTTACTAAGGAATGGACTTATTCCTTAACTTACGCTCTTTTCATCTAAAATGCATTCGGTCTTTCTTCATAGCTCAAGTCCGCTCAAGAATAATTTCCTCTTGATGTATTATATGCTTAGGATTTGGGATATATTTCCTAAGTGGGACACATGGAATCGTCATGAATATCACCGAAGCTAGGCGCAAAGCTAGTCGGTAAGCAACTGGTCCCACTTTTCTAAAATCTCGTAAGGTCTAATAAATCTTGACTTAAATTTTTCCTTTAATTCCGAAGTTATGAACTCCTTTGGTTGACGAGACTATTAAGAAAACTTTATCTCTTACTTCAAATTTCAATTCAGATCGACGGTTATCAGTATAAGATTTCTGTCTATCTTGAGCTTCTTGCATCCTTTTCCTGATTTGCTTCACAATCTGAATCATTTATTCTATTGCCTCTGGGCCTAGAACTTTTCTTTCTCCGACTTCATCCCAATAGAGGGGTGATCTGCACTTTTTGCCGTATAAAGCTTCGTATGGCGCCATTTGAATCGTAACCTGATAACTGTTGTTATATACGAATTCAACCAACGGTAGGGCTTGTTCCCATTGATCACCTCTATCTAACACCACTGTTTTAAGCATATCTTCTAACGTTTGGATAGTTCTTTCTGTTTGGCCATCAGTTTGTGGATGAAATGTTGTACTAAAATTCAATTTAGTACCTAATTCTTTTTGAAAACTCACCCAAAACCGTGAGATGAACTTGGTGTCGCGGTCCGAAGTAATCGAAATCGGCACTCCATGCAAACGCACTATTTCTCGTATATAAATATGTGCCAATTTATCTGCTCCATAAGTAACAGGGATCAGAATAAAATGAGCACTCTTCGTTAATCGATCAACTATTACCCAAATCGCGGTGTTTCCACGTTTTGACTTGGGTAATCCGCCACAAAGTCCATTTCTACATAGTTCCATTTCCATTCGGAATTTTGAGAGGTGTAATTTTCCATGCGGTCTTTGATGGAGTGCTTTGACTTGTTGGCATGCAAACATCGTTTAATAAAGATCTATTTCTCTTTTCATTCATGTCAGGCGAAATGTTGCTTGGATCTCTGTACATCTTGGTGTTCCGGGATGAGCGAGAATATTTGAGCATTATGAGCTTCGCTCATAATCTCATCTTTAACTTCATATCATTAGGCACGTAAATCGATTTCCTAACATAATCGCATTATCTTGACTTCTGATGGCGATAGTTCTCTGTTGGATTTTCATTCGTAACTTCTCGAGTTGATCATCACATCATTGCGCTTCAACTATTCGAGCCCTCAAGTCGGTACAACAACTAACGCCGCAATGATACCTCGAATAGTCCGTGGAGGTAATATTATCTCCAACCTCATCTTTTCGAAATCACGAATCAATTCATCATTTTCGGTTAGGAGATGTCCTAATCTTTCACGACTTTTTCGCTTAACGATCGGCGACAACATTTGCTTTTAGGGATGGTACTTAATTTCGCAATCATAATCTTTAACCAATTCTAGCCTTCTTCGTTGTCGCATATTCGAGATCCTTTTGTTCGAAAAACACTTGGACTTTTGTGATCCATATAGATCTCACATTTTGATCTATGAGATAATGTCTCGGATCTTTAATGCGTGCCGACGGACTAACTCAAGTCATGCATAGGATAATTAAGCTCGTGAGGTCTTAGCGGCGTGAGGCGATGCAATTACTTGAGCCACGAAACTTCGCTTCCTTCCGCGGCGGTTGGGTCATAGGTCAGCAATTTTGAAAATCCTTGATGAATCTTCTATAATATTACGCTAAGCCTAAGCTGCGAATATCGTTTTGGGTTAATGGGGTCTTCCATTCTAACACTTGCTCACACTTTGGTCGGATCAACCTTGATTCCTTCCACCAAAAGCGATATGGCCGAGAAAATTCACTTCTCGGGCGAATTCACATTCTTGAACTTGGCGTATAACTTTTCCGCTCTCCACTTTTCTAGCACCATCCTAAATGCATTTCATGTTCGATTCGCTTTTGAATATATTAGAATATCATCAATAAATACTAGAATGAACTTATCAAGGTATTTATGGAATACTCGGTTCATCAAGTCCATGAATACTGTAGGAGCATTTGTCGACCCGAATGGCATCACCACAAATTCGTAGTGGCCATATCTCGTCCGAAAAATCTGTCTTAGGCATATCTTTTGATTTAACTTTCAATTGGTGATATCCGGATCTCAAGTCGATCTTTGAGAACATACGAGCTTCTCTAAGTTGATGGGCGGTCATCTATTCGAGGGAGAGGATACTTATTCTTTAATGTTAATTTATTCAACTCCCTGTAATCAATGCACATCCTTAAGGTACCATCTTTCTTCTTGTCAAAAAGGACCGGTGCTCCCCATGGCGATGCACTGGGTCGAATAAAACCCATGTCTAAAAGTTCTCGTAACTGAACTTTCAACTCCTGAAGTTCCTTTGGTGCTATTAAAATAAGGAGCTTTCAATACAGGTGCTAATCCAGGTTCGAGATCTATCACAAAATCTAACTGCCTATCGGGCGGTAAGCCCGGCAATTTCTCTGGAAAAACATCTGGATATTCTCTTACCACAGGTACCTCTTCTATTTTCCTTTCCATTTTATCCTTTTCATTCAGATATACTAGATAAACATGATTTTCTTCGCATCTTATCATTTTCTCCATTTGCAAAGCGGATACTATGGGAATCCATCTCTTCTTTTCATCTATTCCATAAAACAAGTGGATTCTCTTCCAGGTGGTTGAAAAGCTATCTCCCCTTTTTCACAATGAATTTTAGCAAAAATTTAGTCTACCAATTCATCCCTAGAATTAAGTCTACATCCCTCATTGGCAATAAACATAACGATTCAACTTTTAGCTTTAAGGATCCTAACTCAAATTCTACGTTAGGACATACTTGATTAACTAAAGCTGACCCGCCTAAAGGGGTAAACACATTAAAATTCGATTGATTGTTTTATGGGAAGCCCAGCGATTACACATGCGGATGAAATAAATAAATGCGAGGCTCGATATTAAAGAGAATAAGGATAGATGCGCCATCCGGACATCCCATACCTGTTAAATTTACGGAGCTTTCTTGAGTCGCGCCGATGGATAGCATAAGCTCTAGGAGTTTGCACTTGAAAAGGTTGAGGTTGAATCGAGTTGGGGTGTTATCTTGAGCGATGGTGCGTAAGGTTGCGGGTATGCTGCAATTGGGTTTGGAAGAAGATCCAAGCAATTGCTTTCAAAGGTTGGGTGGGTTTTAAAAAGTCTTTAGTCCACTATTTCACGGCATTTTAGTACGATTTGGACAATTAAAGAGTAGTGACGAATTGTCCATAAGTATAACAAGTGTTGCTTCCCAAACGACTGATTCCTGAATGAGCTTTTCCACACTGGGGACATATCGGCACTCTAAGTTGGCCGCGAGAAGGTTGAGGAAATCCTTGGGATGGTGGTCGAAATGACCCTTTCGACGATTGACCGAGCCTCGGAAAGGCTTCTTTCTTGCAAAACTCTTATCTTCCCACCTTCTTTTCCTTTGAATCTACGCTCTGCTGGTCGGTTGAGGAAAGTTGAGTGCGAGTTGAGACGGTGGCTCGGACTTTTCGACTTGCAACTCCATTTCCATATCCAGCGCTTTCGATTTAGCGTTTGACATCGTCGAAAGGTTGTGCACTAACACGACCCTAATTTCTTGTCGAGTCTGAGCAACAGACTCGGCTATTTTCTCATCGACTCCACTTTATGCGGTGCATACCGTGCTAAGGCACAAAATTCCACATCATATTACGCTACCGTCTTAGAACCTTGCTTCAAATTCATAAATTCGATCTCCTACGCTTCCGATAGCTGCGAGGAATAAACTTCACATCTGACTCTTCTTTAAATCTTTCCCATGTTAAGCTTTCTAAGCGAAATTGCGATAAATGTTTTGGCGAGATTCCACCAATAATCATTTGGTCCTTGAAAAGAAATCCTACACACGAAGACACTCTTGATCCGAACATTCTAAAAATCGAAAATCTTTTCTCTGATCGACCCACTCTTACGCTTCAAAGCAGGATCGCTGACCAGTGAAAGTTGGTGGATTACATTTGAGGAATAATTGAAATTTTTCTTGCGGTCCAGGGGTGAAGGGCATGTTCAATTGATGGGGTTGTAGCACTTTGTTGAGCTTCCATTGAAATTGATTCAATTCTTCTTCTTCTTGGAGGCATTCTATAATTTAAATAAAATAGGAAATTTTCACAATGTTTAATAGGATAGCAATACGGGAGGAAACAACATCTTCACAAATAGGGTTACAATCAAATGGTTAAGCATAAAAGTAATTAAAGTAAGAATGGATATGATTCATTAAAATTCACACCCTTCTAAAGGATACAAGGCAAAATAAAATTATTTTCAAGGAATATCGGGGCCGACCTTCCTGCTTTAATACCTACAAACCACTTTGATATCGTACGTCTAATATTTCTATTAACTCTTCTGAAACTACTGAAATACCTAAGGTGAGGTGTGCTAACTCTCCAGAAGTGTTGTCTGCCATCCCTGACAAAGTAAATTCCCGGGTGGATAAAGGCTGAAAGGTAGAGGTGCCCATTGAGTACAAATTTTCTATTTCTAAAGTATCGGGAACAGGTAGGAAAGTTATTACCATTTCTGAAGTAGAAAAAAAAGAAATTTCAAATGGAAGGGGTTCTTATACAAAGAATGATCATACAGATCCATATCCAAAGAAGTCAATCAAGATTCTATTCAATCAACAAATAATCTCGAAAGTAATTAGGACCAACAACTGGATCTGTATCTGCATTTTCAACTCCAGTTTAACACTTTCAAGTTTATTTAGGGATCAAAGGATTCTCAGGAAATAGAATATCAATTAATTTCTCATGAATGTCAATAGAAATTGAATTGAAGGAATAAATTAGTTAACAGGAGGAATATTGGATATATGAAACTGTTCCCGTACTAGACTTAGGAAATCCTCCAAATCCAAATGAACAAGGTCTAGGCAACCTCCAAGGCCCATCCACACCATCTCGAGAGGCCGAGAGGCAAGGCTACACTAAGCGGAGTACCCGTCAAAATCCACTACACCATACCTTCTAACTACCTTCCTTTCCATGGAACACATTCAACATAGGTCTATATCTTGACAAGCCCCGTCTTGAGTTTATACTTCATTCAATCTTCTATTTCTAAAGGTCTAGCAGTGAACTTCTCGGAGTTATTCAAGTTCTCTTGACCTTCTATAAAATTTATAACTCGAAAAAAGCGAGAAGCATATATATACACTTAGCCATTCCGTAACATTCCATCTTAACAATTCTTTAATCACTTTCATTCAATCTTTCAAAATATCAAAATTTTCATACACAGCTAAGTGGAGAGGCGGACTTGGATCATGAGCATTACTATATACTTGACTTTTAAGACTCAAGGCTTTTCAAATAGAGGCTGGGCTAAATAAACCAACAGGCACAGAGCCAAACACTGCTCTGATACCACTCTGTCACGACCCGCCTACTTAATTAACTAATTAATCAAGTAATCACTATTAGTTACTTAATTAAATAGCTAATTAAATAGACAAGTTGTGACTATGGGGTGATTTGGATCATAATCTCTCAATAGGGATACTTGAATTCTGGGTTATCAAAATTTTATAAAAATTTCGCCAGAGTTTCGTTTGGAAATAGGATAGCCCAAAATAGCAACGAACATCAATAATCAACAGAATCAATTCCCCAGCCTCAACAAGGACATCATCAACAATCAACATATTTATACATATCGAATATACAGTTCAAAGACATTCAAGTTTGATAGTATCATGTCAATATCAACATTAACAATTCGAGTATGCACAATGAGATAGGGTGGTGAGAATTATGTATGGAGACAAAATTCTCGGGCATGACAAAATATATATACAAGATCAAAATCCTAGCTCGGTGTCCTTTCGCCGCCATCTCCTCGCTTAACTGCATATAGGAAAACATATGCGGGCATGAGCATCGAAAAGTACTCGGTGCACCGCCACAAAGCATAATTGACTTGCCACTTATTTTTCTAACACGGGGTTTTAGTAAAATAACTGTGCTAACTTTTCACATATAAAACATTTCATGATGCATGCTTCTTATCATTCTATCTCATGCTATGCGGCAATCTTTACGTGTCGGTCCGTAGGCTCTCGCTCACGGATACCATATCTACGCTTCTTTCTAGGTATCGAGGTAGGCCTCCTCTCAATACCGTGATCGGTCCGAAGGCTCCCGATCACTCTTGTGTACCACGACTCGTCTTGGGAGCTCGTCCAAGCCAAGCCCGGCGTCGTCTATGATCTCGTAGATAGGCGTAATGCATATGCTAAAATAGGCAAGTCAACTCATTTATAAAACATGCACTTTCATTTTGAGAAATAAACAATTATTGAGCTCGTTAAAAGATAGTTGAGAAATGCCCACTGGATAGGACAATAGTACCCTTTACTCAACTTTTCCCAATTGTTCGTTCTTCGTCCTTCCTCGCCTCATTTGATCCTTGTAACATAAAATTATTATTGAATTTAGTAACCTTCCTTATTCATTGAAACATATTATCGTTAAATCTTAGTTTTAACTAATCTAGAATTAGATTAAACTTATTTCATTACTTTATAACTTATTCCATAATAATATAATTATTAAATACTATATAATATGCTATGACCAAAGAAGTTAAACAACATCAAGCAACCACATTTCACTTGTTTATCATAATTCTATTATTTAATTCCTTTTATGCCTTATTAATAAAATTTCTACGAAATTTTGAGAGTAACATTTATAATATGAGTAGCCCAAGTAATCCAAACTCATCAAATTTCATCCCAAGCTCCCAATATCATCACCATATACTTAAATATGCATTTAGGAACTTAAAACAAGCTTAAATTTATTCATTTACACTTTAATCGCCTAATGCCCTTCAACTACATATATAGAGAATTTCAATAGTTTTATTATCTAAAATCCATTTAGTATCAAATATCTCATAATTATACTTATTTAGTATCAGTGATCCTTAATCCATGATCCATTCAATCTTGATCAAGGTCATCACATAAAATCATACTTTATATTAAACTTTAATATTCCAACTTTTACAATTCATGTCCATAAAATCCTATAAATTCAACTTAAGCATTAATTTTATTATAGATCTCAAATATCATATTAAACACATCAAATAAAATCAAGAATTCAAAGTTCAAGAAGCCCCCTTCATTTTCGAAAATTAGAGAAGTAAAGTTTATGCATGAATTAAATTCTTATAAATTCATAACATGCATTATATATATCCCAAAGTCTAAATATCATATCAATTTGATCAAATAAAATCAAAATCCTCAAGTTCACATTATCCTTAGTTTTCGAAATTTATAGGATTTTTAGTATACATGATTTAAGTTCTATTTCTTTAATCATAAGTTGTTTATTTCTATTTCTAAACATATATCTAGGCTCAATTCAACTAAATCATAGCATATGCTTCATATACAAAAATTACGGTTCATACCAATACTTTAATTTCCAACTTCATGAATTTAAAGAATTAAAACCTAGCATATATTAATTAAGCTTCATAAACATAATTAATTCAATAAACATAACAAAAATTAAACAAATCAATCATAATCAACACTTGATATTTTGAAAATCATAGGATCATAAAGAAACCATATATATCAATTTAAATCACAAAACTTAGGTTAAATCAAGTAATTACCTTCTTTGGATTGATTTGCCACTAAATTCCCACTTGAAAATGGATTAAATGTGAAAATAAAATTTTAGTGTGTGCTTGTGTGTGAAGTGGCCGAAAGTTTGGGAGAAAACAAGGTTGAGGATGATCTTATGTTGTTAATAAAATTCTAGAATGTTAATTTGCATTTCATGTACATTTAATCTTAATTTCATTTACATTAAGCACAAATTTCCATAAATTTATAATTTCACCTCAAATTTTACTAAGATTACACTTTAGTATATTTTAATTATTAAAACTATATCTCTAATAATTAATAAATTCTAAAACAATTTATATCCATAATTGAAATTAAATTCCTATAGCATAATTTAAATTCTTTTATATGATAAAATTCAACAAATGATAATCATACTTCTTAATTTTCGAAAATCTCACAAAATAATTCTTTTATCACTGACTATTAATAATATAAATTTATTCAAGCAAATTAATAGCTTGAACCATAATTCATTTTACTTTATAAGAATTTCTACATAAAAAAATAATTAATGCATTCCATATCAAAATTTATGTTTAATAACATTTTTCATGTAAACACACATTAATAATCATATAATTCACATTTTATCATAATAAAACTCATTTCTAAATAATCTCTACATTTTCTAATCTCATATCCTTCAATTAAGCAATAATCGAATTTCTATCGATTAATAACCCCTTTTATACCTCTTTATTCATTCTTATGGAATTAATAGCTTTTAAGCCTCTCATTATGTTTAATTAACCTCTAATTAATACTAAAGATTTTTCGGGTTACTACATTCCCTCCCCCTTAAAATAATTTCGTCCTCGAAATTTCGTACTCTAGAAAATAATTCTGGATATCTTTCTTTCATCTGATCTTCTAATTCCCATGTTGCTTTTTCTAAACCATGGCAACTCCATTGAACTTTTACTAAGGGAATGGACTTATTCCTTAGCTTCTGCTCTTTTCTGTCTAAAATGCATTCTGGTCTTTCTTCATAGCTCAAGTCTGGCTCAAGAATAATTTCCTCTTGATGTATTATATGCTTAGGATTTGGGATATATTTCCTAAGCTGGGACACATGGAATACGTCATGAATATCACCGAAGCTAGGCGCAAAGCTAGTCGGTAAGCAACTGGTCCCACTTTTCTAAAATCTCGTAAGGTCTAATAAATCTTGACTTAAATTTTTCCTTTAATTAGAAGTTATGAACTCATTTGGTTGTGAGACTATTAAGAAAACTTTATCTCTTACTTAAATTTCAATTCGGATCGGCGGTTATCGATGATAAGATTTTGCCTCTATCTTGAGCTTCTTGCATCCTTTTCCCGATTTGCTTCACAATCAATCATTTATTCTATTGCCTCCGGGCCTAGAACTTTTCTTTCTCCGACTTCATCCCAATAGAGGGTGATCGCACTTTTGCCGTATAAAGCTTCGTATGGCGCCATTTGAATCGTAACTCGATAGCTGTTGTTATATACGAATTCAACCAACGGTAGGCTTGTTCCATTGATCACCTCTATCTAACACCTTGTTTTAAGCATATCTTCTAACGTTTGGATAGTTCTTCTGTTTGGCCATCGGTTTGTGGATGAAATGTTGTACTAAAATTCAATTTAGTACCTAATTCTTTTGAAAACTCACCCAAAACCGTGAGATGAACTTGGTGTCGCGGTCCGAAGTAATCGAAATCGGCACTCCATGCAAACGCACTATTTCTCGTATATAAATATGTGCCAATTTATCTGCTCCATAAGTAACAGGGATCAGAATAAAATGAGCACTCTTCGTTAATCGATCAACTATTACCCAAATCGCAGTGTTTCCACGTTTTGACTTGGGTAATCCCGTCACAAAGTCCATTTCTACATAGTTCCATTTCCATTCTGGAATTTTCAGAGGGTGTAATTTTCCATGCAGTCTTTGATGGAGTGCTTTGACTTGTTGGCATGCCAAACATCGTTTAATAAAAGATGCTATTTCTCTTTTCATTCATGTCTAGATGAAATGTTGCTTCAGATCTCTGTACATCTTGGTGTTCCCGGATGAGCAGAATACGGAGCATTATGAGCTTCGCTCATAATCTCATCTTTTAGCTTCATATCATTAGCACGAACACGATTTCCTAACATAATCGCATTATCTTGACTTCTCTCAGAGTCCGATAGTTCTCCTGCTCGGATTTTCATTCGTAACTTCTCGAGTTGATCATCACATCGTTGCGCTTCAACTATTCGAGCCCTCAAGTCCGGTACAACAACTAACGCCGCAATGATACCTCGAATAGTCCGTGGAGGTAATATTATCTCCAACCTCATCTTTTGAAATCACGAATCAATTCATCATTTTCGGTTAGGAGATGTCCTAATCTTTCACGACTTTTTAAACTTAACGATCGGCGACAACATTTGCTTTTAGGGATGGTACTTAATTTCGCAATCATAATCTTTAACCAATTCTAGCCTTCTTCGTTGTCGCATATTCGATCCTTTTGTTCAAAGAAACACTTCAGACTTTTGTGATCCGTATAGATCTCACATTTTGATCTATCTGAGATAATGTCTCCGGATCTTTAATGCGTGCACGACGCAGCTAACTCCAAGTCATGCATAGGATAATTAAGCTCGTGAGGTCTTAGCGGCGTGAGGCGATGCAATTACTTGAGCCATCGAAACTTCGCTCCCTTCCGCGGCAATTGGGTCATAGGTCAGCAATTTTGAAAATCCTTGATGAATCTTCTATAATATTCGCTAAGCCAAGAAACTGCGAATATCGTTTTGGGTTAATGGGGTCTTCCATTCTAACACTGCTCACACTTTGGTCGGATCAACCTTGATTCCTTCCACCGAAACGATATGGCCGAGAAAATTCACTTCCGGGCTTTAATTCACATTCTTGAACTTCATGTATAACTTTTCCGCTCTCCACTTTTCTAGCACCATCCCTAAATGCATTTCATGTTCCAGCTTTTGAATATATTAGAATATCATCAATAAATACTAGAATGAACTTATCAAGGTATTTATGGAATACTCGGTTCATCAAGTCCATGAATACAGTCGGAGCATTTGTCAACCCGAATGGCATCACCACAAATTCGTAGTGGCCATATCTCGTCCGAAAAGCTGTCTTAGGCATATCTTTTGATTTAACTTTCAATTGGTGATATCAGGATCTCAAGTCAATCTTTGAGAACATACGAGCTTCTAAGTTGATGAACCGGTCATCTATTCGAGGAGAGGATACTTATTCTTTAATGTTAATTTATTCAACTCCCCGTAATCAATGCACATCCTTAAGGTACCATCTTTCTTCTTGTCAAAGGACCGGTGCTCCCATGGCGATGCCTGGTCGAATAAAACCCATGTCTAAAAGTTCTCGAATCGAACTTTCAACTCTCAAGTTCCTTTGGTGCTATTAAAATAAGGAGCTTTCAATACAGTGCTAATCCGGTTCAAGATCTATCACAAAATCTAATCGCCTATCGGGCGAGTAAGTCGGCAATTTCTCCGAAAACATCTGGATATTCTCTTACCACAGGTACCTCTTCTATTTTCCTTTCCATTTTATCCTTTTCATTCAGATATACTAGATAAACATGATTTTCTTCGCATCTTATCATTTTCTCCATTTGCAAAGCGGATACTATGGGAATCCATCTCTTCTTTTCATCTATTCCATAAAACAAGTGGATTCTCTTCCAGGTGGTTGAAAAGCTATCTCCCCTTTTTCACAATGAATTTTAGCAAAAATTTAGTCTACCAATTCATCCCTAGAATTAAGTCTACATCCCTCATTGGCAATAAACATAACGATTCAACTTTTAGCTTTAAGGATCCTAACTCAAATTCTACGTTAGGACATACTTGATTAACTAAAGTTGACCCGCCTAAAGGGGTAAACACATTAAAATTCGATTCAGATTGTTTTATGGGAAGCCCAAAAGCAGTTACACATGCAGATGAAATAAATAAATGCGAGGCTCCAGTATTAAAGAGAATAAGGATAGGTACGCCATCCAGACATCCCATACCTGTTAAATTTCTGGAGCTTTCTTCAGGCTGCTTCTGATGGATAGCATAAGCTCTAGGAGTTTGCACTTGAAAAGGTTGAGGTTGAATCTGAGTTGGGGTGTTATCTTGAACTGATGGTACGTAAGGTTGCGGGTACTGCAATTGGGTTTGGAAAGAAGATCCAAACAATTGCTTTCAAAGGTTGGGTGGGTTTAAAGAAGTCTTTCGTCCACTATTTCACGGCATTTTGGCACGATTTGGACAATTAAAGAGTAGTGACCGAATTGTCCATAAGTATAACAAGTGTTGCTTCCCAAACCATGATTCTGAATGAGCTTTTCCACATCGGGGACATATCGGCACTCTAAGTTGGCGCGAGAAGGTTGAGGAAATCCTTGGGATGGTGGTCGAAATGACCCTTTCGACGATTGACCGTGCCTCCGGAAAGGCTTCTTTCTTTGCAAAACTCTTATCTTCCCACCTTCTTTTCCTTTGAATCTACGCTCTGCTTGGTCCAGATTTCGAGGAAAGTTGAGTCCGAGTTGAGGCAGTGGCTCGGACTTTTCGACTTGCAGCTCCATTTCCATATCTAACGCTCGATTTAGCGTTTGATATCGTCGAAAGGTTGTGCAGCTAACACGACCTAATTTCTTGTCGGAGTCTGAAGCAAACAAACTCGGCTATTTTCTCATCGACTCCACTTTGTGCGGTGCATACCGTGCTAAGGCACAAAATTCCTCGTCATATTCTCGCTACCGTCTTAGAACCTCGCTTCAAATTCATAAATTCGATCTCCTTCGCTTCCGATAGTCATGCGAGGAATAAACTTCACATCACTCTTCTTTAAATCTTTCCCATGTTAAGCTTTCTAAGCTGGTCGATAAATGTTTTCTCGCGAGATTCCCACCAATAATCGGTGGTCCTTGAAAAGAAATCCTACACACGAAGACACTCTTGATCCGAACATTCTAAAATCGAAAATCTTTTCTACGATCGACCCACTCTTACCGCTTCAAAGCAGATCGCCACCAGTGAAAGTTGGTGGATTACATTTGAGGAATAATTCGAAATTTTCTTGCAGTCCGGGGTGAAGGGCATGTTCAATTGATGGGGTTGTAGCACTTTGTTGAGCTTCCATTGAAATTGATTCAATTCTTCTTCTTCTTGGAGGCATTCTATAATTTAAATAAAATAGGAAATTTTCACAATGTTTAATAGGATAGCAATACAGGAGGAAACAACATCTTCACAAATAGGGTTACAATCAAATGGTTAAGCATAAAAGTAATTAAAGTAAGAATGGATAACAGTTCATTAAAATTCACACCCCTTCTAAAGGATACAAGGCAAAATAAAATTATTTTCAATGAATATCTGGGGCCGACCTTCCTGCTTTAATACCTACAAACCACTTTGATATCGTACGTCTAATATTTCTATTAACTCTTCTGAAACTACTGAAATACCTAAGGTGAGGTGTGCTAACTCTCCAGAAGTGTTGTCTGCCATCCCTGACAAAGTAAATTCCCGGGTGGATAAAGGCTGAAAGGTAGAGGTGCCCATTGAGTACAAATTTTCTATTTCTAAAGTATCGGGAACAGGTAGGAAAGTTATTACCATTTCTGAAGTAGAAAAAAGAAATTTCAAATGGAAGGGGTTCTTATACAAAGAATGATCATACAGATCCATATCCAAAGAAGTCAATCAAGATTCTATTCAATCAACAAATAATCTAAAGTAATTAGGACCAACAACCGGATCTCAGATCGCATTTTCAACTCCGGTTTAACACTTTCAAGTTTATTTAGGGATCAAAGGATTCTCAGGAAATAGAATATCAATTAATTTCTCATGAATGTCAATAGAAATTGAATTGAAGGAATAAATTAGTTAACAGGAGGAATATTGGATATATGAAACTGTTCCCGTACTAGACTTAGGAAATCCTCCAAATCCAAATGAACAAGGTCTAGGCAACCTCCAAGGCCCATCCACACCATCTGAGAGGCTGAGAGGCAAGGCCTACACTAACTGGAGTACCCCGTCAAAATCCACTACACCATACCTTCTAACTACCTTCCTTTCCATGGAACACATTCAACATAGGTCTATATCTTGACAAGCCCCATCTTGAGTTTATACTTCATTCAATCTTCTATTTCTAAAGGTCTAACAGAAGTGAACTTCTCTGGAGTTATTCAAGTTCTCGCCAACCTTCTATAAAATTTATAACTCAGAAAAAGAGCAGAAGCATATATATACACTTAGCCATTCCCGTAACATTCCATCTTAACAATTCTTTAATCACTTTCATTCAATCTTTCAAAATATCAAAATTTTCATACCTGGCTAAGCTGGAGAGGCGGACTTGGATCACTGAGCATTACTATATACTTCAACTTTTAAGACTCAGGCTTTTCAAATAGAGGTGGGCTAAATAAACCAACAGCACGAGCCAAACACCGCCTCGATACCACTGTCACGACCCGCCTACTTAATTAACTAATTAATCGAGTAATCACTATTAGTTACTTAATTAAATAGCTAATTAAATAGACAAGTTGTGACTATGGGGTGATTTGGATCATAATCTCTCAATAGGGATACTTGAATTCTGGGTTATCAAAATTTTATAAAATTTCGCCAGAGTTTCGTTTGGAAATAGGATAGCCCAAAATAGCAACGAACATCAATAATCAACAGAATCAATTCCCCAGCCTCAACAAGGACATCATCAACAATCAACATATTTATACATATCAGAATATACCAGATTCAAAGACATTCAAGTTTGATAGTATCATGTCAAGATCAACATTAACAATTCGTAGTATGCACAACAGATAGGGTGGTCGAGAATTATGTATGGAGACAAAATTCTCTGCATGACAAAATATATATACAAGATCAAAATCCTAGCTCGGTGTCCTTCTCGTCGCCATCTCCTCGCTTAACTTGCATATAGGAAAACATATGCGAGGCGTGAGCGATCGAAAGTACTCGATGCACCGCCACAAAGCATAATTGACTTGCCACTTATTTTTCTAACACGGGGTTTTAGTAAAATAACTTGTGCTAACTTTTCACATATAAAACATTTCATGATGCATCTTCTTATCATTCTATCTCATGCTATGCCGGCAATCTTTACGTGTCGGTCCCGTAGGCTCATTCACGGATACCATATCTACGCTTCTTTCTAGGTATCGAGGTGGCCTCCTCTCAATACCGTGATCGGTCCCGAAGGCTCCCCGATCACTCTTGTGTACACACGACTCGTACTGGGAGCTCATCCAGCACAAGCCCGACGTCGTCTATGATCTCGTAGATAGGCGTAATGCATATGCTAAAATAGGCAAGTCAACTCATTTATAAAACATGCACTTTCATTTTGAAATAAACAATTATTGAGCTCATTAAAAGATAGTTGAGAAATGCCCACCGGATAGGACAATAGTACCCTTTACTCAACTTTTCCCAATTGTTCGTTCTTTCGTCCTTCCTCGCCTCATTTGATCCTTGTAACATAAAATTATTATTGAATTTAGTAACCTTCCTTATTCATTGAAACATATTATCGTTAAATCTTAGTTTTAACTAATCTAGAATTAGATTAAACTTATTTCATTACTTTATAACTTATTCCATAATAATATAATTATTAAATACTATATAATATGCTATGACCAAAGAAGTTAAACAACATCAAGCAACCACATTTCACTTGTTTATCATAATTCTATTATTTAATTCCTTTTTATGCCTTATTAATAAAATTTCTACCGAAATTTCGGCAGAGTAACATTTATAATATGAGTAGCCCAAGTAATCCAAACTCATCAAATTTCATCCCAAGCTCCCCAATATCATCACCATATACTTAAATATGCATTTAGGAACTTAAAACAAGCTTAAATTTATTCATTTACACTTTAATCGCCTAATGCCCTTCAACTACATATATAGAGAATTTCAATAGTTTTATTATCTAAAATCCATTTAGTATCAAATATCTCATAATTATACTTATTTAGTATCAGTGATCCTTAATCCATGATCCATTCAATCTTGATCAAGGTCATCACATAAAATCATACTTTATATTAAACTTTAATATTCCAAC
Source organism: Salvia rosmarinus (assembly GCA_036937905.1). Classification (NCBI taxonomy): domain Eukaryota; kingdom Viridiplantae; phylum Streptophyta; class Magnoliopsida; order Lamiales; family Lamiaceae; genus Salvia; species Salvia rosmarinus. The sequence goes on from CM072815.1 coordinate 12,945,307, forward strand.
TTTTACAATTCATGTCCATAAAATCCTATAAATTCAACTTAAGCATTATTTTTATTATAGATCTCAAATATCATATTAAACACATCAAATAAAATCAAGAATTCAAAGTTCAAGAAGCCCCCTTCATTTTCGAAAATTAGAGAAGTAAAGTTTATGCATGAATTAAATTCTTATAAATTCATAACATGCATTATATATATCCCAAAGTCTAAATATCATATCAATTTGATCAAATAAAATCAAAATCCTCAAGTTCACATTATCCTTAGTTTTCGAAATTTATAGGATTTTTAGTATACATGATTTAAGTTCTATTTCTTTAATCATAAGTTGTTTATTTCTATTTCTAAACATATATCTAGGCTCAATTCAACTAAATCATAGCATATACTTCATATACAAAAATTAGGGTTCATACCAATACTTTAATTTCCAACTTCATGAATTTAAAGAATTAAAACCCTAGCATATATTAATTAAGCTTCATAAACATAATTAATTCAATAAACATAACAAAAATTAAACAAATCAATCATAATCAACACTTCAATATTTTCGAAAATCATAGGATCTTAAAGAAACCATATATATCAATTTAAATCACAAAAACTTAGGTTAAATCAAGTAATTACCTTCTTTGGATTGATTTGCCACTAAATTCCCACTTGAAAATGGATTAAATGTGAAAATAAAATTTTAGTGTGTGCTTGTGTGTGAAGTGGCCGAAAGTTTGGGAGAAAACAAGGTTGAGGATGATCTTATGTTGTTAATAAAATTCTAGAATGCTAATTTGCATTTCATGTACATTTAATCTTAATTTCATTTACATTAAGCACAAATTTCCATAAATTTATAATTTCACCTCAAATTTTACTAAGATTACACTTTAGTATATTTTAATTATTAAAACTATATCTCTAATAATTAATAAATTCTAAAACAATTTATATCCATAATTGAAATTAAATTCTATAGCATAATTTAAATTCTTTTATATGATAAAATTCAACAAATGATAATCATACTTCTTAATTTTCAAAATCTCACAAAATAATTCTTTTATCATCGACTATTAATAATATAAATTTATTCAAGCAAATTAATAGCTTGAACCATAATTCATTTTACTTTATAAGAATTTCTACATAAAAAAATAATTAATGCATTCCATATCAAAATTTATGTTTAATAACATTTTTCATGTAAACACACATTAATAATCATATAATTCACATTTTATCATAATAAAACTCATTTCTAAATAATCTCTACATTTTCTAATCTCATATCCTTCAATTAAGCAATAATCGAATTCTATCGATTAATAACCCCTTTTATACCTCTTTATTCATTCTTATGGAATTAATAGCTTTTAAGCCTCTCATTATGTTTAATTAACCTCTAATTAATACTAAAGATTTTTCGGGTTACTACATAACCCACCGCCTCAACATTGACCCGGCCACCAAGCCAGTTCGACAGAAGAAGAGGGTGTTCGCGGCGAAGCTGACCAGTCATAAGGGACGGAGTGACTCAACTCCAGAAGGCCAAGATCTTGTTCGAGGTCAAGTACCCGACCTGGATGGCCAATCCAGTTGTGGTCCGAAAGCCAGTGGGAGGGTGGCGCATGTGTGTCGACTACACCGACCTCAACAAACACTGCCCGAAAGATTGTTACCCCCTTCCCGACATCGATAAGAAGGTGGAGGCACTGGTGGGCCACGAAGTCTTCAGCTTCCTAGATCTGTACAAAGGATACCACCAAATCTCGATGAGTCGGGAGGATGCCCCAAGACCGTGTTCATCACCGACTTGGCGTCTTTGCGTCGAAAGATGCTTTCGGCCGAAAAATGCCGGCTACTTACTGAGGATGGTGGATGCAACATTCAAAGACCACATCGGGAGATTGTCGAGGTCTCGTCGGCGACATCGTAGTCAAAAGTTAAAAACGGAGAGCTGCGCCGATGACCCTCACACTATCCTCCAACTCCTCGTCGGCCAACCTCAAGCTCAACCCCGTAAATGTACATTTATGGTGAAGACCTGCAAGTTCACGGGATCTTTGGGTTTTCAAGAGGGCTCAAGGCCAATCCCACCAAGGTGAAGGCGGTGCTCGACATGCGGTGCGAGGACCATCCGTGAGATCCACAAACTCACCGGTGCTAGCCGCCTCACAGATTCCTATCTCGAGCCGAGAAGCAGCCTTCCTTCTTCAAGATCCCGAGGAGAGCTCGGACTTCGCTGGCGGGAAGAACACTGTCGTCGCCTTGCGGTGAAGGAGTATCCGCCGACCGCCGACCCCGTCCGCCCAAGCAAGGTGAACTCCTTTCTATACTTGGCCGCCTCGGACGAGGCCATCGATCTTGATATTGGTGCGAGATGAGGAGGACGACAACCCCATCTACTTTATTAGCCGAGCTCTCAAGGGACCGAGACGAGGTACACCCTCGAAAAGGTAGCACCGGCCTTGGTGAACGCCAAGCGACGCCCGACCCTACTTCCAAGCCCATTCGTCTGTGTACTAACCGACCTACCTTTGAGACAAGTCTTGTCAAGCCGAGTCATCCGGACGCATAGCCAGTGGGCACTGGAGCTCGGCGAGCACGACATCTCGCACTCCCTGCACGGCCATAAAAGGCAGCTCGCCGACTTTCCGGTGGAAGCCAAATTCACCGAGGTCGGCTCTACCAATGAGGTCGCCCAATGCCCACCCCACACGGAGGAATCCGTCCTCGCACCGCCCGATAACTGTTGGCGGATGTACGTGACGGAGCTTCATGCAAACGGGCGCGGAGCAGCATCCTCCTCCTGGCCCGGACAAACAAGAAGTGACCTCACGCCCCGGTTTACCTTCCCGACCACCAACAACGAGGTGGAGTACGGCGCATCACTCGGGACTCCGCCCAAAGGAATTGAAAGTGGACAATGTCCGGATCTTGAGACTCCTAGGTCGTGGTAAACCGTGTCCCAGGCGAATCGAGGCCAAGGAGGATCGAATGAAGCAAGACCGAGAAGCGAAGGAGATGTCGACCTCATTCAGTACTCCAAGATTCATCGAATCCCACGGGAAAAGCTAAGTCGACGTCCTCAGCAAGTTAGCTGCGTCGTCAACAAGTTCACCAATGGAGGAGGTTCATTCCAGAAGCATAGCGGAGTCTCACATCGGCATCATCAGCCGAATTGGATGTCTCCCATAAAGGCCTATCTGGAAGATGGCGCGCTACCTCAAGATCGGTTCGAAGCCAAAAAGATGATGGCGAAATCCCAGAAGTACCTCATACACGAGGGCGACTCTACCGGAAGTCTTACCTTCAACCCTCCCGAGGTGCCTCGGGCGGAAGAAGCCAACACGTGCTCAATGAGATCCACAGAGGATCTTGCGGAAGCCACATCGGTCACGAGCTCTCTCAAAGAAGACGCCGAGGTCGATATTCCGCCTACTCGCTCAAGATTCGACCGAGCTCGTCAAAAGTGTCAAAGTGCCGGCTTCACCCACGGTCAAAAGCTACCCCAAACCGATCGGCGACCACGAGCCCGTGGCCTTTCATGCGGTGGGGATCGACATCGTTGGTCCGTTCGACCGAGCACCGTGTCGACCGATACTTAGTCGTAGCCATGACTACTTCACAAAATGGGTCGAGGCCGAGCCACTTTCGAGCCTCTGGCGGGAGGATTCGAGACTTCGTGTGGAAAAATATAGTCCGCCGCTCGCATACCGCACATTCGGTCTCGGACAACGGCACCGTGTCGTCGACAAAAATTTCAAGGAGTGGTGTGAAGAGCTCCAGATCGAGCAACGCTCACCTCGATCGCACACCCGCGGCGAATGGTCGATCGAGGCGACGAACCGCACGATCGTACATGGATTGAAGAAAAGCTAGACCGAGCTAAGGGTGATTGGGCTGAAAATCTCCTCAAGTCCTCCGGTCCCACAGACAACACCTCGGACCTCGCACGGAGAAACCCCTTCGATCGGGTCTCACGGTACCGAGGCCGTCATACCGGTTGAGATCGGCACACCAAGCCTCGCGACTCTCCACTTCGACCACGCCAATAACGAGGAAGACCTGCGTACAACCTTGATGCTCTCGAGGGAGCGCGAGCTCGCTCATAAACGAAGCCAGTACAAGGCCGGTCGCATGGTACTACAACAAAGGGTCAAAGCCTCCGGCCCAAGTAGGCGACCTCATCCTACGAAATAATGAAGCCGAGAGCCGAGCGTCTTAACAAGCTGGATCCGACATGGGAAGGCCCATACCGCGCTCACGAGGACCCGCAAAGGGCTTACAAGCTAGCTCACCTATCCGGTGCACTTATCCCGAACTCGAACATCACTCATTTAAGGAGGTACTTTACATAGCTTCGATTTCAGATCGGCATCATGTTAGTCCCTTTATTGTTTTGCCAAAATACGATGTTGATTACATATTCAATAAAACATTTGTTTTTCTAATGAATATTTCACTTCGTCTCATATCTATGTGAACATCCATTCAGATATACCACATCTAAACCTTCACAGGGACGCCCTACGAAGATGAAAACACACTAAGTAGGGTACTCACTATCGCGCGCGCACTCGTGAGATTACTCATTAAATTGAACGTCTCGGTGCAAGGCATACGGGACTACTCATTAAATTGAACGCGTCTACATGCACGCATACGATTACCCATTAAGTTGGAATATCTACATCCGTAAGACATCCGGATCGGATCTCGCCAAATTATGCCCCTTTATTTGGGAAGATATGCACTCCCATACGCCTAAATGCATTAACGACTACAAACCGAGTTCCAAGTCATATACAAGTCAACCGGCTTCCGACCTCGCTCATACCCCTTTATTTGGGAAGATATACACTCAGATACGCCTAAATACATTTACGACCAAAACGAAGTCCTAAGCTATGTTTGTACCTCTCAGGGAAAAACATACGCTCAAACGAGTCTAAATACATTTACGACTACATACTAAGTCCTAAGCTATATACAAACTCATTCGGGCCTCCGAGCTCCGCCGCCAGTGTCTTGCCGAAGCTGCACGATCTGAATAAAATCACCACTCGGCGATGTACACTGAATGAACTCGGTGCCTTCACCCGATCGATGAGGCGGTGCCCCGCGGCCTACTCCAGAAGCACTGGGCGCGTGCCCGGAGACACCCCGACCTGAAGAGGAGACTCCGGTACCCCCACGGCCTGCTCCGGGGACACTCAGCGCGGCCTCGGGGTCACCCCGACCTGGAAAGGATGAACTCCCACCCCCAAGGCTTGTCGCCCGACCTGAAGTGCGACCACGCCCCCGACCTCCTCTCCTCCCTCGCAGACCTGGAGCACGGGCCGAGGTCCTCGCTCTTTTGAAAGTGGGCAGGCCAAACAATCGGAGCACTTCGGCATGATCAGCATAGCCGCCTCCCACCTCGGGCGCTCTAATGCTTGGGCCAGCTACAGGCTCGTTGCGGGGCGGGGGCAAGCGTCGTTTGCGCACAAGTTCGTACTTCTGGGCATACTCCACGATGGAGTCGAGGCAGTCTTTAAAGCTCTTGCTATTAGGCCCCTCCTCGTCCCTCAAGACCATGCCCTCGGCGAGCAAGCTCTGACTCGATCATCGGCTCGATATGGTGACCCCACCGATTGGCGGATCACCTCTCATATTCAAGATGCTCCTCCGAGATCCGAGCCGCCACCGTCGTCGGCACCCATGCTTCTTCGCATTGATCGCGCCCGAATCACGTCGGCAGATAATCACGCCCCGGGCCCAAGTCGAGCGATCCTTAGCTTAAGAGCCCGTTTTGCCGCCAGAGACGAACCACTTCGCGATCGGCCTCATGCAACTTCCCTTTCGGTTTGCCGACGATGCCGGTGACATCCATCTTGGCGAACACGGGTCGGTTCGCGACCGACTCCTCCAAGGCCACCTCTTCATCCTTCTCGCCCGAGCACCTCGGACTTCTTTCGGCTTTGTCGGTGGTCGTGATCAAGTCCGATGTATTCGTATGAAGTGCTAAAATAAACAAGACAATACACATTTCAAAATGTTGTGTTTATTACTCAAAAGTGGGAAATTATTACAAGGGCTCAGATCCTATCGACCGGCGATTCGACTATTACATCAGTCCACGACCTCGGGCTTGTTGCGGACCGCCGACCTCCTGCCGCCTCGCCGATGCTCCTGCGGTTGGCCCTCCACCGGGAGCTCCAAGACCGCCTCCTCCTCCTCCTCCTCCTCCTCCGCCCGCCCGTACTCGGCAAGTAGCTCACGGAGCTCGGGATCTTCGTCCTCCTCAGACCGGGCGACGACCTCACCATCGGGAGGTCGGACCGACGCCGTGGCCTCCAAGACTGGGAAGGAGCCAACCCCGAGATCACCGGGCGTAAGCCTTGTTCGGCTCCTGAGGTCGACCTCGGTCCAACCCATGCTCACCTTATCGAAGTCAGGCATGGCGGCCGCCAGCTTCCCCAGGTGATCTGACACCACCTTCGGCTTGAGCACGGCGGCAAGATCGGCAATAAAAGCCGAGAAACTCTCCGACTCGATGAGCCTGCTGGCAAAGGCCCTCAGCAAGGGTCCCTGATCGGCCAGCCTAGCAGCCCTCTCGTCCGCGAGCTCCTTCTTCGCCCCAGCCACCTCCTCGCGAACCTCTTCGAGCTCCCCTCGGGCGGCCTCCAGTGCCCAAGCCCTCTTCTTCAGGGCGGCCTCAGCAGCAGCCCTCCCGGCCTCAGCAGCCCTTGCGGCCTCAGCTTCCGCCGCGCGCCACGCGGGTATCGGCCGCCAGCGCAGCAAGAAGCTCCCGCTCGGCGCCTCATACCGAGTGAGCTCTCAACGACCAGCCCGGCGGCAATTGCAGCTCCCGGCAAAGAACACGCCGCAGCCCCATCACCGAGCTCCCACCCAAAAGAGCAAAGACTAGTTAATACAGATCGCAGAGCGGACAAATCCAAATGTGGAAGAACTTTTGTACCTCGAGGAGGGGTGCGGCCAAGCTTGAGGGCGGTACCCCGAACTCGAGGCGGCCCTGAGGCCGCGACTCTGATGCCGGGCTGGACCCCACCGAGGCCGCGACTCCGATGCCGGGATGGACCCCGCCTGAGGCCCAGTCATCAGTTGGCTCATATTGTCGACCTTCTTCGGACCCTTGGTAGGTCCACCGCCGCCTTCTTCGCAGCTCTCGCTCGGCGATCGTGAGCCCTCCTCTTGCCGTCGGCTTCACCGCATGACGTAAGAAAGTCGTGTTAGCACAAAGAAAATCGGACTTATAAGGACTAAGAAGATGGGGATGCCTCACCCCGTCCGGACCTCGATCCCGACGCTCCGACCCATAAACACTCACCGGCCTTCTTCAGTCATCCCTGTAACTTATGGATAAAATCTCACCAAGGCTGCCAAGACCTCCTCCATGTGGCCCAAGGGCTTAATTTTTAGGTCCGTCATCGTATCGAGGCCCCACTCATACCTCGGATGCCCCTCGGCCCGCGGGAAGAAATACCTATTCTGCCAATGGAACACTTTAGAGGGCACCGCTACCTTAAATTTCAGCCGAGGAGACAGATAGTACACTCCTCCTATGGTCTTGACACTAAAAAAGCGCATCAATACCTCGAAGGAGAACTCCTCGGCAATCCCATAGAAGGAGAGCCCTAGCCCCACCACCGACCTAATGGAATTCGAGGTCAATTGACAAATGGGGATCCGAAAATACTCTTGAAAGCTAAGAAAATTGGGGCGGAGGATACCCAAGACCCGCCTCAAACTATCTACATATACGGTAATAAATCCTCAGGAGGCCATCGCCCTATCATCCGGCTGCGGCAGGCACCACCACGCCTCCTCCGGGATCCGGTATTCCTTTACTACTTCAGAAAGCTCCTCCAGTGTCAAGCTCGACCTCGCCACGCCCACCCTAAGTCCGTCCCATACCGATGATATCTTGGCGGAACCTCAGACTAAGTCCTATGGACTTACCCAGCGATTATAGCACATGTAGTCCTTTACATCGGGAATGTACGGCCGTAACCCGAGGCGTAAATGTAAATTTCGGAGCGAGAAGACGGAGAAGAAGATGAAGAAAACATACTTACTTTTCACGGGAATATATGGCTCCTTCAGCGAGATCAGGAAGAAGTCGGAAAATTTCTCAGAATTTTTATCTCTCAAACAAAGCGTCGAAGGGGAAAGTGAACAGTTGCCTCATTTGGGCCTATTTATAGGACAAAGGGAGCCTAAAAACTGCTGGTTCAACTTCCACACCTGCCTACCCGTGATTGGATGTGGAGTCCACGCGCACACGGTTCGAGTGCCCAACTATCGCCTGGCGCGTATGACGACGCTAGCGTAAGTTGACCGCCGATCGACCTCGCAATCATCACACGAACCCCGGCGTCCTCCAGAAGGCGGCGCCTCAGGTCGTGCATCGGCCTTCCCCCAAATAACGAGGGCATCCAGATCGGACCTCGGCGTCCTATCAACGGACTTCGTCCCTACAATAATATCTCCATCCAGATCGGACCTCGGCGCACAAGCGGCCCCAGATTCGGTGCCGCCAAAGCCACACCTCGGCATCCCCGGAAGGCGGTCACCAGCCGAACCTCGACACCATCCAAAGATGACTTCTCCATCTAGGTCCACCTCTCAGATCGGACCTCGGCACCTCCGTAAGAGCGGTGCCGCCCCAGATCGGACCTCGGCGTAACTACGCAGGGTCGTTATCCAATGACATCTTTGTCCTTGCAAGACATCTTTGTCCAAATGACGGACAACTCACCCGGTCTTCGACAAGCGGTGCATGCCCGAACAATGCACCACCCAACTCAGTTCGAAACCAGATCGCCAAATAAACCCTCACGTCAAAAAGACAACACCTTCGACAACAACTTCAGCCGAGCAACACCTCACCTCGGCAAAGCGCTTTCTTCACTCCACCTCGGCATCACTGTTACTCGACTATTCGGGGGCTATGATGGGATGTGGCCCAACCGATCAGGCCCACTAACAGGCCCAAACGAGCTGGGCCTAACGTTGGTAGCGGGCCCACGCGGTTAAGCCCAAGGCGAGCCCTAATCAGCCCCCAAAACCCAGCCCCGTAACCAAAGTCGAGCCACCTCCACGTGGCGCATGAAGCGAAGCGCCCCCGCCCGACGATGGAGGACACGCCGAAGAGCCCGGCGATGGAGGGCACGCCAGGAAGAGTCCCGCCGATGGAGAGATTGGGCACGCGCTTAAAGCGCAGCTCGATATGTATAAATAGAAGGAAAATTGACAGTAGAAGGGTTGGCAACTTATTGAATGCTAAGAGCTTGTAACTACACTCACTGTACTCAAATCATAGTGAAAGTATTGAGGAATCACTCCTCCGTGGACGTAGATCTCATTAACGATCGAACCACGTAAAAGCCTTGGTGTTCTTTATTGCTTTACATAAACCTCGCATACTCACGTAACTAGATCTATCAGTTGGACTCATGACAGTTTATGTTTTTATTTTCTATTTTCTCAATTGTTCTTCTTCATCGCAAATGCGGGGAGAATTAATTATTCCATCGGATCCAAATGCTCCCAAGATTTACAGCGGCCGTGACATTGGCATTTTTTACTATGAGGAAAAGACGGTTTCTCCATGCAACTATCCTTATGGTTTTCAGAGCTTTTAAGGGAGCATTTATTTTTTATGATTAGCTTAGATAAATAAAAAAATATATAAGTTAATTTATTATTGACTTTGATGGATTGTAATATTGGTATATCCCAAATCGTACCCTTGATATTAGCTATCATTTGAGCTGATTTAACTTGATTCATAATCCATTGAAAATGTAGGATTTGAGAAATCCTAGTAATAAAGATAAAAATACTCAATTATGTATCCTATCAATCATAAAAAATAAACGTGCCCTAAGATGATTAAGCTTCCTCCTATGCGGTTCACTCCAAGCTTTAATTAGTATATATGATTTCGTCTTTGTTTTGAATTCAACATTTTTCTTTATTTTGAAATTATTTTAATACAATTTAATTATAATATATTTTATCTATATTATTAATTTCATAATATTAAATTTAAAAATTTATTCAAGTATATACAAATGTTGGATATAAAATGTATATAACTCATAAAATTTAAAAATTACAACCTCTCTTCGTACGATTTCAAAGAACTCAACTCATGAATGCTCATTTTAGAAATATGTCTAGTTTATCAAAAACAGCCACAATAGCATTAGATTTTTTTTGGAAGGCATATCTTTTCTATCATTCTTTGATCTAAAATTTATTCACCGTACACTTTCATTTGATTTGTGAGTTCAATAAATCTTGAATGAAACTCATTTAAGCTTTTCTTATCTTCTATTTTTGTATTCTCAAAATCTCTTCGTAGAATTTGGAGTTCAATGGCTCTTACTTTTTCATCTCCTCCAAATTCCTGTTGTAAAATCTCTCATGCTTCCTTTGATTTTCCAGCTCCCATGATTCGTGGAAAAATCAAATTGACGATAGCTTGTTGAATCTTTGACAATGTTGCAACATCTCTTTGCTTCATCTTTTTAACTTCTTTTATTTGAGCTACTGTGAGATTTGAATTCCCATCTCCTTAGCCTTCATCTACGAGCTCCCATAAGTCTAAGGAAGTGAGTAGTGTCTTCATCTTCTTGAACCAAAATTCGAAGTTCTCTCTTAAAAAGATTGGTAGAGAAACATGCTGTGAGTTCTCCATTTTTTAATGAGATTTTCTGATGAAACTTTCTTTTAACAACAATTATTTTCTTCTTTCTTTTACCTTCTTGAGGCCTTTTTTTGTTGGAGAAATCCTAGTATCTAACTAGGCTCTTATCAAATAGGATCATTTGCTATTAGGATTTACTTTGATTGAGATAATGGTGCTGAAAATTTTTCTGTTCTTGGAAGCTACTTTGGAGATAAGTTTTCTGAAGAGAATTTGGAATTAAAGTTGTAGAGATTCTTAATTGATTGAAATAGGTTCAACTTACAAATGACTTCAACTCTACTACATAAAAATGTCATTTCTAGGAAGAGTGATGATATTCGGCCATAATGCGGTAAGCCATAATCAGTTTTATTGAATGAAAATGAGTGATGTTATTCGGCCATATATGATCAGTCATAATCAGCCTTATTGAATGAAAAAATCGTTTATTTAATATTGATCTATTAAAAAATTGGTGTTACATTAAAACCATCTTATGGAATTATATTTTTGCCCCTACATAATGAAAAATTTAAATTAATAAATTTAATACTTTTCAGAATAGGTGAAAAATGATATTTATGTAAAAATGATTAACACATTAATTTAATATTATCATTTTGTTAATTAATTATATTGATAATTACTAAAGTATCCATATGTGGCCAGCCATGAGGATAAAGACTCGAATCACCCACTAAATGACTTTTTAATAATAACATACTATTGCCCATTAACTACAAGTTGAAAATAGTATTCAGCACATAGACAAAGTTTACAGCAAAGCTATACTAATCATTGCATAGTCATTGAAATCCTTGCAAGTAATATGCAATGACTATTGGTCTAATTTAGACTAATGGTGTAGGCCGTTATTGATAAATTACTGAGTCATCTTTTGTTTACATGTTGGCATCTGACTTCCCATTGAATCATTAAAATGTTGGATTTTGGACAGCTAAAGAAATCAATAATGCAAGTTAATTAGTCAGATACCCTGAATCAATTATCCCATTATTTTTTTCTCATCAAATGCGTTAATGCTTTTCCTTGCAACTTCATGTTGTGGTAGCAGAACATATATCTGCATGACAATCAACAAGCTCTTCGATACTCTTTAGTCTAAATCCCTAAATTATACATATGTATTTCCAAGCAATGGCTATAATTCCTGCATCATTACTCAGCCACCTACTTATAGCTGTTAAGGGGAGTGATGGTCATCATCATCTCATTCACCAAATTATTTGTTTTCTTGGCCTTTCCCTCTCACTTCATTAAACTTCACAAACCTAATTGCAATTCAGACAATCGTAGTGCGTATTACTTTCTTTTATATGTCTAGAATGTTCCAAGCTCCTAAAATTCCTTCTCATAACTTTTCACACAGCTGCAATGGCTTCTGCCGCCATTAGCAGACACAAAAATAAAGCTTGAGCGAGCTAAAGTCTTAAAATTTCCGACAAAATACAAGAAAAGATCAGAGGGTGCTTAAGCTCCTGCGAGCTCCGCCACTAGTTGCCGAGAAACTTAGAACAAGGTATAGTTAAACCTTTGCGCACACATAAAAAATAAAAACAAAACAGGAAAAGGACACCCTTAGAAGATGTTAACTTTGGGTACTAGGTAGACAAATAAAATGGATTGAACGATTTTGAGCTTATTTTAATCCTTCAAATACTCAATCATATATATTATCGATCTAGTATATAAAAAAAAAATGCACCCTAGCTAAAAAAAACTCAAGCAAGGCAAATCCACTCAGAATTCGCGTCATGAACACACCCTCAATTACTATACGACATGCCAAAAACAGAACATCCGTCACGACCAGATCTAACTGTACAAAGCTTGACTCAATTCATAATAGTGCTAACCTAAATGTACATTTTCTATAGTCAAAAGCAAATTAGTAAAACAAGCACTTGGATTACAACTTCATACAAGTCATCTTTTTCCAGCTTCATTAGCAGGTACTACCTTTTTCGGATAATTTGAAAGGTCTATGTCCATAAGAGAAAGGTCATAAGGCAAATGAACAGAATTTGCTTCACTCCTGAGCAACGAGGAGGAACCTAAGGACTCCGATTTTGGGATCTCTCGATTCCCAACAGAGTTTGGAGTAGTACCAACGGAAGACGGTGATTTGGATAACTGTACGTCGTCTGACTTGTTCCCAAGATTGTATTTGTTTCTTCTGACTGTGTCCATTTCTGGGCCAGTTGGAACAAAAGTGCGAGCTCTGTACTTTGTAGTTCCTTCATCCCCATCACCATGGTTGTAAAGTACATAATCATGATAGGTTGGTGCAAACTGTATGAAATTAAGTATAAAGATAATGAGAATATCTGTATGAACTTCTCAAAAAAATTACTGAACTCTGATAAAAACCACATCCAGAATAAACATATACATAACTGAAAAGCAATTAAATGCTCTGAATCTTTACCTGGTGTACTGTATCATGGTAAAAGTCGCTCACGTTCAACGCATGTGCAAGGCTTGCTGCAAAGCCACGATTCCCACCAATATTGGCACCAGCATATTCTTTGTAGGGAAAAGCAAACAGATGGCCAACTGCAGCAATCAACATTTCAACACAAATTATAAAATTTTGAAACTCTGCAGCTTCCTCTGTATCTTTGATTAAATTGGATTTTGCAGCAAGAAAAACCAACACACCCTGCAAGAGAAACATTGTTAAATCAGTCAAAATTCTCATCAAATAAGTTTATTCATAAGCATATAAAACTTAACATAGACTAAGTTGTATATACAACTGCAGCAACAAAATGATTCAAGCAAGAAATAAAACTTCTACATAAGTCCAAACAGTAGAAAAGTGATCGTGCTGTTCAAGTTATGACCCATAGAAAATTAGTAATAACCTAGCCTTGATAAGCCAAAAGGGTAGGAAAAATGTCACCAATCTTGCTGATTATCACAAGTAGTAATAGTCTAATGTTAATAACCAACATGGAAAAAAATCATTAGTAGCTGCATCAAAGGCTTAGGTCATACAAAAAGTTGGAAGCCAATAAATAACATAATAGTTGGAAATCAGAAGAGGGAATGGGGTGTTTTTCGAGGTATAAAGTAACATGAGATTAAGCAGCTGCATTAATTTAATTACCACTTATTAAGGAACATTGGGTTACCCCAAACCTCTCTTACCTGCCAGTACGTAAGAAACACGACAGATTTGATTATGATAAACTTGGGCACTGGATTGAAAGGCTTCAGCAAATCTTTGCAGGCCACATAAAACAAGGCCAAGGCATAAAGTGCCACGGAGTATGATATTGTGTAGATTATGGTGAGGTAGAGATAGGATTGCCGTGGGTTGAAATTTCCATCTTCATACTTCCCTTTTGCATATAGTATGAAAGTAACTGTGACAAGGATGGGTTTGAGGATCACAAATTGTAAACACCCTTGTTTGCACCTTCGTATAAAGCGCCTGCATGAACAAGTAAACTTAAGCACCAAAAGTAAAAGTACCAGCACGAAATTAACAAAACTTATGCCAACAAAAGAAAAGGAGGACGATTTGAATATGATAACTAGAGTAGAATATTTATTCAGAACCATTACAATGATGATTTTGACTTATTATCTAAGAACCAATTATCCAAAGATACAGAAGCAGACAAGATGTAGTGGAAGAATGTTACACAAGTTCCTAATGAATAGCACCAAAAATGCAGGATAAAACCTTCCTAGTCAACGAGCCTACAAAGATATCGATGAACCTACCTGACTGTCTATAGTCTACTCTAAGCTCTCATAAATGTGAAAAGAACGCTCATTGAACTTGAAGACCCTAAATGCCACCAAACTACCTATCAACGAAGCAAAGAAATGGGAACATTGCAGTAATATTAGAATATAAGTATCGCCAATGTCACCCATATAGAGAATTTGAAAACTTATATTGAGACCCTAAAGAGATGGAGAAGTGTACAGAATAATACTTAACACGAAAAAATTAGCTAGAATTAGATGCAAGCACATCTTGCATGAGTTAAAGATGCTAACTGACTTGAATAATCCAATATCTACACATGCATCTGGTCTTTGCTAGTAACCCTGATATCCATATAATACCTCAGACCAAGTCACCAAACAAAGAGTTAAATATGCTGATTGACTGGATTCTGACACTGACGAAGAGTTTGAAGAATCTAGTATATACACATGAATCTGGTCTTTGCTAGCAATCCTGATATCCATATAGTACCCCACACCAAACCTGAACGTGATAGCAATATATGATGTCCAGAAATAAAAAATCGCCACTATGTACAATATTATGATCAGCCAAAAATATGGTAGTTTGTGCAGAGAAGACTCACCCGTCCAATGCAATAGGGGGAAAGCAGCATGTCATTAAACACCAATTCGGTTTTAGAACTTTTCCAGTTAAACTTAGCACAACAGCACCTGGACCACCCACCCATGCTAAGCATAGCGAAAGGAAATTATAAATGACCCAAGCTTCATATCTGTGGAGAGAATTAATCAGAAAAAACTTCTAATTTCCAAATCAAATAATATTAACCATTAAAGCTCAAACATCATCCAAAAAGCAATTAAAAATCAAAATCAAGAAATCTAGGAAAAATAACAGTATATGCGTCTAAGATATGCAAACATAAGTGAAAGGGGTATGTCATGGTGAGTTTATGGTTTATCTCCGAAGATTATACTATTCACTATGTATTTAGCTCTCTGTGAGATTGGAACCATTCTGTGTATGCAGTACATATGAGAAGAGAACCTTGAAAATAAGGTGTCTTGTCATGGATTTCATGCTCTCAAATTCTTGTTGCACTACGTTTATGGAAGAATGTCACAATGAACATGCAAACTCATGTTTTGCCTTAAAAACATAAATAGCAAAAGCTTATTTTACATGAAAATCACGTTGCAAGCAACAAAAGTACTGAGAGGCAGCTCGTACGAAATAGTTATAGATCTATTAGCCCTATTTTGGAGTTACTAGTTCTATAAATACGATGACAGCCAAGCGACAGTTATTCACATGCCTACAGCGTAAATACTTTCAAGTACCAGTTCTCGAACTGTTAAAACATTTAAGCGGTGAATTTTTTGTTTATTATCACACCAGAATCTTGTTTATCTTCATAAAGTAGATGTAGATGGAGTATTTTTGATGCTGATAAAGGCTAAGCTAATTGAATCTTCTTAATCACTAACACTAAAAAATGATTCATGAAACAACAGGTCTAACTCAAAGATAGGTGAAAGAATGATAATTGATCAAGCTACAGTAAGTATAAGAGATTCCAAATCAAAGTTTTATTTATGATCTCAAACAAGCTTATAGCATCAACATGATTTTCTCCATCATATTATGCAAACAAGATAGATCATAACTGCAGAAAAGCAGCACCATCAAAAATTTAGAAGCATCATTGAGTCATTTCATTACTCCAAGATTGTGCAATATGTTGATATCTGTACCTCTTTAACTATTATACATTATCTCTGTCTCCTAGGAGTAACATATGATACTTCTAAATCCAAACAGCCGTACAATCAAATAGTCAGAAGTGGCATTGAAGTTTATTCATTACTTGAAAATTGTTCAAAACAAAATATGAGATTGTGATGAGCATACTTACATTTCTCTGACTGAATTGAAGTAAATTGCATGTTTATTCAGGACCAAGGACAAGAAAGACATCAATGCATATACCTGTTAAAAATTCACATTAAAGAGGATCAGAACCCACTCACAAGTAGATCAAAGAAAAGTATAGCATAAAGAGTCCACAATTAATGTTCAGTTTGGTGTTGTAAGCTTCTAGAATAGCCAACAATTAAGATTGGTAAAATGTGCATGACTATTTTAAATTACAGAATTTAGGATTGGTGATATTTAAATTATTAGTCGATTACAAGATTGATTGTGTGAATTCCTGCAAGAGAGCAGTCTTTATAGTTGAAAAATAAAATCTCCACAGGAGGTGCTCCATCAAAATTCATGAATTTTTTTGCTTGATTAGTCCCCTTAGTTAAAAGGAAAGATCTTCAAGAATCATATTGTAACCAAAATATCCGACTAGTTCCTTTTCATACACAACCTCCCACTAATAAAGAAATAAACAAGTTGAACTTTCAGTTAAAGCATCGTATATAGCAGACTAGCAGTTGATCAAAAGCACAAGAGTGGATAGTAATGCGTCAGCAAATGAGCACAAATGAATGAGAATATGTCAACTTTGGATGCTGGCATACTAAGAAGTAAGAAAAGGTACAGTTGTCAAACGATATAGCTTTTGATCACATAACCAACGAGAATGCCTAAAGCCATAGAATCGGAGAACTCACAGGAACCATAAAGATAATGCGGACAATGTATCTCTGATATGTTGGCTCAGTATAATTGAGTAGATGGTTGTAAATGTGGTGAAGTGCCAGTGCTATTGCCCCTATTGTACAGGGCAATGCTATCAGTATGTAGAATATCTGCCCCATTTGCGGCCAATAGCCAAAGAATCTTCCCTGAAAATCGACCAAGATAATAATAACATCAGCAATTTACAGAACCAAATCGATAAAAAGAAAACCAGCGAACTACTAAATCTAACAATCAGTCATATACCTCAAAAATTCAAGAATCGGGTTCCTTGCCCTTATCGCCGGATTGCAGTAACGCCCACTGAATACAATTATTTTGTAAAAATTCTAAAATATATATCGATACGAAGTGCTCGATAAAATGATTAAAATGAAGTAGAAACCGAAAAACTGCCCTCAAGATTACAGAAAAACTCGAGGGTGGCCGGATTTTGGAATGGGCCCCCGGAACAGCATCACTTGAAGCAATATAATCGCTTCACGATTAAGAAATCACCAGTTTGAATTAATGTTGAGGAAGAAAACAAAGGTTCAAAATTGAGCGCAAATAACGGGCAAACTAACCCTATCGATGAAATCAAAAACAAAAGTCGGATTCTTTTTTTCTTCCTTTTTTGGTACAAGTGGAAAATGCAAATAGCAGCAATCGAGAAGAGGAGGAATTGCTGTTGGAAAAATTTGAAAGCAGATTGTGAAAAATAAAAAGGAAATAATAATAATAATAATAATTTGAAAGCAGAGGCAAAAAAGCGATTTTGGCAAGGGAATAAAGGCAATTATGGCGGCCTCTTCTTGTAGTTTTTTTGCTTAAGCAAAACTTTTGATGAATTTATTCCTTCCACAATCATTGCCCATAAATCAAACAAAATAGGCCAACGCAGGGAGGCTATGAAATTTCATAATGCTCATCTGTCCCCAATTTCCAGAGCATTAGCAAGTTGTTTAAACATCAAATGAGGCGTAAAACATGAAAATCATGTCATACTATAATAGTGAGTGGTTTAATAATATTTAAACATGTATAATATTTAATATCATTCTTGCTGTATGTGCATCTTATTTCTAGTATGGACATAATAATTGTCCCATCTATTTCAAAGTGGAATTTGAAATATTATCATTTAATAAACTACAAATTGTCTAATTGTAAGATAATTTGATATTATCATCTTTTAATAGATAAACAATGGAAAGAAATAGAACTTGAATCAAGGCTAGAAACCAAACGCAGAAGACCTCCTGGAACAGCATGGACACTCTCTATACAGTGAAACGATGGACCACTTCAGATGCCGATTTTGAAGAAGGGCTCATGTGGTCCATGATTGCATGTCTCATACTTGCATGGACTGCGCGAGGAAAGCTCGAAAATAATACTATTAAAATCACTTTTTAAGTTGAATTTATGATGGATATCAATATATAGAGGTGTTCACGGGCCGGGTCGGTTCCGGTTCGGAACCGCCGGTTCGACGGTTCGAAAATCTGGAATCAAAACCGGCCCGTTAAGGGGTATAAACGGTTCCGGTTCTGAACCGTGAACCGGCTTATTTTTTATTTTTTTTTGATTTTTTGTATTCTTTAATTATATTTGTACATATATACATAGAGATGACGAAAAAAATAATATTGGGACACAATAATTAGTAAATAAAATAAAAAAAATATTTTATTACACTTTCTTTTGTCACAGTACAATTTACAACTTATAGCAAAAATTACAACTTATAATAAACTAAAAATATTTTATTACACTTTCTTTCGGCTCGGAACCGTGTGAACCGCCGGTTCCTTTTTTTTTTTTGTATTTTAGATGTTATTTCATGTGTATTTTGATGATATTAAACATATTACATTACAAAAAAATCAAAAAAAAATAAAAATACATGAACTGGCGGTTCGCCGGTTCAACGGTTCGGGATTTACCAACCCGGAACCAGAACCGTGTAGGAGGCGGTCCGGTTCGAAATCGGAACCGTTGACCACGGTTCGGGGCTCGGAACCGTTGATCCGGTTCCGATTCTGAACCGCCGGTTCCGGGTTGGTTGAACACCTCTATCAATATATACATTTTAGAGGAATTCTGATGGCTAAAATATACCCTCATCGTTGTGTTCTATCATGATCAATAATTCCAGATAGATAAACTCCAGTCTTATCATTTCGTTTCATCATCATGTTCCGTTACGTTCAACAACTCATGATGATTGAACCCCAACCAAATATGACAAAATTGCTTATAAATATATCCTCATAAATTACAATGTAAAATATTTATTATCAAAACTCGATGGAATGTAATTTATACATATAAGATTTAAAATTATCGTCTTAATATAAAAATTATTTTATCTATTATGAACATAAACACCACGTAAAATGGTACAATATCGAAATTCGTTGAATTATTCGTTAGTATCAGATTAATCAATAACGCGATCAATTAAGGCTACCAATTCAGTATTGAATCGAGCAAATATACTATGACTTCATCTTTTACGCAAAAAATGATACAATTTCAAAAAACAATAAGTATGAATACCTGAAGATTGTATATTTTGTCCAACACTCACTATTTAAACACTCGATAATTTAACCCTACTCAAATAAAAATACAGATTGTTTAAAAACAAATGAATATAATATAGGAACAAAATAAAATAAATTAAACATAATAATAATAAATAATAATTTAACCCTAAAATCGAACACAGCAAGCGGAGTCGCAGACGTATCAGATCCAATCCAATACACTGACTATTACAGACGCCGCCGCTTGCAAGGCCGCCGCCGACGATTCATCCTTCGATCTCGAAGCCGCTGCGCGGACCGCCAACGACAGACTCCCACATTCAGCGTGTAAGTATGAACCGTGGAAACCTAGAACACGTTGTTTTGCATCGAGTTTGCTCTGTGATTGTGAAAATCTTTAATTTGTTTTTCTACTGAGGCACAGTTTTGAAGATTTGATGTTACCGTTCCAATGGTTCACAAACTTGCTGTTTGCCCCAAAATCAAAGTAGTCTCCTTTTTCGATGTCAGAGGGAACACAACCTCATAGCTATTTCTTTGCATATGGTTGAAATTTTGCTCTTGCAATTAAAATTGGTTTTAAACATTTTTGGGAAGTGGGAAAATTGAAAAATAGGACACTAAATTGATACATCATGAGTGTTGATTCTAATATTTCCTGTAATCGTTTTTATTTTTCTGTTTTAATACAGTAAAGATGCAACTAACTAGGGTTTTGCGACTTAATGAGCTTCACACAAACTCTTGTGCGGACTTCCAAAAGTATCAATTGTTATATAGAAAAGTCTCATCTATATTGAATAAAAGTGTCATTTGCTTTTTATATTATCAAAAGTATCACTTACATTAAAAAAAGTGTCATTTACAATGAAGAAAAATATCCACACGTACGGAGGTCCGCACATGAGACCATCTCAATGAGCTTATGTAATTCTCTCTCTCTCTCACTTCTTCATTCTAACACTGGCTGTTTACTATGTTTTATGACAATTAAATGCCATATATTCGAAGCTGAAAATGGTAATTATGATTCTTACTTTTTGTCACATTTGAATTCTGATGTCTCAGTGGGACAAGTGGTGGCATATAGAGAAGAGAAACTGGTCAAGTTGGGAATGAGTTGATGCTATGACTAGACTCTCATTTAGGCCTCGACCCCTCGACATCAACAAGAAGCTTCCCATTGTAAAATCTTTTAAGGACTTCGAGGATGATGATGTTCCAACTTCCACTCGTAACTCCCAGATACTCCGTCTCGCAGCAGAAACTGATAATGAGGTGACTTATCTAGTTGAGAGTTGAATCATTTTTTAGTTTGATTCATTGAATGATTACTATGCCATTTTTTGATGCTGCTAATATTTTAACATGCACGGGTATACATTTCATCTGAGATGGATTTTATTTAACCTTTGGAAAATTATTACTAGCGATACTTATTACATTAGAATGATCAAGCAAATAGAATAGTTCTTCCTCTGCATTGGCTTTGAGGGTTATCCTTGTGAAGGGGATTATTTTGTACGCTGCATTGAGCACCATGCCCAACATTATAGACAACTTGTATATCAAGCAATCCCACTATAATAGAACTCCCTTTTATCTCTGCCATGAGGGTCTACTACATTCACATGGTTGGGACAGATTTGATGATCAGAGAACCTAAAGGTTCGATTGAAGATTAGATGTTTATTATTTGTTACGGTCTTGCCCTTTAGGTGGCATTTTAAGGTAGTGTTTTCTGAACCAGTTAAGCTAATTTTTTTGTCATCCTATGAAAGAAGGTTACAGTTCTATATATTCAATTTGCTTTAAATCTCTTTTCGGGGAGAGGGAG
Source organism: Salvia rosmarinus (assembly GCA_036937905.1). Lineage (NCBI taxonomy): Eukaryota > Viridiplantae > Streptophyta > Magnoliopsida > Lamiales > Lamiaceae > Salvia > Salvia rosmarinus. Next base: position 12,966,764 of record CM072815.1, read on the forward strand.
TGTGATACTCTTAATCCAAGCAAGAAGTTGGACCATGTCACTAGGGTGAATCTCATAAATGAGGTTCTTAGATTGAATAGAATGGTGCAAGGATGGCCACTGGAGGAAAACTTCCTATTTCTTGCAGTAGATGGATATCTGGCTGTTGCAGCCCTGGTCAAGTGATGCCTAATAGATTGGATCTAATTACATTGATCTTGATACAAGCAACTGACTTAATGGACTTACAGTTTATGGCATTCTGCCGCATGACTGAACAGTAGGACCTGTCTTGAAAATTGTATTCCTCTGGTAGTGAAATATCTTTGCGCATATTAGTGAATCAATAGATGTCAAATGGAGGTTGAGGAATTTCTTCATCATAAGAACTATCCTTTTCTTGTCAGTTAGGAGGTAAGACCTTCCATTTTTGTAAGATTTGAAAGAACAACTCTTTAGGTCATACTCTTCTGAGGATGCTATAGAGGGATATGGGTGTTTCTTCTCAGTGAACAGTAAATTTTTACAAATTAAGGTTTGTCATCAGCTATTTGAGTTGTTCAAACTACGAGGCACAATTTGCTAGATAGACGATTTTTATTTTTTATTTTTTGTGAATAAAGTTATATTAATATGCTGCTATTGTAAACTTAATAGGTCCAACAAGTATCTGCAAAGAAAATTGCTTCAGAAATACCTACTCCTGAGTTTCTGGTTGTGGATACATATGAAAGGGACTACTCACGTACGTTTAGTCAACCAATGTCATATCTGCGAGCAAGGGGTGGTAAGTTAACTTCCAAGATTGCTGATGTTTATTTTTACTTGATTATGCATTATAGCGTTGTTAATTACTGGCAGCCCGTACTGAAATTGGAGAGTTTGTTGAGTATGATCTTGATAATGAGGATGAAGATTGGCTTGAAGAGTTCAACAATGAAAGAAAAAATCTTGTAGCTGAAAAGTAATAATCTTTCCATATTTATAATCCTTCTATTCTTAGTATTACACATCTTTGTTCAATCCTTTGATTTAATAATTAGGTTTGTTTGCAAATCTCTTTCTCACCGGTTGTTTGATGCATACTCCTTGTAATTTTATTTGGGCATACAGTTGCAGGAATGTTTATGCTTAGTTATTATTAAGAGGTTTGCATTGAGTACTATTATTCTTGTAGCAGTAATATAAGCTCGAAGAGAACAAGGCCTTTTGTTATTAGACGCTTCTTATTTTGTACATTGTGGCTAAACTTGTGCAAGTTATTTTTTGTAACGATAAAGTACAAATATATCCTTAAATGTTTTTGCAAAAAGCAAATACACTACTATCGTTATGTTTAGTGCAATTTCATCCATAACTTTTTAAAAATTGTGCAAATCGCCATGATGATTGATGGAGGGTTTAAATCCATTAAAAAAAGGGATAAGGTGCAAGAACACCCTTAAACGTTTTTGCAAAAAGCAAATATACCCATATTGTTATGTTTAATGCAATCTCATCTCTAATGTGTTTAAAATCGTGCAAATTGCCTTGATGATCGCCCTTCCCCCCGACAACCGTCTTCATTTTGTTGAAAATTTCTTGGTGGCTCTCCACATGCTTGATTAGTGCCAAGATGTGAGAAATCGGCGTCAATAAATTTTGTAGATATTTGCCATTTCTTTTGCTTCCCATCAAATCGAGTTGTGTCAAGTCCAAGAAGACATTTATGCAAGTGTGCTCATTAGTCATGACCGCACTCAAAAGGGTCTCGTAGAGCATCTATCCGTGCAATCTCGGGCGGAGTTTCTCTCTGACGATTTCAATCCTTGACCGGGGAAGTGATAGGCGAAGCTGGTTTTTAGGACCTTAACACGGTTGACGGTTTGGTAGATGGCAAATTTGAGGAAGGCTATGGAGTTGTCGGGGATGGAGCAACAGAAGGAGAGGTAGAGAGTATATGAGCAAGTGTCGCTGAGGAGAGGGGGAAGGGTTTCTTGAGTGGTTGGAGATGTGGAGGAGTAGAGAAACGAGGATGACGGATATGAGGAACGTGATGATTTTGGTGAAATGGGAGACGATGATGCCTATGAAGTCCATATATTTTTGATGAAGGGCAAAAAAAAAATGAAATTTATGTAACAGATTTAAAAAGTCCATAAGTCATCAGGGTAATTTGCATGATTTTAAACACGTTAAGGATGAAATTGCACTAAATATAATGATAGAGGTGTATTTGCACCTTATATCCCCAAAAATTGAATTTTAAAAAGTTAAACCCTCCGTCAGTCTCAGACGATGTGCACGATTTTAAACACAATAGGGATGAAATTACACTAAACATAACGATAGGTGTGTATTTACTTTTTTCAAAAACGTTTAAGCCTTTAAGGTATATTTGCACCCTATCCCCATTTTTTTTTATTCTGATGTGAAATGTACTCTTAGCTTCCATTTAGAAGTTTTGGACTCGATTCAAAGCCAGCCAAGACACCTAGAGTTAACATATGATATGATTAAGTTGCAACATTTTCTTTTCCTTCTGAACTTCATCTCACAACTTGAGTTAATCTGAACAATTGCTGCTGCTGCTGCTTGTAATATCTAGTTATCATATCATATTTAGATGGAAAAGAGAGGGTCCGTCTAAAGATTTGAGGTTTTAGGAAAAGACCACTTGATGATGTTTCTATTTTGCTCATGGTTCTTTATGAACTCATTTTTGCATGGCTTGTTTGATTTTGGTGCAGATTTGAAACAATAATTTTTAAGCTGGAGGTTTTAGATCACAGGGCTCGTGAAAAAGCAGGGGTTATTACTCCAACACTTAGCTCACCTGTTCCTGTGCTTTTAACTTTTGATGCTGCTGTTGAGGTGAATGTTGCATATTTTTTAGTGATTCAAAGTTTATATAGTCCTAATATTGTGGTTCTGGCTGAGTTGATTTTATTATTCAATATTGTTTTCTGGATGGTGAATTTCATTGTCTGCCCGAAAGACTCTGGACATGTTTACATCTCTTCATTCATATAGAAAACTGCAACTCTGCCATCTATTAGACTGTGCGCTTGTTGTCTTGTCTTCTTTATAATAGCAAACTGCAACTTAGAGCTTTGTGCTTTCAAATAATTTTTGATTTGAGATGGAGCAGTTAGGTTCTTTTTTATCTTCCTAGTTAGGTTTAAGTATGGATCTTACTTTTCTGAAGTCCTAATGGTTTCGATAAATCAAACTGATGGTCAGCAAGGAATAACGATGCTTATCATAATCCTAAACATTAAGTCACTGTGCCGGATCTTCAGATAAGTGAGTTGTTGAAAAATACATGGAGTTTGCTTATGTCATGATTCAGTTTCAATCCAGTGCTGTGTTTGTTTGCATTTTGCAATTGTTATGACGTATGAAATGGTCTGCTTTAATGATATATGAATACAAATTTGAGTAGCAGAAGTAATTTTGGTTTTAATCATATTTTCATGAAGTATGCTTTTCTTGTTTCTCTCTTATTTCTTTGACATTTTATTCCCTTAGTTTAAGACTCTAATCTTTTTTCAATTCACATGCTAGGCACTACAATCACTCTCCATTGAGTATGGAGTGTTCCGGGCTATTTATAGTTACTGGAAAGAAAAGGTGAGGGAAATATTGTTCTTTTTCCGCTCTAGACAATGTCTGATATTGTTTATGTCTTAAGTCTCATTCGGAAAAAAGTAAAAGTATTATTTCTGGAAACAAATACAAACACTGATGGAGCTGCGGTCCTCACTGAGGTTTTGGAAATTTTAGACTTATCACTTCCTCCCCTACTAGTAGCCCTGTAGGGAAAAATCACGTATGAAAGGTATCGTGGATTAGGTATCAAGGATTCAGGTGCTGTAGTTTTGAAAGAATGAATGTGACTTATTCAATGGTGTGTCTAGGGCAATAGAAGTTGTATATCAATTACCTACATTTGGAAGATATATTTTTGGAGTTGAAACCAGTAGAATGTCTATGCTAAACTCTTAGATAAACAGGATGTATGCCCTTCTATTAATTGATTGTCATGAGCAATAGCATGATGGTAATTAAAGTTAGAAGTATTCTAAATCAAATTTAATGGGGATTTGTAAAGGCATACATATCGAGTCTACTTTGATGACTACATTGAATATAAGTCTTTTTGAAGTCTTCCCTATGTAAATGTGGTTTGGAAGAATCTAAAATACAAGAGAGAGAGAGAGAGAGAGAGTGAGAGAGAGTGAGAGAGAGTGAGAGAGAGAGAGAGGCTAATCTTCTCTGCAATATTTGGCATATTTCTCAATCAGATTAAGAATTCTGAAAGTAGAACTTTCATTTTTATCAGTCCCAAGATCAATCTAGAGCAGAAAATGTACTTTAATTGTCAAATTACAATTTGCTAGTGGTTTGATTTCTGTTTTAATAATATCAGCTTGCTGGTTCTGACCCTTTCCCCCTTAAAGTGAAGGTTTAGCTTGAAATGAGTTCTGAATTCGATTAACTTCCCTTTGTTTCCATCTTTATCTCTGCCAGCGCGAGCAGTGGCAAAAACCTATCCTCAGACGTTTGCAGGTTAGACTTTTTTCTTAACTGTATATTTCTGGTACCGTGAATCAGCTACATCTGATTATTATGAAAATAATAGGCAGTGGTTTCGTACCATTTCTAATACTCCCTCCGTCCCTCCTAAAGTGTCCCATTTCTTTTGAGCACGGGTATTTAGGAGAAATGTATAAAGTAGTTAAAGTGTTAAAAAGTGGGTAGGACCCACACTTTTTGAAGGGATAATTATTTCCTAAAATGGAATGGGACATTTGTAATGGGACAACCCAAAAAAGAAAGTGAGACATTTTAAATGGGACAGAGGGAGTACATATCAATGCTGCTGCATGGTCGTATCTATATATGCATGCATTAAGATCTGGCACCCTAGCATTGTAATTGTTGCCTCTCCCCTTGTACAGCTAAAAGGGATGTACATAAACTTTTTTCATTTTGACCTCTTGTCTGCTAACATTAGATGCTGAAAGAATCGCACAGTTTTAGCATCAAAATATTTCCCCTTGTTCTTTTACCATTTACCCTTCTTAGCTGCACTTTACAGCCATTTTGTGCCTTTACCCTAGTCATGTAAAGGTTTTTTATTCTATGGCTATTTAGTTTTAGTTGCTTATAACTGTTCTGAACTTGCTTACAGCCGCCCCGCCATCCAATGACACCAATCCGTATAATGTGTTTAGGCCAAGGAGAAAGCTCATAAGCTTCACACACGAAGGGTATGTGGTTATTTTGAATCAGTTTGCAAATGTTAACATATGCTTTAATGATTTACCATGAGATTGTATGAATGGCATGCATGTTTGACTCATGTCTGCCCTTTCGACAGATGCAAAGGAGAGAAAACAATGTACAATCATTTGAAAAGCTTCGCCAGGTGATCCAAGCTTCAGTTCCAACCTTTAAATAAGATTTTTCCCAACATCATTTGTGCAATAGTTTATAAAAAAAATTATGGAGTAGATAATAGTAATAGATTTTCAAAACCATGAGTAGGAAATCCCGTCGACATTTTGTAAAGATTTTTCTGTTGAGCTTTCCAGTCCTCAAATAATACTTTTATCATATTCTTATATCTTGTAGGATAACTTCAGATCAAGTTAGAGACATTTTTAACTAACCATACTTTGATTCTTTTGCATGTCATGGTTCTTGTCGATTTCTGAAGTAGCTTGTTTTTTCTTGGATCTGGTAAAACCTGACCTTATGCTCTTAGTGACTGTCAGGTTGTCATTGAGATTTGAATGTTTCATTTCTACTAAGCAGTAGTTGATGTTTATCTTGATTATTTGTTTTGTTTTTTGGGAGATGCCGGTGGGTTGGGGGGATATTGAAGTATGCATCATTTAATTTTTATGCCATAGGTAATATTGAATATAAACTTGTATCTTACTTTTCAAATATGTAAAAGTATTTCTTTTGACAAATGCATTTTTTTTCATATATAAGTTGAACTCATTTGGAAATCAATATTCTATCTAACTTTTTGCTCTTTAGGAATATATTAACGTTAAATATATATGTTTTGACATGGAAGTTGGTTCTCTATTACTTCATGGTATCATGATATGTTGACTTCTTATGCAAATTAAGCATCATATAGCTGATATCAGGTTTAGCTAGAGATTGGAGTTTTATTTTGTAGAGAGATGATAGCGATTCTTTATGGATGACTTGTTCCTGATAGCTTTTTTTTTTTTTAATAAATAATGGCCTTTTGTTTTCTCATATAAAAAAGAGCATAGTACGGAAACTAAATGGAGTTATTGCTTGTGGATATTGAAGTAAGTTGGAGGTTTAGGGGATTTTATCGAGTCTGGAATGGAACATTTTTTGGACTTAAGTGAATTATAGTTGCACCTCTATTGGGTTAATTCAGTAGTTTGATACTACATTTTCCATCGCATCTGATGATTTGTTGAGGATCTTATGAACAACTTTTCTCTTTTCTGTTTGGGGGTCAAAGGCTTGAATTTTACTTCTCGAGCCAATGCTTTTGCATATCTGAGTCAAACTCTTGTTGCCAATGTACCTCTCATATGGAATAATTGACTGGTCAATTTCTTTCTCTTAACTCCATCCTTTTGTGAATGCCTTTGCATTGCTGGACTTTTTCTTGAATGTTCATTGCAATGCAGTTATTCACTTGGTTCTGTTTTTGATTCACTTTCCTAGGTGAGGCGCAACCTCGATCAGGCAAAGACTATTCTTGAGGCTTTGATCAAGGTACTATTTCTCATGGTTCAGTATCTCTATTTATTTCTGGCTTCTTTATTTATATGATGTTAGAAACTTGTGTAATGATGATTATTGTCCATTTGTTTTTGTCTGTTCTGTGTAGAGAGAAGAGAAGAAGCGAGACCTTGTGGAGAGTGAGATCACTCTTCAAAGAGTTCAGATGAAGTACAAGGTTTGCACAGCTACTTGTGCTAGTATTTATTCATTGAGAATCCCTACCTTTATATGGTCTCTTATATTAGTTGACATTTCATTCACATTGTAATAAGTTAGTTGATTATAAAAAGCTTGATATGATCAATAAGTGAATGCTGTATCTCGTAACTAAACTTATCATTTGTGAAAATATTGGGACCCAACGAGTTATTGGAAATCTAAGGCTAGTTCTACCACAATAAGTAACATATAAAGAACTTTCTGCATATATACAGTTATAGATTTTCATTTTCTGTTTCCATTAGTGACCCTTGGCGCTTTGTTTGATGTTTATATTCTTTGAGGACTCTTGAGATTGCTTTTTGGCTGTATTTAATTACCATTGACGCATTGCAGCATGAAACTGAGCTCCTTGAGGATTCTTTGGCCATACCGGGATTGCCATCCTTTCCCAGCAAAGTGGGTTCAAGTGAAGAGGAGTTCTTTGATTCTGATGACGTGGCAAACAGTCGTCCACCAAGTCGATCTCCTATTGTCCAAAACTCACCTTTCACTGAACCAAAGCTGGTGATGGTACCTTCGGGGAACATGAGGAGGGAGGCTGGAAGGCGTGTTCCTCATGTGCGGCTTCCTAAGCTGGTAAAATCTATTCTTTTGTCATAGTGAGAAAAAATCTAAACTATATTCCTTTCTGGACCTTGTTATCTAGCTTGAAAATGCTTATACGAGTTTGTGCAGGATCCCAATGAGCCACTTATGCTGTTCACAAAGCCGCTTCATCCAGATAAACTAGCAGCGGCTGGCATCATGCCTCCATCGGATCTTTCGACTGCAAATGACGCTTCTAGTCGTTCATTTGGCTTCCGTGGAAGGATTGGCCGAGGGGGCAGAATAGTGTTTGACAGATGGAATCCTCTTATGCATTCTCCAATTGACTGTGGTGACACTATGTATGTACCACCAAGGCCTCGACATTCAGCACATCATTGATTAATGGATTACTGTATCTGAGTGCATGAATTCCTCTACGTTTGCTGACAATGTTTTGTGTTCGATCTGGATGTAGAGCCAAAAGAAATGCTGACATGGTAACATTTTTCAGGCATGTCGAAGGTTCTCAACTATGATACGGGGGCAATGTGGGGAAATTAGGAGTAGGAGCTGATGATGTGTATGTAGAAGTAGGATCTGATGCTTTATGCTGCTGTTGTACGAATGATTTCTTTGTGCACTTGGAGATCATATGTATTTAGTTAGTGCTGAGATAGGCCGCTGCTGTAGCCTGTAAGTGGAGATAATTTAATAGGAATCACGATTTATGCTTTATGTTGTAAATCGAATATTCAGCGGTTGTCTGTTTTGCTGTTTATTGAGGGCCAAGATGCCTTAATACAATGTGAGTGCAGAAAATGAAATTCTTGCATCTCTTCTTCCTCATTCTTATGCGAGTCATATTTCGCTAGTTTCAATGAGGATCATCGTGCTTTTACCTAAACCAAATTTACCAGTTATTTTCAAAAGTAATCCATTACAACAATGTTTTAATTACCAATATCCGAATTTTTAGGAAGTTACAAAGCCGATTTCTGGATCAATAAAATGTAGTTTTAGGGGCTGGGAACAACTGGGCCATGAAAAAAGTAGTTTTTTTAAAACTAAAAACAGCATGTTTGAATGTAGATGTGAGGGCATATACATGAATAGAAACAAACTTGTTATTTACTTGTCCTACCCCGGCACTTGTCCTTGAATCCAAAATATTCATTTCCTCCATTCTTTCTGCTCTGCACTATAATCTTCTTGTCATTTTCAACTTGCATTAACGACGACTGAGAGAGAATGGTTGGGGGCGAGTCGGGGCGCTCCTTTGAGTACACGCCCACTTGGTCTGTTTTGTAACTGTTTTCATCTCAGTTCTGGCAGAGCGTGCTCTTCATAAACTTGGCAGGGTAATCTCCCTTTTTCATCGCTCTCTCTCGCTCTTTATATTTTGTCTATTCTCATCACTTGCTTTTTGTGACGAATTATCAGTTTTTCAAGCACCAAAACCAGGATCCGCTGTTTGACTCATTGCAGAAGATCAAGGAAGGTTCGAACACTAATTCTCTTCCTTTTAAATAGATGTTTATATTAGTGATATTGGGATTATTGTATTTTGTATCAGAGCTGATGTTTCTGAGATTCATATCACTTTTGCTGACGGTGTTTCAAGGCCCCGTAAGCAGCATATGCATGCCCGAACATCTCCCAACATCATGCTTCCATGCAAATGGAAACTCCTCAAAAGCACAAAGTAGCCCACTTCTCTATTAATCAAAGTAGGCTTTTGGCCGAACCACCTCCTTCTAACTGTCCAAACTCCAAAAGTATTTTATTTAACTACTATTTTCTTCTTATCAGTGATGTCTGTATATATTCATATGTGTCATCATCTCTCTCTCTCGTAGGACATACCCAATTTCTGTCGTTGGAAGCACTGCATCAGCTGCACATTTTCATATTCGTTATGGCGGTGGTTTGTGTTCTGCTGTGCCACAACCATGGTTCTCGGAGGAATCAAGGTACCTTAATATACATATCTCTCTTTCAACTATATATATATATATAAATATAAATATATATATTGTTAGGCACACAAATAACTATACACGTACACTACGTGAAGCTATAAACCATGGAATTTACAGCCTGATGAACAAAAATGTAGCAGAGAAGCCTAACGATAAATAAATTGATATAAGAACAATAATCTTTTATAAACTCAATTTACGCTATCTTTATCACTAAAATATGACTTAGATTTGATATATATGAGAACTATTTATTTGCCTTGTACTATAGATAAAGCAATGGAGACACTGGGAGCAGACAATCAAGAATGAAGCCACAAGACCACACAGAGGTAGATTGAAAAGAAAAAAAGTTTTTGTTTATCAATTTTCTGCATAGTGGGAACTAATGTGATGTTAGTGTTGATATATTTATGTAATCAGCTCATGGTCATGCTCAAGCTCAGTTTGAAGAGTCCAACCAATTGCAGGCAATATTATTAGTTGGGTGGTAAGTTGTCACCTACAAACCTTCAACTCATGCATGCTAGTGCGTACGAGTATAATTTGGAAGTTTCTTGAGAAGATGTGGTCTCCTGTGCGGATATCCGCATGTACAGATAATGATATTTTTCTTCAATACAAATAATACCTTTTCTTCAATATTATTTATATTTTCAAATTACAGTGTAAAAAATAAACGATATTTCTTTTCAATGTAAATGACACATTTATTAAGAACAAATGATACTTTTGTAGTTTTTGTGTCTTGAGAAAAGTTTTGATGTGATGTTATCTTTAAAAAAACATAAACTGAAAAATGTAAATGTATTCGGTGGTGTATATTGATTTTACCTGTATTCATACATACTCAACATAAAGTTAATAGTTGTAAAATTTTATATTAATATCTATGAGAAACATAATAATTTGTCTAGCGCTTAATATTTGATAATTATATCTGTAGTGTTGTACCATTATATAGATTCTTCATCCATATAAATTACTACGGGTTATTTTCTAAATTTAATTTAGAATAAATCGTATGCAAATTTGTGAATTTAACATAAAATCTAGCACATTTACGTCTTCGTATCAATTCTATTTTTCTTCTTGGTCTTTTTAGTTAATGATATTTTGTTTGGTAACTAATATCGTTTATCTAAAATCTGAACGAAGTTAATGAATTTTTCTCTAATTTTTGACTTTTTAATTTCTTCATATGAAATTTGGTGAACTTCTAACAAACTTATTAATCTTTAAAATCATGCTGCACTAGTAGTTTATGTCATGTGGTTCAAAGTATAAAAATATTTTTTATGAAAAATTCTTATTTATCTAATCAAAAAATGATTAGTTGAGTTTATTATCACATAATTGCACAAATATAGAAGTTTGGTGTATATGATAACAATAAGAAAAATAAAATAAGATATTAATACAAGGGACAAACTTTTTGTAGATGTATGTAAATAAGCATTGCACAATATATATATATAGGGGAGGGTTAACGTAAAAACCATTCTTATTGTGCGACGTGAGAACTGAATATGCTATGAAAGTAAATGAATACATGAAAGTTAATGAATAAAAAAATAGAATTTTCGCCTCTCATGGGATTCGAACCCCGGTGGAAATTCCGAATTTTTGTATTCATTAACTTTCGCAGAGTATTCATTAACTTTCATAGCATATTCATTTTGTTTTCGTAGTTCTTAGTTCTCACGTTAAGAATGGTTCTTATTTGAACCAAACTCTATATATATATATATATATATATATATATATATATATAGGAGATGAATCGGTAGGAAATATGAATGAATCTGGATCTTTGATTTCTTTGTATCAATGATTTTTGTACAATATATATATATATATATATATATATATATATATATATATATATATATGTTAACGTAAAACCATTTTTATTGTGTTAACGTGAGAATCGAATATGTTATGAAAGTAAATGAATACATCATGAAAGTTAATGAATAAAAAAAATAGAATTTATAAAAAAATAGAATTTTCGCCTCCCATGGGATTCGAACCCTGGTGAAAATTCCGAATTTTTGGATTCATTAACTTTCGCAGAGTATTCATTAACTTTCATAGCATATTCATTTTGTTTTTGTAGTTCTTAGTTCTCACGTTAAAATTGGTTCTTATTTGAACGTCACTCTATATATATATATATATTAGAAAAATAATTGAAATTTTTGTTCAAATTAAGATTATTATTGATGTTTCTCAACCACATTTAATAATTCATATTAGGGAGTACTGACTTTTTTCATTAAAAAAAAGGGTATTGAAAAATTTTACTCTATTTTACATAAAATTAATACACTTCATCTCCAATGGTTCTACTCTATTTTACAACAATAAAGAAAAATCTTCAAAATACTGCAGAAAATGTGATAAAAATAGAATAGCAACAAAAATCTTCAAAGATAGCAGAAAATATAAATAAAAATAGAATAGCGTAGCTACAACATTATGCTATTAACTGTGCAACACTGTAGAATCATCAAAATACAACAGAAGTGTGTGTGTGTTGCTTTAGTGGTAGAGTGGTTAATGCCCGACGCCAAAGGTCTCGAGTTCGAGTCCACCGTGACGCAGCCTTTAAAATTTCTGTATTACATTACCAAAAAAAAAAAAAAAAAAAAATACAACAGAAAGATAGTGTAGGGTTAAAAGGTTTTTATCTGCAATAAAACGTTCAACTTTATTATAAATCTCCCTTTGGAGATGGTCACATTCTTTAAGTAATGATTTAAATCACACATATATTTAGTTCTAACCACTTCTTGACCATTTAGCCTCAAGGCATTTAGAGGTCTATAAGCCTTATTAATTTTTTGTTTTAATACAGAAAAATTATATTTTACCGTGACAGCCCGGTAGTCTATTCATAATACGTATAAACGACCTGAAATTTAGTTATACCGACACTGACGAGTGAATTCTTTACAGTTGGTATTTATGGCTGTTTGTGGTCATCTTCTTGCTTCTCAACATAGCAGGTATACTACATCATACATTACAAGACAGGCCACTTATGATCATGTACCACTAAGCTTTTCCGTAACCTTTTTCTTTTTTGGGTTAAAAAACTGCAGGTTGGAATGCATGTTTTTGGATGTCATTGTTACCTCTTGCGGTATGTTGTAATCTACAATTGCATGGAAATAGAGGAAACAGAAATAAAATTGTAGGGTGTATTTGACGCAGTGACACCATATTTCGGCTTCTGCTAATAGTTGGAGCAAAACTGGAGCATATCATAAGTGAACTAGCCAAGGAAGCTGCTGAGAGTCACCATGCTGAAGTAACAGTTGAGACTCTCCGATGAACTGTTTTGGTTCCACAGCCCCGACTTCGTCTTCATTCTCTTCCAAAACTCTGTTCGGGATTGCCTTCTTCCTTTGGATCTGGGTTAGTCCATATCATATTCGCATTGATATTCATTTACACCCATCAAACAACAATCTTCACATATCCCCATCCATTTTTCCCTTTTTCCCTTTTCTTAACTGTCCAGACCACATATGGATTCAATTCTTGCATCGTGGAAGGGTTGAGTTACATCATCCCACGACTCGTTATCAGGTAATTTCACTACCCAGAGATAAACTAACTCTTAACTATCTAACAAACTTGGTCTTCATAGTGTGACTAAATCTTATTGTGCAGGGTCATTGTGCAAGTTCTCTGCAGTTACAGCACTTGGCCTTTATATGCTTTAGTCTCACAGGTAAACTAACGCACCGTCTCATTTATCTACTTGCTTATGCTATACAAATCAAGACCTATTCCTATTAGTCTTTCATGATTCTCTCTGTAGATGGGGAGCAAGTTCAAGCAAACTGTTTTCAACGAGTTCCTAGAAGGGCTGATTAAGGGATGGGCCAAAGATAGGAATATTGGTTCTGGAGCGAATATGAGTACAAATAGACTTACAGTTGAAATGATTAACTCCGTTTGCCTTTCCCAACTACCGGTTGTTGATAGGTGGAGCAGAACATCTGATATCGAACTGCCTCCTTCCCACCATCCTCATATGTCATTTTCTTGAAACAAGCACTGAGAACAGCGACATTAGTTTCCTCATCGGTTTCTTGACATTGTTGGCATGAGGTCATTATGTAGAGTTTCTTTGAAGGCACTCTAGGATTATACTGTAGAAGATGAATATATTTTCCAATGGAATTTGAAGATAAAAAACAATCATCTGTCTTGCATTTACATTGAGGATATTCAGTGATACAGTAATTTAATCTGGACTTACGTGAAACGGGATGTGGCAGATCCACTCATGGATACCATTATGAATACCAGCCTACAAGTAAATTATTTTCCTAAGCCACATACTAGGTAAGAGTATAACTAGGAATAGGTTCTTTACTGGGAAGCTTATGCAGCTCAAAACTGCTAGTGCCAATGGCTGGGGCTTCGTCATCGGCCTCTTCTTTCTCCAGTTCATTCAACTTCCTCTTGGCATAAATAGTGAAAACAATTGTTGATATGATTGCAATAATGAAGGAGATCACATTGTAAATGATCTCCACTGGAGTGAGGTGATGGTTCCCATACTGGACATCTGCTAATGTCCTTATTAGCCGACCACTGCATAGAAACAGAAGCAGACTTTAAAAGAGATAGTACCAGTAGATGTCAATGGAAGCATTAATTGATAATGGCAGCACCTCAAGCAAGTTACATAATATAAAGTATCCATTTAGTGAAACACCTAATAGTGCCATTGTCACTACATGACTAAATGTAGAAAAGAGAACTATAAGAATTAATGGATGTGTGTGCTATTTGAATACGACGCTACTTGATTTGCTAAGCACTAAGATGGAATGTTGAGAACAAATTTATGATGTATACGCAAGACTGAGAAATTGAGAGGGAGAGAGGTGACCTATAGATGTAAATGAAGGATTCTGGAATCATTCCTGCAACAGATCCACATAAATACGGCCAGAATCTCATATTTGTTACCACTATTGCATAGTTGAAGACTGTGTAAGGAAACGGTGATATTCTAAAAAGAGCAACTACTTGAAACTGATGGAACCAACTTCCTTCTGCAGCTAATCTAATCATGGCAGTTTTTTCAGGCCATCTCTTCAACCATTTCTGTCAGTACAAGAAGAATAATAAACTCAGTTTAGGGTAGCAAAACAAGGCCAGGAAATCGACATTGTAAAGGCTCCATATTAGTTAATTTGCTTACATGAATTCGGCTACGAAAGAGTAAACCAATCAAGAAGGGAAGGATCATTCCAATTGTTGTTCCAACCATAATTATGACAAAACCGAGATCGTAACCAAAAATCATCCCAGCTAGCCACATGGAAGGACCAGAAGGAATTAAAAAAACAGGGAACAACGCCAACGAACCTACAAGTACAAGCGCGAGCATTGGACGGCCAAATGCAGTGGCTTCCCATTCCAAGATTGGAAAAAGAACCTAAGTAAGATGGTAGACATTGTGTCACATTCTTAAGAAGCACAAACAATAGGATTTCCCAAATGCAAAATAAAACTGGCAAGCACACCTCATTTTATAACAAGCTTAACTCTTGTCCTAAAATATATATTAATTGCAGTCATGGAGCTTCTCTACCAAAAATTCAAAGCTATATGTGAAACTAGTAGTTGTCAGTCAGACTGTCTCCTCAAGAAAAATTCAGTCCCTACAAATGCACCTTTAACTACTCAGGGGTTGAGCCTATACACCTTTGCAAAACAGTAATATGTGCAAAATGCAAGACGGTAAATATTATCTTGCAGTTCTTAATTGATAGCAATGTAAACTAAAAAGAGCATACAGTTTGAGAGGAAGGAAAGCAAACATTTTATTAACTTTATTCCAAACACGAACTATGTGAATCTCCATTTACTTAGATTTGTATGGTTGAGTCATTTTGATACAAAACTCTGAGCACTCAAACTACTTGACCTGAAAATTTTCTTAAACTACACATTTTAAAGCCACAATATCCTTACACAAATGCACAATGTAAGAAATCATCATTTGCAAGTATTTCCTCTATTGGGCTGTTATTTCACATCACTGCAGCAAACATGTAGCGAGTAAGAAGGAAAAAGAAAAACAGTTTAAGATTAATTCTTCGGTGTTTCAAATTCTCTCTCTGAAACCTCGACTCAATTTTCTGCTAAGCGCCTTATAATTTCAAATATCCAGTTCCTCCTTTGGTTAATATAAACAGTTGCAAACTATATCTCTTCAGAGTTTAGCAGGAAAATAGCAAGTTGGTATGTAAATTAAAAAAAAAAAAAAAAAGACTTGCAAATACCTTCTTTACAAGAAAGGGCAATCCCCACTTCACAAATATAAGAAGAAGAATTACAGTGATTGAACACCATGTTATGGTCTTCACCCACCATATAAGAGACCCCTTTGTCTCCTGCCTTTGAGATTTCAAGATATACGGTTCAGGTTTCCTTAGTGCACTTGGTTTGACCAATCTCACATACTCACTGTCTTCCCTTCCTTTGGCATGGTTTTCCTTCAACTCATTACTCGACTCTGGCATCTTCAGCTGATATACCAGATCTCTGCCAAAGAGAGAACAAACTGAATCATAACTTTCAGTATGAAGGAGCAGAGGTCTTGTATGTTGGATGTGGAGCTTACCTATGGCATCAAGCCCTAAACAAAATAAACTGCTAACTTATGCAGCACAAATTTAGATCAAACTTTCCAACATTCACAATCCACTTTGCATTGTTAACAGCAATTTAGGTAAGAGTCTGACTGGATATTACTATGCAGAATGTTATATATTGGTTCTTGCAGGTGCAGCCGTGCAGGAACTAGTGCATGGTACCTGTTGTGTGGAGCCATTCTTGTGTTCTTTTCTGTTTCTCTACATCAATAAATTGTCACTTATACCTGGTTTAATAACTTCCCAAACCCTTATCCTTGACTCTATGAGACTATGACTATAACAGAAAGGGTATATACTAAGAATTCATGAAAGTTTCTGTAAGGCTATACTCTTCTGTTGCTTTTTTAATTTTGTTATTATGACCCTTCAGGATATCACCGTATTAATAATAGTCTTTTCTAGATAAAGTCAGAGAAGTGGTTGGTTGTCAAGTGAAGAATAATGTTTTCTGCCAAGTGCCAATAGTCATTGAAACATTAGGTTAAACAATACATAGGAGGCTCTGCAGTCATTTACTTTCTCCATTCCAAGCTTAATAGCATTAACTTTTAATCCCCTTAATGAACAAGCACCATAGAGGAGGTTTCAGTCTACCTAAATGCCATAAACACTGTTTTCCTGAGTTAGCAATTCTCTGGTATGGGTGCGACGTTGTTTTTCAGAAACAAATGCACTATAATATATCATGCATGCATACCACCGCATGACCAGACAAGACTGCTACCAAGTTTTAGCAATCTATTACTATTTGAGTTATTGGAATTAGGGTATTAGATGGTGCATTCTAGAATCAAATTAAAACACTGAAGACACAGGAAATAAACCCTTTCTACTGGCAGCATATGTAAATAATGATCATTTAGATAATTTAACAAGAATTAGTACCAAAATTGAATTCAGGAATCAAAGTCCAAGCCAAGTTCAGGATAACTTCCATCCTCTCTAAGTTCAAATCCTATGTCAATATGAAGCAAACTTTTAGCTTATGGTATCATTATCAACAACAAATTGGAAACAATGTTAATTCAAGGCAACGGTAGTCATAAAAAAGCTCTTAGCCATGACACATATCACAGATTAGCCCAACAATAAGAGGCAAACAGAAAAGTTGTGTAGCCAACACACGATTCCAAGACCTAAATTAGTGGCTTCATTGCTCTCTTCTCAAACCAAAGCTAAAAAATCCAAAAGCAACTATATATGTAATTTCCAGTTCTGAGCTAAAGGTGCTGCCAGTATTAGCAAAAGAATCCATCTTTCCTTCCAACCCCTCAATACAAAAATGTTTCAAATTCTTTAATTATTTACTGGAAAAGCAAAACATACCAATCAGATATAACCCAAAGAAGAATCACCCATTATAACAAACATGTAAATTGAATAGAAGGAATGCTAGAACTTGAATTTAACGTTCAATACCTAATTGAAGAAAGTGGAGTGTTGCTTGGCGACCGCCGTTTGTTTTCCCTTTCCACTCTTTCTTAATTTCAGGTGATTTTTGCTGGGGTTTTCGAGTTTATTTCACGTATAAATTTGCAGAAATTGAGATGATAGAAGCGCATAAAAGAAGAATCCCATTTCGTGGGTTCATTGGATATGGAATAAAAGAAAAGGGAGCTGGATTGAGTTGTAGGAAGGTGGAGAGCACTAGTTTTTCTTTTTGAGTTTATGCAAAGTTTTTTAGAATTGTAGCCCTTTGCCCTTTTACCCACCTCAATTGCTACTTCAAAATCTAATTGCACTCGTATTTTGTTCAACTACTTAATAGAATCTATACACACATGCTGCATTTATATATATATATATATATATATATATATATAGATTGATGTTCAAATAAGAATCAATTTTAACGTGATAACTAAGAACCACGAAAATTCTTTACGAACAAAATGAATTTGCTATGAAAGTTAATGAATTCGTTGGGAGAGTTACTGAATCCAAAAATTCAGAATTTTCACATAGGGTTCGAATCCCATAAAATACGAAAATTCTATTTTTTTTTATTCAGTAACTTTCCCCGTGGATTCATCAAATTTCACATTAAATTCATTATTTTTGGTTCTCATGATAAAATTGTTCTCACGTTAACCCTCAAATATATATATATATATATATATATATATATATATATATAGGAGATGGATCGGTATGAATGAATAATTTGTTAGGAAATAGAATGAATCGAGCCTTTGATTATTGGATCAATGGTTGAGATTTAATTTCGGTTGTCTTCTGAGTTTTGTGTTGTGTGTGATATGCGGATTATTGTGCAAAGACTAGAACCCTTCTTTGTCTTCTGTTGAATGAAATATGTGTTAAACTAATATATTTAGCATATGTGCTACGAAAGATAAAATATGTGCTAAACTAATATTTGCAACATAGTAATTACGATTGTTACACAAATATGAAAGATATCTAGACTTACATATCTATTCCTATTTCCTACACTTGTTTCCATTCTCACAAGAACCATATATATATATATATATATATATATATATATATATATATATATATAGAGAGAGAGAGAGAGAGAGAGAGAGAGAGGATCAAATAGTATCCGGCACGAGATAGTATGTAGTACTCAATCTCATCCACTCATCTAATAGATCCTATGGTTCGATTTTTTGGACTTTTAAGCTTAATTTCGCTAATTTTCGCTTCATTAAGGGTAGATTAGTAATTTGATTTGTTATGTGATTGCGAAAAACAAATAATGCATTTAGTTGAACTGGATAATGCATTCAAATGAACAAAAAATGCATGCAGTTGAAGAGAATAATGCATGTGATTGGAAGCTTCGTGCCTAGCAGGCGTGCCCGTCAGGCGCTTCGTGCTCTGAAAACACACACGGCCTTCGCTTGCTCGCACCCGCACGGTTGGACGCGATGCGCTTTTATGTTCAGTGAATGCGATGTTATGTTATTTCATATGTATTTTTGTATTTTGTTGTGACTCTTCCAAACCCAGCGTCTCTACCCAACGCTGGCGTGCACCCAGCGCCCTTACCCATAGTCGGAGCCCGCCCAGCGTCCCTACCTAGCGCTCGCTTGCTCGCACCCAGCGCCGGTTGGGCACGATGCAGTTTTATGTTCATTTAAATGCATTGTCATGTTATTCAGATGCATTATCGTGTTTTGTTGTGCATCAACCCAAACTCGGCCAATGAGACCCCAACGCCCACGGACTCCCTTACCCGGTACGGACGGCACCGGCGCCCATTGGTGCGTTCCCATTGCCCTTAGCGAAAATGGGTTGCTACGTGTCAAATTTTGGTGCGTCTACGTGTTGAAATGTGTGGTCAGATTAGTCTTACATACTATCTGGGATGATGACTATGAGAATCTAACCCTATATATATATATATATATATATATATATATATATATTTTATCATGGTCCCTCGATCGGCATCTTTAAAAAATACTTGCTTATTATTCTCCATGCTTGATGGCTTCTTTTCAAAGGATAGTGACCGGATATAATGTGCCAAGTTAGCTTCCAAAGCATTTCCTTTTAAGTTTCGACCATATTATTTAATTCTCAACGAAGGTGTGAACTATACTTCTATTATAAATAGAATTAAATGAGGTGTTAGTTTAATTTAGTGTTGGCTTAAAAAATATTGTTTGTTGCATCGTATAGTGTTTCGGCAGATTATATAATACTCAACAATTTGAAGGGTAAGTTTGATGATGCAGTCTCATGTATCACATTCCTCATAGGATAAATATATGTGATAAATTGCGAAAAAATTTCGGATTTCAACTGATTGAGATCATTTTAATTAGAATTTCAATCGATCGGAAAACTGACGATTTCCCATAATTTATCACATGTTCTTGTCTTGAAGGAAGATGCAATGCAATGACTATAACATTTAATGTGTCCTATCTGAAGCGAGTTGTAATAATGAATATATGATGGATCATATATATTTTATAAAAAACTAGTCTTGCACTAGCGCGATATGCTGCGAAATTTTTAACATTTTTTGAAGTCTATGAGAACTTCAAATCCATATTATTACGCACACACTATAATTCTATATTTATTGAATTAGAAGAAGTTAGACGTCTTAATCACTAATAATTTTCCCTACAGAATGTAATGAATATTGAAAATAAGAACAACATATATAGAGATGGAGAATCTATTAAACTATACTTAAAAATCGTACAGTATTAGTCAAAACCTTAAAACTTATATATTGATAGCAAACAACGAAACATAAATTCTATATAAATTCAAAAAATAGTGCAATAAACCTAAACAAATTTTAAATATATAAATTTATTTTGACACTCATCAAGATAATTGTTTCGATTAGAAAAAAAATATATTAGAATATATAAAGTTGCCAAATTTAAGAACCAAGAGTAACTTTGAACAAATCCAATAAATGTATTATTAGTTTCTTCTTTGCTCATGAGTTTTCTGCTTTATTTTCGGTACAGAAAATGAGCACTATAAGTTTGTGATCATGATTAATTCAAAGATGCATATCACACATATTTTCATGAATGAAATACTACGATTTTGAGAAACAAATGAAACTATATGAGAGAAATATTTACCAATAACCCCGAGCATTTATTGATCGATCTTGTTTTCGTAGGGTAATGAATGCGTAAGGAACATGAGAAATAACGTGGTTCGATCTATCGAAATAGATCTACGTCCACGGAGCAAGAGTGTATATCTTTATTAAGTATGTAAAGGCGAATACACAAAGCGTAGATGATCCCTTTCCTCTAATCTAGCCTCCATTTATATACCATCATATTGAGTTCGATTCTAATACAAAGTCTTCTCTCGTAAGGATTCTTTTAGTTTATCTTGTTCTTCATGATATGCATCCGAATCTTCTACGTCTCCAATTGCGATTCGCGTTGTAGTTGGTCAAGGAGTCTTCTTGGGCCAAACTCACATAGGCCGAGCTTAATATTGGGGCCCATTTATATTGGGCCTGATGCTTGGGCCTAGTAGTTGGGCCGTATCCTATCACATCCTCCCCCCAAAAAAATATAGAAGTGAGGTCGTGATGGAGGGGGGACAGTGGTTCTGACATTGCCTCGCCGAAATTCGTGGTCTGGCGAAGTGGAATGCGTACAGTCCTGCCGAAGTTGAATGTCGCCCGGCCATAAATTGGCCGAAGTCGAACACTCGTTGCCCCGCCGAAGTCAAATATGTAATCTCGTGTCGAGGTCGAATATATAACATCATGCCGAGGTCGATGTGTAACGTCGTGCCGAGGTCAAACACGGGATGTCGTGCCGAGATCGAACACGAAACACGTCACATCCATTTAATGAATACGACGATTGGGGTCCCGATAAAGTTGCACGTTGGGGAAATAACTTCCCCAATACGCCATTTCTCATTTCACTTTACGGCCACCAAATTTCAAACTTGAGAAAAAACTCTCTCTCTCTCTTTCTGAAAAACGTTCGAGTTTCCAGCACTGTACCTCATCGTTCGTTCTTCGCCGGAGCACCAGTTGCCATTTCTCTCGATAGTTCTGCTAAAACAAGTAAGTTATCTCATATGGTTTCTTCTTCTCGTTCTGATGAGGCTCACGACCGTGAAGGCCGTGAGGTGTTAGTGTCGCCATCGGGTTCGCCGGTGGTATCTTTACGGCGTCCTTCTCTCGTCGTTTTAGAGGTTTTTACCGTCGATTCCTCTATTCCTTCCGCGTGTAGAGTTGTTTACCCGCGTTTGGGGGATTTTGGTAGGGTTTCCACGTTTTCGTCGTGTCTAGATTCCCAATCAATTAAAGAGCTTGCTTTGAGATTTTCTATCCCAAATTCTGTTGAGTTGGCCGTTCCCCGACCGGAGGATAGGGCATGTGCCCCTCCATAGGGTTTTGTCACAATATATGAGGACAGCCTTAAGTGCGGTCTTCGTCTTCTTCCTCCTTTTGTGTATGCCGAACTGTAAAAAAAATCGGCATACCTCTTGCCCAAATAATGCCAAACTCTTTTCGGTAGTTGACGGGTCTTGGTGTCTATGCACATCGCCATAATTTTCCTCTCACCCTAGGGCTGGTCTTTAGGTTTTTCCAGTTTAAATCGAGCTCGGGGTGGTACTATTTATCACCTCGTCGTAGTTTCAAAGTGAATACGAAGTCAAAACTCCCGAACTGGCAGAAGAAGTTCTTTTTTTGTCGGTTCGATGAGGCATTCCAGTTCATCTGGAAAACGGGGAAGTTGGCGGATGAGGCCACCGATGATAGCTTTGGTGACCTCGAGGAATCATTGGAAAGGGCCGGCCATGTTGACGAAGTTTATTCCGTGGCCGAGCTCGCCGTTGCGGGGCTGAGCCCTTATGATCCTGCTACCGCGGTAGATCCGGTGAAGGGTGAGGCCCTCCTTCGTGCACTTCGGTTCTTCAATTTTTTTTTTATTATTATGTCCTAACTCGGCCTTTCTTTTATCTCCGCAGTGTACTTCGGTGCCGCGAAGAGCCGAGGTCTGACCTCGAGCCATCCAACGTGGCTACGAAGACCGTGTCCGAGGCCTCTTGTGAGAGGATCGAAGACATACTAAGGTCCCCTTCGCCCTTGTCCATCCCACGCCCCAACAAGGAAAGGCGTATGGTTTCGGGTGCCGCTCCTGCCGACGATGAGGAATGTGAGATCGTCGGTTCTCAGGTTGTAGGGAAAACGTATGTTAACCCTCGCCCCGAGGATCCATCTTGGGTGTTTAATTCACCATACATTGATTATAAACCTAGCATGCGTCTATATAATTAAATCGCAACACGTAGGGGTTTTCACGTGTTTACCTTTGGATCTGTCGAGGTGGATCGAGCGGGATGAGCGGATTGAGCGGTCGAGACTCGTGCTTTGACCTTCCGGATCTGTATCCGGATACCCAAACTCCAACGTCGAGTGAGGACGAGCTATGGAGAATGCACCGGAAAATCACCCTTTTCTCTCACCAAGCTCTCGAAAATTCTCTCTCAAATATATGAGATGGCCGAAAATTCTAGTTGCAATATGTGAGCATTAGCCTAGACATTATCTCATACCTTATATTTATAATGCACTACCTTAATCCTATATGGAATATTACCATAATCCTATATGGAATATTACCATACTCTTAGGATTATTTCCATACTCTTAGGATTATTTCCATACTCTCAAGATTATTACCATAATCTTATATGGAAAGGATCTATGCATATACCATAAATATAATTATATCCATGTGGATAAAGAGAATAAAATCTTGCCAATTGAGCAATAGGGGCGCGATTTTCCTCGATTACTACGGGAACTGGATGGGCCACCAGGATCAAATGAGGAATAAAGATGGGCCTCAAATAAATTAATTATCTTATGTTCACCCGAACATAAATTAATTTATAAACATTCGATCATGCCACTAGAGAAAGAATGTTGACTTACCCTTTATTACCGAAGTTGAGTCGGGCTTGCACTTAGACATTACGAATCCCGTATTTAAGATATCGAACGTCCATTAATCATTTCTAGCAATCATTGCTTAAAGCGATTAATAACTTCATTTCCTTAAGTAGTACCACTCATCCTTATTATTGTACTTGAGCTAACTCAACTGCAGAGTTTAGTACAATAAACCTTTTGAGCTCCTTAAGGGGCGTCATCATCCTAGCGGATACGGTGACTCGTCTGAGATAACTAGCGTGACATACAAGATCGCCACCACCCAAGATCGGAGAATCTTGGGTTAGAACATATAACCCTCACTCATAACAAGTCAAAGTGATGGTCAGCAACTCATACTCACCTAATACCTTATCGAGGTTTAGATCATCGTAAGTCACCGAGATCTTGGTTCTTCACGACGGTCAGAAAGAAGAACTCATCTCATTGTGATCCTTCAATACGTCGACGCATCAAAGATAGACAAGCAACTAAGTCAAGTCACTTCTTATCTATCTTTGCCTCAAACCGACAACTCGTCCTTAAGTCGTCTCAGCTGTGAAACTTTTTATATCTCATTAAGCTTGACCAATCATACAGACTTCTGTGATCTTCTACACATTGTATGATCTAACTTATATATGAGATAAGGGGACACAGATATATGCAATCAAGTATTCAAATCAGATAGGAGATTGTAATAGTGGTAACAGGAAACATTGTATACAAGCTCAACCAAAGCGCTTTCAGTATACAAATCAACAATCTCCCACTTATACTAAAGCAAACTTTTAGTATACAATGTGTCTCTACTAGCTATTACAAACAACCATCACTTTGCTTCTCCCACTTATACAAAAGTTTCCTTTCTAAGTGGGTGCCATCAAGCATAATCCAAGTCCTCTAACGTGTCCATCGTAGACTTTTGCGGCAGCTCTTCGTGAATGGATCTCGCTAGATTTTCCGTCGTATCAATCTTTTCAATCAAGACGTCACCTCGTCTAATGATTTCTCGTATGACATGGTACTTTCTCTCTATATGTTTAGTCGCCTTGTGGGTCCGTGGTTCCTTCCGAGTTTGCACCGCACCGAGTTATCACAATAAACTATTATACTCTTGGGAAACCGGTACCACATCTAGATCCATGAGGTAGTTCTTGAACCATCTGACCTCCTTAGAAGCCTCCAGGCGGCTACATATTCGGCTTCCATGGTAGAGTCCGCAATGCATCATTGCTTTGCACTCACTTGAGGATCGGCTCCACCTCCCAAGGTAAACACATAGCCCGAGGTTGACTTTTTCTCATCACGGTCGACTTGGAAATCCAGTGCAGATAACCCAAAGGCATTAGACTATCTCGCATGGTAAACTAGCCTATAATCTCGAGTCCTTTTCGGTGCTTGAGTATATGCTTCTATCGCATCAATGAGCTTGTCCAGGTTAGGCGATATCTAGCTACTATACTACCGCATAGCGATATCGGGCCTCGTGCATAGCATTGCGTACATGAGACTTCCTACGGTGGAGCGTAAGGAACTTGTCTCATTTCCTCTATCTCCTGCGGTCATAGGTGATCGTGTCTTAGATAAAGGAACGCCATGTCCGAAAGGTAGCAATCCTTTCTTGGCGGTCTGCATACTAAAACAGTAATTATAGTATCAATGTAAGGCCCGAGATAAGCTCAACATTTTCTTCTTGCGATCTCGGTAAACTTTGATCCCAAGAATGTACGCATCTCCTAAGTCTTTCATTTGAAACCGATCGGATAGCCAACTCTTTACGTCGATAACGACTTCACGTTGTTGCCAACTAGAAGGATGTCATCTACATAAAGTGCAAGAAATACCACATCACCGTTGACATCTAACCGATACACACAACTCTTGCTAGGCAACTGGTAAATCCATAGGACTTTACCACCTCGTCAAAGCGTAAGTTCCATGATCGAGGTTCGCTTAAGTCCATAAATGGACTTAAGCTTCCATACTAGATGCTCTTCACCCTTTACCACATAACCTTGGTTCTTTGCATATAGATGTCTCTACCTTCCTCAAGGTAACCGTTTAGAAAAGCGGTTTTAACATCCATTTGCCAAACCTCTAGGTTCAAGTGGGCTGCTATGGCTAGAAGAATTCTGATGGACTTGAGCATTGCTACAGGTAAAAGGTCTCGTCGAAATCGATGCCCTCAATCTGAGTGTACCCTTCGCCACAAGTTCGGCTTTAAAAGCCGAAACCTCTCCATCGGAATCTCTCTTCCTCTTGTATATCCACTTACTACCTATGGCTTCCTTGCCATCCGGTGAGGTGTCTTTCATATACATCCATAGCCGTTATGGACTCCATTTCTAAGTCCATAGCGGTGTGCCATGATCTTGCATCAATATCTTGTATCGCATCCTTGTATGTCCATGGGTCGATTATTGCATGTTCGTCTGCTGGGACTAAATCCAAGATTCACCCACGAACATAAATCGCTCGGGTTGACGAACAACCCTCCCACTCACGACGAGGTTCTACAGCACAATGGCAGCGGTGGGTGCGTAAACTTGTGGTTCTCTAACTTGCACAACTTGCTGTGTAGGTACCACTTGTACGGTCGGTATCTCCAGTGGAACTCGACCCACTTCAATTTCTTGAAGTATCTGGTGTCGATCCCTCCCACTAGACTTGACATCTCGTACCTTTGGCCTAATCGGTGGTGGAATACGATCATCTTCTAATTCTTGAAGAATGATTTCAACTTTGGACTTATGATTTTTCATATAATCCTCTTCTAAGAATTGGGCATTAGTGCTAATAATGACCTTCTGATCCTTAGGACTATAGAATAAACCACCTTTCGTTCCTCTAGGATAGCCAATAAACAGCCTTGCATCGGATCTAGCCTCCAACTTGTCGACTTTCTTGTTCAAAGACGTGTCCGGATCGCCCATATCCTTATGTGGCTTAAAGCGGGCTTGCGCCAAACCACAACTCGAAAGGGTCTTTTCGACCGACTGACGGTACTAGATTTAGCAAGTATGCCGCCGTCTCTAAGGCATACCCCGTAGCGAAATAGGCAATGTAGCATAACTCATCATAGATCTAACCATTTCCAAAAGAGTCCTATTTCTTCGCTCGACACACCATTTTCTTTGTGGTGTGTCCGGTGAAGTCGTTGGGATGTAATCCCACACTTCACTAGATAGTCCATAAACTCGTTCTCGAGGTATTCGCCACCGCGATCGAACGCTTGATGACTTGATACTTTTACCTAGCTTCGTCTCCACTTCCGCCTTAAACTCTTTGAATTTCTCAAAGCATTCAGACTTGCGGTGAAGCAGGTATACGTATCCGTACCTTGAGTAATCGTCAATGAAAGTGACAAAATACTCGTACCCTCCACGAGCTTGTGTGGACATCGGTCCACACAGGTCAGAATGGACTAACTCCAACATTTCTGTGGCTCTATAACCCTTCGCTTTGAAGGGTCTGGTCGACATCTTACCTTCTATACAGGATTCGCAGACTGGGAACGGAGTAACCGTGAGATTACCCAACGCTCCATTCTTAGCCAGTCTTTGGATCCTATTTAGATTGATGTGACCTAATCTAAGATGCCAGAGAAAAGTAGAGTCATCTTGCGAAGAAAACTTTCTCTTTTTAGGGTTTGATGAAGATGCAACATAGTTATAGGTATTATGTTTTGCAGAAATAGTATAAAGCGAATTATATAAAGTGCCAACACAGATAACTTCGTCATTTCTTATGATAGAAACACCACTATAAAAATAATGAATATCCATGAGTAAATAATTTCAAGCAGAAACAAGGTTCCACCGAAAATCCGCACATATAAACGTCTTTCAAAACTAAAGCTGTTGTCCCAAAACATAAAAAACATCTCCAACCGCAAGACCCGACTTTCGCGCGTTGCCCATGGAGATCGTTATCTCGCCATCAAACGACTCCCTTGTCCGCAGGAACCCCGCAAGGTGTAACAAACATGATCGATTATACCGTATCTACTACCCAAGAATGGGTAGAACAAGTCGCTAAACATGTTTCCGTTACTAAAGCAAACGGCGTACCTTGAGCCTCGAGCATAGGGCACTTGGCCTTCCAATGCCCGTCTTGCCAAGACTTGAAGCACTTGCCCTTCTCCTTGGCTTCTTCAAGCCTCGGTGGCAACCATGTTCTTGCTCCCATTACTCCCACTATTTCCTTGCCTTTACTACCTTTGGCACCCTTTTCTATTTCCATTTGCAACGAAAATTTTGGGCCCTTAGATGTGCTAGCAAGAGCATGTGCTCCTTTTCCCATAACTCCTTCCGCACAACGAGATCATTAAGCAAGCGACTAAGTGTAAACTCGGTCTTGCTCATGATCGCATTCACGAAAGTTCTCAAAGACTTGGGCGTGTATTGAGGATGATATCGACCTTGGCCGCCGTCAATACCTCCTCCCAACCGATCAAGACTATCCATGAGATGAGTCATGTGGAGACATGTTCATGGACCGAACTTCCTTCTTCCATCTTACACGCCAAGATTTCTCTCATTGTGTGGGCGGATCGTCCGATCCGATCGCCCAAACTTACTCTCGAGACTTGACCAAATATCGTCGCGTCGCCATCGATCGATCTGTGCAGTGCAAGCCTTTGGACATCGTAGTCATCATATAGCATTTAGCCATATTGTTTGACTTATTCCAAAGTCGCTTGACTCTCATTGCTCATTAGTCGATCGTCGATGAGGCATCGGGTTTAGGAGTAGTGAGAACAAACATGTGTTCTTGGCGATAAGAACATATTCCATGTTTCGCTTCCACTCGATGAAATTTGGACCAGATAACGGTTTTGTGCGAGCATATTGATAATCGCGTAAGAGACATATCGAAGCGATAATGTAAACACATAAGCATACGATCGCAAATAATTCGTAACAATAATATTGTAACCTTTTGATAAAACAATATTAATTGAAACCTCCAATCGCCAAGGAATTCCACATGCAAGCCACGCGTGTGGGCGTTACACATGAACCCCTCGACCGGACTAAAATATACCTTTTAGTCGTTTAATTTCAATCCATGTCAACTTATCCTTATGACAAATGAAATTAATGATTGGACCTTACTGAACCACATCACTATCGCAAGAAGGACTTGGCGGGAAGTTGTACTTGAGGTGATGTCTAGCAATGACCACAATTTTAACGTGAAAATGAATTCTTAGAATTGGTATACTCACTCGGACCATACCGCCCAATTCAAATTCTTTTGTTATCTCATTTTATATCTATCTCTAGAGAACTTATGAAAATCGCACATACAAGCCAGCGTGTGGGCGTTTACATGAAACTCCCACTTCTCAATAGATTTAAAATGTTTTATTTAGAAATCTCATCTAACAAACTTATGATAAACAGTGCAAGCAAGCCACGCGTGTGGACGTTTACTCACAGTGCGTCTCACTTTGTTTAGAGATCAAAAAGTGGAGGTCTTGACATTTTAATTTGAAAAATTAATATGTCGGGTTGCTTGCTTAGTCTTTTTATTCAAAAGGTTTGTCCATGCAGATCACGTAATCCTAGCATGCTTTTCTATAGAACTCAACATGTAAAACATGCTCGCAGAATTCTAAAATATGCTTGATAAACGCGATAAACCTAGCATGCTTACTATGCGCGTCCAATTCGTAAAACACTTAAGGTTTGTCGGCGTAATATAAACATACATAGCATGCTACCGCATAATTTAAACATCCACGACATGCATATGAGCGATAAAAAATAAAATAAAAGCGTTCATCGCGCCCAATCGTGAAACTGTACATTAAAATCTAATCTATTACATAGATTTACAAAGTGCAATTAAACTTGACAGACCTCGCGTGCACCCGCACGGACGGATTCAACAATTGGGCCTCGCGTGCGGGCACGGACCGGAAAATCTGGATTGGGCTGGAAAACGGGTGCGGGCGGGTCGGCCCAATCTGTCGGCCGGGCGCGCTGGCGAGCCGGCCAGCGCGCCAACCTCTTGTCGCCGCGCTTCCGCGTGTCCCTCGCGGGCTACCTCGCGATCGCTAAAGCGACCGCGACCGACGAGCGAACATGCGTGCCCACCGCCCGAGCACCGAGCGTCGCCGAGGCGTCGTGCCGCCCGGCCGACGAAACTTCGCGACCGCGATGCGCTTTCATGGCCGGGTTTCATGCGCGCGCGCGCCGTCGCCGCCTAGCTCGCTTGCTGGCGCGGCCTTATCTCGCGACCGCTAGATCGCTCGCGTGGCGCCGAGGATCTCGTGCGTGAGCGCGACGCCCGTCGCCGCGCCCCCGCGATCGCCCTCGCGACCGCGAGGCTAGCTCGCGAGATACTGTCCAGGGGACTACCGAGACTGTTTTCCGTCGTTTCGTTCTTCGTTCTTTCGTCTTCGTTCTTCTTTTACAGATAAGATTTACATAATAAAATCTAATCTAACCACGGATTTTCTCATGGTGAAAACAACAACATCCGACAAAATAATAAGCGAGCCACGATGAGCAGCGGATCCACAATTAAATAAGCATGCGTAATAATCAAGCGTGAATTAATCCAGCGAGCCAAGATTCGATCCCGGGCTCGATACCAAGTGTAGGAAAGCGTATGTTAACCCTGCCCGAGGATCCATCTTGGGTGTTTAATTCACCATACATTGATTATAAACCTAGCATGCGTCTATATAATTAAATCGTAACACGTAGGGGTTTTCACGTGTTTACCTTTGGATCCGTCGAGGTGGATCGAGCGGGATGAGCAGTTGAGCGGTCGAGACTCGTGCTTTGACCTTACGGATCGTATCCCGGATACCCAAACTCCAACGTCGGTGAGGACGAGCTATGGAGAATGCACCGGAAAATCACCCTTTCTCTCACCAAGCTCTCGAAAATTCTCTCTCAAATATATGAGATGGCGAAAATTCTAGTTGCGATATGTGAGCATTAGCCAGACATTATCTCATACCTAATATTTATAATGCACTACCTTAATCCTATATGGAATATTACCATAATCTATATGGAATATTACCATAATCCTATATGGAATATTACCATACTCTTGGGATTATTTCCATACTCTTAGGATTATTTCCATACTCTCAAGATTATTACCATAATCTTATATGGAAAGGATCTATGCATATACCATAAATATAATTATATCCATGTGGATAAAGAGAATAAAATCTTGCCAATTGAGCAATAGGGGCGCGATTTTCCTCGATTGCTACGGCCTGGATGGGCCGACCAGGATCAAATCTGAGGAATAAAGATGGGCCTCAAATAAATTAATTATCTTATGTTCAGCCCGTAACATAAATTAATTTATAAACATTCGATCATGCCACTAGAGAAAGAATGTTGACTTACCCTTTATTACCGAAGTTGAGTCGGGCTTGCACTTAGACATTCTGAATCCCGTATTTAAGATATCGAGCGTCCATTAATCATTTCTAGCAATCATTGTTTAAACGATTAATAACTTCATTTCCTTAAGTAGTACCACTCATCCTTATTATTGTACTTGAGCTAACTCAACTGCGGGGTTTAGTACAATAAACCTTTTGAGCTCCTTAAGGGGCGTCATCATCCTAGCGGATACGGTGACTCGATCTGAGATAACTAGCGTGACATACAAGACGCCACCACCCAAGATGCGGAGAATCTTGGGTTAGAACATATAACCCTCACTCATAACAAGTCAAAGTGATGGTCGAACTCATACTCACCTAATACCTTATCGAGGTTTAGATCATCGTAAGTCACCGAGATCTTGGTTCTTCACGACGGTCGAGAAGAAGAACTCATCTCACCGTGATCCTTCAATACGTCGAGAGCGTGCCGGCATGAGACAAGCAACTAAGTCAAGTCACTTCTTATCTATCTGCGGCTAAACCGACAACTCGTCCTTAAGTCGTCTCGGTGTGAAACTTTTATATCTCATTAAGCTTGACCAATCATACGGACTTACGTGATCTTCTACACTTTGTATGATCTAACTTATATATGAGATAAGGGACACGGATATATGCAATCAAGTATTCAAATCGGATAGGAGATTGTAATAGTGGTAACAGAAACATTGTATACAAGCTCAACCAAAGCGCTTTCAATTATACAAATCAACACAGTCGCACGTCGGTCCTTCCCGAGGTAATGCTATTATTTTGCACATCGTAAAGTTTATGTGTTTGATGTAATTGTTTGACGTGGTTGACTTCGGTACAGGGGACTAAGTACATGATGGCGGAGCTTGCGAAGACGTCCACCCTACTGACGAACTTCCTTAATGACGTCGTCGTCCAGTTCCACCGGGTGGCTCGCATCGCGAGGGTTTGGAGGAGAAGACCCCGCCGTCAGCGAGGTGGCCGCGGTCGGCGGCTCGGGATCTGACGAAGAGGAAGGCCACGGCTGCCGCGCCGCGGTCGGCTTCTTGAAGGCGGGCGGAGGCGCAGGCGGTGTCGGGAGGCCGAGGCGGCGACCTCGCAGGAGAGCTTCTCTGCTCGCTGCGGAGAGGCTTTTTGTCCGGGAGGTTCTCGGCACAGTCGGTGAGTGGCCTCGGTCCTCAATCTGGCGTGGCGGCGCCGCCACTCGATGAAATCGCCTAGGATTACCAGTTTGGATAAGTCCAAATGCAGTATGAGGTGATGTCGGGTGAGGCCATGCTGCGGGCGTATCTTGAGGCTCCGCTGACGGCATGAAGGACTTTTTTGTTGTAGAGAGACTGGCCTCCTCCTCGACCTGGCCGGCCGGCGAGGCGGTCCGTGCTGTGCGATGGGCGGGGACATCCGGCTCGAAGCTGCGATTGCCGATCAGGCTAAGGAGCGGGGGGCGGCGACGACTGCCGAGGCCGAAGCTGCAGAGGTTCGGAAGGAGGCGAGAGGAGGTGCAGCCCGATGGAGAAGCTGCTGGAGGGGTCAGTTGATCCGCTTTTTTTTTTTTTTTGTAGATCAAATGTACTCACAACATCATTAAGATGTCGGTTTTGATCCTGCCTTAAAGGCTTAAATAAAATTCCCCAATTTTATGGAAGAATGCTTCTTTTTTGTTTTTGTCTCCAGTCTGGTCCTGAACTTGTTGACGTATCTCCTGGCTAAACCAAATCAAAATTTTGAATCGAGCTCTCGAAGCAAAAGAGGTCGTTGTCCTTCACTTGGAAAGCAAGCTGGGTCATGTGCAGGAGGAAGCCGATGTAAAATTCAGGGCTTCTCAAGAGAAATATGATGAACTTCAAGCTCGGTTTTGGAGTTGGAGGAGGCTGGAGATCTCGAAGGATGATGCCAAATCGGTGCGTCGAGAGCACGCATGAATCTGGCGGTTATTCGCAAGTGGTGGAATGACCATCTCGAGGCCGAAGACAAAGTCTTGGAGATCGCAAGCCGGTGTTCGAGCTACAAAGGTGAGTACGGTCCGGACTCTTGGCAATTTCAGGAGCAGCTTGCCGACCTGAGAAAA
Organism: Salvia rosmarinus; assembly: GCA_036937905.1. Lineage (NCBI taxonomy): Eukaryota > Viridiplantae > Streptophyta > Magnoliopsida > Lamiales > Lamiaceae > Salvia > Salvia rosmarinus. The sequence continues at coordinate 12,999,825 of CM072815.1, forward strand.
ATAGGCGGTCTATACAAGACTGTTGTAGCTCGTCATCCACAACTTGAGCGGGTGCTTTGTTCGACTGCCGAGGCTTCTCCTCCCGACGTTGCGTCAAATCATAGGATTGTCGATAGGCATCCTTGGGAGTTTATACGAGCCGGTGCGCGGTTATCGAGTAGCCGGGTCGGATGACGAGCTATAAAGGTCAGTGGCGAGCTCGGTGTCGTTCGGGGCGAGGTAGAGGTAGGGATAGGGTAAGCATAGATGAGCTACTGAACCACGATTTTGCTAGAGATTGGCTTAGCTTCTCCCGCCTCCCGGCCCTTCATCGCCCTCGTAATCTCATGTATGTGTTGTATATTTTGGAAAGAAAACAAATTTTCTTGTCTTGTGTTGATTTTTTTATCAAACACTATATACATTTAGTCCTCGTAATCAAGCGAAGGTGGGTCGTCCTCATAATTAAGCGAAGGTGGGTCGTCTTCGTAATTAAGCGAAGGTAGGTAGGCGATCCTAGTATTTAAATGAAGGTAGTTATCCTCGTATTTAAGCAGATGTAATTCATCCTCGTAATTAAGCGAAGGTAGTTAGTCCTCGTATTTAAGCGAAGGTAGTTAGTCCTCGTATTTAAGCGAAGGTAGTTCGTCCTCGTATTTAAATGAAGGTGGTTCATCCTCGTAATTAAGCGAAGGTAGGTCGTCCTCGTAATTAAGCGAAGGTGGTTAGTCCTCGTATTTAAGCGAAGGTAATTCGTCCTCGTAATTAAGCGAGGTAGTTAGTCCTCGTATTTAAGCGAAGGAAATTCATCCTCGTAATTAAGCGAAGGTAGTTAGTCTCGTATTTAAATGATGGTAATTCATCCTCGTAATTAAACGAAGGTATGTATAAGTTCCTTATTTATCGAGAAGTGTCGATAGGGGTGGTCCCCTCACGCGCGTTTATTTTACCCTGTGTTGAGTTTATTTATCATCCTCTTAGAGGGTATTTTATAATATCGAATAGGTAGTATGCATAAGTGACAAATGAAATATGCAAGATTGAGCATATGAAGTAAATAAAGTAACATATTTTATTAATGAAAAACGACGTAACAAAAGAAAAGGACCTAAAGACACGACTTAACAAAACTAAATGAACAATTTTTATTTTTTTTGACACTTATGCAAAATATCTCTTGAGATGAATGATGTGTCACGTATTAGGTATTTGCTCACCGGATAAATGGGTGAGCTTATATGACCCTTTTCCGAGGACTTCTTCAACTCGGTATGGTCCTTCCCATGTGTAGACGTGTTTACGGGCCTGAACCGCCGGTTTAGGGCCGGGCCCGGCGGTTCGGCGGTTCCAAAAGTCAAGGCCCTAGCCCGGCCCTACATACTAGATGGCGGTTTAGGGCCGGGCCTGAGCCCGGCGGTCCCGGTTCGGGTTCGAACCGCCGGTTTAGGGCCGAGCCCGCCGGTTCGGCCTGTTCGCGCAGAGATTTTGTATCGATCCGTTCTCTCGTCCGAGCTCCGATTTTCGATCCGTTTGCGCTCACGAACTCGTATCGTGATATACTTCAACTCTTATGAAGGTAAAATCTCCAATTCTATCTCAATTTTCTAAAAATTCAATCAAATATGCAACAAGTATCAAAGTCCAAGATTTTAACAAACTTTTAAGTTTTAACTTCTAACTTTTAAGTCTAAAGCTTAATAAACTTGTAAATATTTTTAAATTTGTAAAAATTTGTAAACTAATAAACTTGTAAATATTTTTAAATTTGTAAGTTGTAATTTGTAAATGATTTTTTTTATGTTTGAACTTGTAAATACTTTGCATTTTTGCATTTGTTAAAATACGTATAAATATGTGTCAACACTTTGCATTTTTTAATAAATGATGAGTAAAATTACATAAATCCGTTTATAACTTTTACATAGGGCTGAAAAAATAATAATAATAAAGGACTTGAGCTCAATTTAATTTCTAAAATTGAGTTGCCTACATATCCTCATAATCATAGAGGAATCAAAGTCCATGTAGTTCTATGGAAACTTCTAAATGCTCTACTCCGCACCCGATTCCGATCGATCCGTTTCGGAGAAGGCCTCGTCTTCGCTCTCGTTACCATCATCCCATTGTGGTTCTTGAGCTCTAAGGTCGGCCCTAAACCAATCATCGAGCAACATTGTAGCTTCATGTTGCTTCTTCTTTGATCAAGCATTAGTCCTCCAATGCTAAATGCTTGTTCAGCGGATCTGATGGATCGGGACGACAAATAACTCCTTTGCCATGATTGAGATGATTGGGTACTCCTCTTTCTTGACCACCACTTCAAGACATCGATCGAAGGACCGTATCTTCAACACCAAAGACAAAAGGAGTTTGCAAATATATATCAAATTCACTATTACCTTGTCCTCTCGGCCTTTCGGATGTTCTATTTTGGTACATCGAAGTCATTTGTTGCACCAAAGGGTCAAACTCATTCATATCAAAAGGAAAATTAATCGTAGACATCATAGAAGAAGAGTTGGAGTTTGAATATCATCATCACCACCATATTTGACCTATATTCTTGAAAAGATTTCTTAAATTCTTTTCAAGATCATATTTGATTTGATCTACATTTGGGAGATCAAAAGAAACTATTCTCCTTCTATTCTAGCACCTAGAAAATCCATTTGTTTAAAGAATCATAATAAAGATTAAGCATTTGACAAACACCATCATATTTCCATTTAGGATCTAAACACTTAGCAAGCAAAAAATTGTAGGTATCTCCATAAAATATTTTAGCCACTTTTGTGCCATAAAATAAATTACACCACATAAAGATGGTTTATTAAAACAAGTTTTAAAAGACATGGCAATATACATGCAATGTTCTAAAACCATAACGGAAGTGCAATAATAAACTCCAGATAATTGTTTCGTTGCACCATGAAATACCTTTAACAATCGATATAAATCCATGCAAGCATCCTAATGAGACTCATTAAGATGTAATTGAATAGATGTAAACTCTTTTCTAAAAAATCACATAAATGACCCTTATATGAAATAGTACTATTAAGCATTTCATAAGTAGAATTCAACGATGAGAAACATCAATTTGAAACATGTATAAGCAATATTTTTATACGACAATATTTTTGCCATTTCTTCCCACAAGTTTTGGAAGCATGCAAGCATTTTATAGCATTTCTAATAGGATTAACGAAATCTTGAAAAATACTAAGTGCATCTTGAACACATAAATTTAAAATATGACAAATGCATCTAGAATGAAAGTATTTTCCTTCAAAGAAGGTGCACATTCTTGATAAGTTGAGGAATACTAGCGGTGTTTGTAAGCATTATCAAAACCAACGGAAAATTTTTATTAATCAAAGAATATTCATTTAACACATGATTATAATATTAGCAATACCTAAAGCATTATGAGGCTCTTCAAAATCTCTAAAAGCAATTAAGCGTTTTGCATAACCCATTTCGAATCAATCAATGACAAGTAATACCCGTATAAAATTCTTATTATAAGCATCCGTCCAAACATCGGCACAAATAGAAACTTTATGACCTAAGCAGACCAAATATTTCTTTAAATCATGTTTTTCCATGCATTGTCTCCTAATCTTCTTAAGCATAATGCTTCTACTAACTTTGCATGCATTAGGACCAAGTCCGCTTTATAACAATCTTCATAAGTAACTCTATCGGCATAATTAAAGAGAGTTTTCCATAGCACAATATCTAGCCATTGCATCTTCATATTTTCCTTTATCAAATTTAAATAAAGCGGACGTGCCGTTGTGGAATATTGCGAATGCGTTTGAATTTGAGCTTGGTCGTTGATATTCCATACTCGTGAGGATGAAAACTCTCCATGTGCTATTGAGCATTCCATAACCTCCTTTCGATCCATTTGTAGGTTTTCGTGCAATAGTTTCAATATCTGACGTATCTCTTGCGGCCGTCGGGAAGAGGAGGTTAGCCTATCACTTCCACTTTTCTAAAGAAAATATCAAAAGATATTTTGTAAGAACTATGAATATGAAATTAAAATTATGAAACAAATTTGTAGAACGTAAAATTTACGTACCTAAAGTGCTTTACAAAACGTTGGACTTAAGTTCCTTTAATTTTGGTGGTTGTGGCGGCGACGCCGTCTGCGTATCTTAGTCAAACTCGTCATATCCGTCGCCTTAGCCCGACTTCTTCATCGTCGTCTTGGTGGTTCGAGCCTACTTCATGAAATGGGGACTTCTTTCCATTCGATGCACCATTTCATAAAATCGAGCATTTTCTTGACTTGTAACCTTCGATAACTTGCCTTGAGATTTCCTCGCCGCTAAGGCCGCCGTGAGCGTTGAGTTGAAGGATAATCTCTCCCTCACTTTGAGTTGGAGCTTCTTCATCGACGGCCTTTCCTTTTCCTTGTTTGATCGTTTAAAGAAAGGCATGATGATTGAGAGAGATTGAGAGCTTGAGAGTAAGAATGAGAGCTTGAAAGCTTGAAAATTGTATGTAGATTGTAAATGAGTAAATTAAGGATGAAAAATGAGAGTAAGGATGATGGATATATTTATAGGATGAGAAATTGGGGATATAGCCGTTTATAGCCGTTGGAACCTTGATTCGGGCGACCCGCCGGTTCAATGACTAAAAACGGCCCGGCGGTTCCGGGCTAGCCCTAGGCCCGTCGGTTCCAACGGCCATAAGTGGAACCGGCGGTTCGGCCCTAGGCCCGGCGGTCCGAACCGCCGGTTAACCACCGGTTCCGGTCCTTGAGTTGAACGAACCGAGCTCGGCCCTAGGCCCTGGCTTCTGATTTTGGTTCGGGCCGGTGACCGCCTTGATTCGGGCGAACCGTTGACCAGCGGGCGGGCCTGAGGCGAACCACCGGTTCGTAAAAACCATGCACGTCTACCCATGTGGCCTCTAACTTGCCGAGCTTTGCAGCTTTACTGACTTTGTTATTTCGAAGTACGAGGTCGCCTACTTGGAATTATCTGGATTTGACACGCTGGTTATAATACTAAGCTACTTGTTGCTTGTATCGAGCTTCTCTAATGTAGGCGAGGTCTCTCTTCTCTTCTAGCGAGATCCGGTCGGTTCGTAGATTATCCCATTTCTTGGTGAGAAATGGATGAGTGCGGGGCTCGGCATACCGATTTACCGGGATTCTTGCCTCGGTTCCATACACCAAAGCGTAGGGTGTTTCTCAGATTCGATGTTCGAGGTGTTGTACGGTATGATCATAAGACTTGTGGCAAATTTTCCACCTAGTTGCCTTTTCCTCGGTCGAGGCGAGTTTTGAGTCCCTTCACAATTGTCCTGTTGGTGACTTCGGTTTGACCATTTGCTTGAGGATGGGCCAAAGAGGTGAATTTTTGTTGAATCTGAAGCTGTTGACACCACTCTTTGAAGACCTTATCTGTGAATTGCGTCCCATTATCCGAAACGAGGATATGGGGGATTCCGAAGCGACACACAATATTTTTCTAGACAAAGTTGAGAGCTTTTTTGCTTGTGATTTTCACCAAGGGTTCGGCTTCCACCCATTTTGTGAAATAGTCGATATCGACAATCAAAAACTAAAACTGCCCTGGAGCTTTACAGAAGGGGCCCACAATATCGACCCCCCATTACATGAATGGCCAAGGGCTTTGCATGCTGACGAGGTCGGTTTGAGGTAGCCTCGACACATTTCCATGAATTTAACACTTGACACTTCTTCACGAGGTCGATTGAGTCTCGGAACATTGTTGCCAATAGTATCCCCATCGCATGATTTTCTTTGATAACGTGCGGGGTCGATATAACTTCACATGATCCCTCATGTACTTTCCGTAGTATGTGTTCAGCTCGGTTCGGACCCAAACACCTTAGGAGAGGTGGAATCGACTTTACGTAGAGAATTCCTTGCTCAAGTCGTATCACAAAGATTTGCTCAAGATTTTCCTAGACTCGAGTGCATCATGAGGTAATTCACCCTTCTCCAAATATTCTTGAATGAGAGTCATCCAATTAGGTTCTTCATCGAGACTATGTTAACCCGACATCGGCGTCGTCTATCTTCTCTTTTGGACTTCTTTCTTGGCGGGCTCGTTGATGGCGAAGCGGTTTGCTTAAGGTGTCGGCTCGGCTATTACGCGCCTTGGGATACGAACCAACCGGAAGTATGAGAAAGGCTGTTGTAGGCTTTTGGCTTTTTCAGGTATTTCTTCATCCTGTTGCCTTTAGCCGTGCTTTCCCAACATGTGGCTTACTATGACACGAGAATCCTTGTGAACTTGCATTTCGTATTTGAAGGCTTTGAGCTAGGTGAAGTCACGCAATTAAGGCCTCGTGCTCCCACCGTTAATCGTAGTTTTGAATGCAAACCCGAAGTGCGTGGGTGATTTCTTGGCCATCTGGTCCTAAAGTAAGATGCCCGCCCACTTCCCGTTTTCCGAGCTCCGTCCACATAGATTTTTCAGCAATTCTCGGATGCTTCCTTTATGGGTTCGGCTTGGCATTGTTTGAGGTAGGCTCGGTGGGTTTCGGCTTCTGCGTGAAGTTAGCCTCTACTAGAAAGTCTGCTGAGGCTTGACCCTTGATGGCAGCGAGGGCAAAAGAGATGGCGTGCTCGCCTAATTCAATTGCCCAGCGCACTTCTCCACGAAGCTTACGGCTTTGTCGACACTTGCGAAGTGGATGATCGGTGAGAACTCGTATAGGATGTGCGTGGAAATAAGGGCGTAGTCTCCTTGGAGCATTACTAATGCTAAGCGAGCTTCTCTAGAGGTTGATATCTCGTTTACGGCCTTTAAGTGCTCGGTGATGAAATACGGGGAGTTGACGACGTCCATCCTCTCGTACAAAAAGCGCACTTATGGTTTCATCCAAGTCGCGGTATAGAAATGACTTCTCCTTTCTGGGAAAGATAAAGTGGGGAGTTTGGCAAGGTAGTTTTGAGATCTTCAAAAGCTAACTTGTGTTTATCATCAATTGAACTCCGAGCCTTTTGAGAATTTTGAAAAAGGGAGTTGTTTCTCATGACTTTCGAAAAGCATTTCGGTCTTGACTAAGCGACCCGTCGACTTATACACGTCATGGATGCTCTTGCACCTTCATCTCCAAAAGCGGTTTGAACCTTGGGCGGGTTGGCTTTTAATCCTTCTTGTGAAACCAGCACCCCAAAAATTTCTCGGACGAGCTGCGAATGTACATTTTGGGGTTTAGTTTTAGGTTTACTACGAAATAAGCGAGGACAATTCGAGGTCGGCAACACGGTGGCTTTCTCCTTACTTTTGACGATGTCATCTACATACACCTCCATAATTTGACCGATGTAGGGTGAAATATCTTGTCCACCATTCTTTGATAGGTGGCCCTGCATTCTTGAGTCGAATGACATCTTCTTATATGCAAAACGTGAAGTCCGTGATGAAGGCTGTTTTGGATGCATCCTAATCACTCATCAAGACTTGGTGATACCCTTGTATAGATCCAAAAGTGAAGACTTCGTATCCGACCAAAGCGTCGACTTTTTATCAATATTGGGAAGGGGTGTGATCCTTAGGGCAATGTTTATTGAGATCGGTGTAATCGATACACATTCGCCATCCCTCCTCCTTTCTTGACCATCCTTGGGTTGGCTATCCGGTCGGATACTTTACTTGAATAATATCGTGCTTTCGAGAGTTGGTGCGCCGTCATGTATGACGACTCGGATTAGCCGTAAAGATCCGATGTTTTGCGGCGGTTTGACACTTGGGTCAATGTTGAGCGGTGAGTAATAATACTTGGTGAGACCCGGTCGTGTCGAGGGTGACCAGCGAAGACGTTTGAAGTCCCTTAGGAGTTAGATGATCTGCTTTCTCGGTTGAAGTGCCGTTAGAACCTACTTTGGCGACCTTGGGGATCGTCTTAAATGCAGTGTGACCTCCTCTACCGAGCTATCGAGAAGCGACGGCGTCCTTTCGGTTCTAACTCCTTGGGCTTTGATAATTGCTATGCACGTGGGTCTTGGGCGAAGTCCCAGCCTCTTAAGCGACATGCATCGCACTATTTGGCTTGTTTACGATCTCCGGATCACGGCTACCCTCGCTTTTGTGGGGATCTTCATGGTTAGATAATCGTTGAGCATACGCCCTCGGTGCATTTAACGGTCTCGACCTAGTATAATGTTATATGGTGAGTGGCGTTTACCACAGAAGCGTACCACCTTGGTGGAGCTCGTCGGCGCTTTTCCCACTGTTATAGGTAGTCCAATGATCCCCTCCGGGCGCGTCTCTTCTTGCACGAAGCTTTGAAGTGGTAGTGGTGCTGGTGTAAGGCGTGTCTCCTCAATCCCCAATTTGTCGAAGCACTCCTTGAAGAGGATACTCACCGACGCACCACTATCGACGTACACGCGCCGAACTAACTTGTTGGCGACTACTGCTTGGATAATAATTGCGTCCTGGTGAGGTACCACGGCTGGTATAGGGTCTTCATCAGAAAAGGTGATGGCCTCGTCCTTTTTAAACCTCTTGTTTCTGAGTTCCTTTGGTTCGGGACTTGGCCTCGGCTTTTAGGAAGACTTCAGTAATGCTAGTGAGGGAGCCTATGATAGTGGATATGATTCTATCGAGCCGGGGCTCGTCATCACCTCTTCATCGATGTAGTGCCTCGCTTTCTTGCCGATGTGAGGGCCATAGTTTCCTCTCTTCTTCTCTTGCTTCCGCTTTCTCGACCTCGGTGGGGGCCTCGTCTTGACAGGTTCATCGGCCGTGATCTTGGTATTTCTTAAGAACCCGTCATGAACCAACTTTTCAATATCGCCATGAGATTCTGCATTCCTCCGTGTCATGTCCATGATCCTTATGGAAGGAGCAATACTTGTTTTGGATCGTTTGATCCCCACCATGGGCGAGGTCTCGAACATGTCGACATGGAGCTCGTAAATCTACGCTCTCGTCTTCGTCGAGGGTGTATATTGAGGTTGTTACGGGTCATGGCGTGGCCCGAGCCTGAACTCTAAAGGGCCACGTTGTATCCTTTCTAGGGCACTTGTCGACTTGACCTCGGTCTCCTCGATCATCCTCTTTCTTCTTCTTGTCGGAGGGTTCTACCTTTTCGACTTCACGCTTTCTCCTATCCGCTTTATGCTGTCTTGGCAAACCGATGCGCTATCGCCACGGCTCCGAAGCCGATCACGGGGCTCGTGTAACGATCTCCTTGTATAGGGCCCCAAGCAAGATGCCGTTCTGGAAAGCCGAGATAATGAGAAGGTCGTTTATATCCTCGACTTTTAGGCTCTCCTTATTGAACCTAGTCATGAAGTCGTTGATGGACTCACCTCGGCCTTACCTCGCGTGGGAGATGAGCCGATGTGGTCTTGACTCGGCCTTTTGGAAGAACCCGATGAAGGCTTCCATTAGATCTCGGTAAGATCGATACTACGGGTGGTGGCTGTCGAACCACCGCGGCGTTGTCGATCGGCAACTCGGGAGCAGCTTGCACATGTGGGTGATGTTGAGGCGATTGATCATGTTGTATTAGGCGAGAAAGGATGTTTTGTGGGTCACTTGATCCGTCATAGGGGATGACACTTGGCACCTGTACTTGTCGGGAGAGGAGTATCGAGTATCTCGTTGGAGAAAGGGTAATAATCCTCCGTATCCATCGAACCCGTCTCGCGTAGAAGCGATGCGAGGTCTTGGTGGACTCGTTATAATTGTGGGGATCGACCTCGCGGTGATCACGACGACCTGCCCTACGTTGCTCATCCCTTGCACGATCGGTTTGGAAACCGACTCGTGTAGAGGTATTATTCGCAGCACGAGTGCCTAACATCGAAGTTTGGGATCCACTTCTTCGTCTTGCCTCGAGTTTAGATGAGACTTGACATCCTTTTCATCATGCGAAGCCGACCTTGTTCTCGGTGAGTCTTGGAGGAAGATCTCCTTATTTTCTTCGAGGAACCCTTTAACCGCCTCGTCGAGATTCAACTGCGGTGCTTGGGGTTCCTCTCTGTTGCTGTTGCGATCTCCTTCGCTGCGGTGATCTTCTTCTTCATGTAGGATAGGGTTGCCTCGCTCATCCAGACTTTGAACGTGTCCTTCGGGGGTCGTATCTCTTATAGAGCTTTTCCCGGGCCGCGTTTGGCGCGTTTTGTCACCGTTATTGTTGCCGAAAACAGTCCTGGATGTAGCGCTTCGTGTATTCCTCATCTTGTTGATTGATTACCTGAGAAAAAGTTGATCGGAAACACATAATTGAGTTCCCACAGACGGCTTCAGTGTTCGATCTTGTTTTCGTAGGGTAATGAATGCGTAAGGAACATGAGGAAGTAGCGTGGTTCGATCTATCGAAATAGATCTCGTCAGCCGGGCGAGTGTATATCTTTATTAAGTATGTAAGCGAATACAAAAAGCGTAGATGATCCATTTCCTCTAATCTAGCCTCTATTTATATACCTTCGTATTGAGTTCGACTCTGTCTGAAGTCTTCTCTCATAAGGATTCTTTTAGTTTATCTTGTTCTTCATGATATGCATCCAGAATCTTCTCGTCTCCAATTGCGATTCGAGTTGTAGTTGATCGAGAGTCTTCTTGGGCGAACTCACATAGGCCGAGCAATGTCGGGGCCCATTTATATTGGGCGCGATCTTGGGCGCAAGTAGTTGGACCGTATCCTATCATTTATCTAACTATAAAATTGTCACCATACAAATAATCCGACATTTTATTCTATATACAAAATTGGCACTCAAATTTTCAAGTAATCAAATTTATTTCAAATTGATTTGTATAGATATAAATGTTTGTACAAATGTAAATTGATTTGTCAATTTAAGTATATATATAAATATATGCACATATATGTGTATTCTCTCGAGTGCTATCGACAAAAATAAACCAACAACAAAATATTATACATAATCGATTATAAAAATATCATAAAAATTTGAATTTAATGAAAAATGATCGAAATAGTTTTATGGTGGCAGGATGTATCATTAAAACTTATGTTACATTTATAACGAATAACTTATAACTGACTTCATAATTTTGAAATTATTGTTAATAAATTAAATTAAGCAATATATACACACATGTGTGTGAAAAAGAAAAGGAATTGAAAAACAGAACTCTCATGGTCATACAGAATAAACAAATAATAAAAAGTGAGTAAAAAAGTAAAACAAAAAAAAAATTATTCAACCAAAAATCTGTCGAAATTTTAAATGGATATAACTTGATCATTTTTCTATCCAGTTTTTGCATATCATATATTAAATTAAAATTATTTGTCATGATCTTTCATTTAAGATGCATATTCATATTTTATTAGAATGAAATTATACATAAATAACAAAAACATCTATGTAAAGAAAGAAAAAGTGAAGTTGCAAAAAAAATTCAAAATTTGAGCACAAAGTGAAGGTAGTTGGGACTTGGGAGGAAATCTCGTGAGACAATTTCATTTTACATAGGGTTATATAAATGTAGATAGTATATGTTACTACTAATCCACAATAGGATTTATGTATTCCATATGTTGTAAATTTAGAATTTATCTAAATCCTTCATTTATAATAGTAATGAGTACTTAATACAAAATATTTCATGTTTACCAAAAGTACGAGCTTATACATTAGGTCTCTCTAAATAAACGTATTGCAACATTAAAGTCAGTATGGACGTAATGCAAAAAAAATCTTTCGTGATGGAGGCTTTTGTATAGCAATTTGCGCATAATTCGGATAAATATGAAGAGCCTTAAGAAAAAATAATAATGAAGAAATGACTTGGGGCAGCTTAAGCCCTTCCTCTCCTCATATCTTCCTCCAGTGAAAGTCAGTGTATTGAATTCAAATAATATAAAAGTATATAATTAAAACACGTAGATTCAAACTCTATGTAAGTTATATTTTTAGGGCTAATATGATATTATGTCCTAACATTTGGCGATCTATATAATTATGTTTATACGTTTAATTAATAATAAATTTAATTTATTATTTCAAGAAATTACAGTTGTGACCCTCATCTCATTTTAATGTTTAATAGATGGCGTTGTTCGTTGGAGCATCACCATAGTATAACACACGTGAAAGTGAAAATAGCTAATTAACGTGACTATCACATCAAAAAGTTCTAAAAGCTAAAAAACAAAAAGTCATCGTTGAGTTCTATTAGAAAATTATTATTTTCCATATGAATTTATTTAATAAAGTTGGTTATAGGTGGTTAAAAGCAGTTAGATATACATTTTCATATGAAAAGACGTATATTTTCACATGAAAGAACGCGTCCTCTTAAGAAAAGGTGTGCAATATTATAAAATCTGAAAGCAATAAAGTACAAGCGTTACGAGGCATACCCGAGAGATACAACACACTTGACTCGACACTAATAGTAGTTGAGATTTAGGCCATAGCGCTAAGTACCTATTATTATTGGATAACTATCAACATTACAATGATGAAAACATCCAAATGTTACATAGGATCTCCAATCTTTGTTACAAAAACCCTATATGGCGGGAAAAATTCGCTAGCGAAACAATAGTATTTTTAATAAAATGGCCAACATCACATTTTGGATGAATTGATATCTCTAACTTCCGGTAACAAGTAGAATCTATTCTTGGTTCGAAAATATCAACTATGATCCCAAACCCAACCATCCTTATTAGAGGAAAGAGACAATATGTTAATTTTAGAATTTGACCAAAATACCATGTTCCACCGATCAGTGGAACTACCATGATCACCCCAGTAGTGTTATGAACTCCATAGTAAATTTTAGGTGCATCGAGGCTTAGCCCAATCCCTATCACACTGCCGCACACCCAATTCCATTAAGAAAAGTAAACCATTACAAATGGGAGGCACATACATAACAACTCCACTACTGGTCTCACATTCGAAAAAACCATCAATTAAAAACAATGAAATTTAGCATCCTAAAAGCGTAATCGGCTACATCAAAGGTCAGGGGTTGGTTTGCCTTTCCATCAAACTTCCTTTTTGCATCCGGTGTTCGATTCGATAGGATTCTCCATATCCCACGCAAGACCCTTTTTCCATTTCTTGTGCAGATCGAGGTCATTAATTATTGTATTGATAATGGTAGCAAAGCTGCACAAGTACCAAAATTTCTGACTACCCTTGGAGAGCAAATCGGTTTCCATCAAAGAAAAACATATCGTGACTAGAGGTGAGACAATACATGTTGTTTTCTCATGGTGCGGAGGAGGTGTCTGTGAAAAGACACCCCTCTCTATAAATAGACCAATTTGGTGAACATTCGAATACACGAAACAAAGATAATCAATCTATCTCATTCATTTTCAAAAGCTTCTCGTCGAGTATTGAGAAGTTAAGCAGGAATCTGATTTCCTAGTACAAGGTCTCGTATTCATAGAAAACCATTATATCTTGGGGACATTTATCGTTGAACGCGTGTCTTGTCTGCGGGACAATTTTGTCTTCTGGAAAGAAAGTCTAACTCTACTTTCGATTTTACATAGCATATTATTATTACATCCATTTTCTACACCTACATATAACAATCGTAGGCGAAATCCTTGTAGAAGATGGCGTGGTTAGCGACAATGTTCATGCTCCTGCCATGCCGAGAAACCGAGAAATTTTCAGGTTACGATTTCAAACGTTGATGTCTAAAATGTTGTTTTATCTTACTCTCTCAACATAGCTCATTTACGTCCAAATCTCCTTGGGGATGATGGCCGACACCAAAAACGTTCGGTGTTGGATGCATGGCATCATAGCGACTTCTTATGTCGCAATTATATTTTGAATATTTGGGCGATGCACTTTCTGATGTTTACTACATAGCCAAAACGTCCAAAGAGTTGTGGGACTCATTGGAGACAAAATATAAAACCGAAGATGACGATTTGAAGAAGTTCATCGTTGGTCGTTTTCTCGACTTCAAGATGGTGGACAATAAAACCGTTCTTGAGCAAGTGCAGGAAATTCAGTTGATCCTGCATGACATTCTGGCGGAAGGAATGGGTTTGTTAGAATCCTTTCAAGTTACCGCCATAATTGAGAAGTTGCCCTCGATGTGGAGGGATTTCAAAAATTACCTCAAGCATAAGCACAAGGAGATGGGTCTTGAAGACCTCATCGTGCGATTGAGAATCAAAGAAGACAATTGGAAGACCGATGTCAAGATAAACAAGTCATCCATGGAGGAAAAAGCAAATCTTGCCGAGTCAAACAACAAGAAGCGAAAATTCACTCAAAAGTAGCAAGATAAAACTCCATATGAATTATGGAAAGGAAAGAAGTCGTCCTATAAATACACAAAAGTGTGGGGTGTTTAGCAAAAGTTGAAGTACCAAAACTCAAGCAAGTAAAAATAGGACAAAAAACTGTTGATTGCATTTTCATAGGATATGCAAACAATTGTAGTGCATACCGATTTTGATTCTAAATCGAAAATTCCGATATGAATGAGGAATGATCATAGAATCAGCTTGTTGTATTTTTGAGGCGATATTCTCTAAGAAAGAAAAGAATAACATAAGTTGAAAAAGAGAACTTATGATGAAATCTCGCCAGTAATGGATCAACATATGAACCAACACGGAACCAAGGCGAGGAAAGCGTCAAGCGCAAAACCTTTGGTCGGTTTTGTGGTCTACTCTTTAGAAGGCGAGCCAAAGACAATTAAGGAAGCATTATGCGGTCCGATGCCGATTTATGGCGTGAAGCGATCAATATTGAAATCGAGTCGATCTTAAACAATCACACTTGGCATATTGTTGATCTTATCAGGAAATAAACCCTTGGGGTCGTAAGTGGATTCTTAAGAAGAAATACAAAGCCGATGGATCTATTGACAAGTATAAAGCACGTTTGGTAGTCAAGGCTACAAACAAAGGAAGGTATGATTATTTGATACATACTCGCCGGTTACTCGAATTACATCCATTAGAATGCTTCTTGCGATATGACATTATACAATCTTGAGATACACCAAATGGATGTAAGCGGTATTTCTAAATGGAGATTTAGAAGATGAAATATATATGGAACAACTTGAAGGGTTCGTAGTTCTGACGAGAAAAGAAAGTTTGTAAACTTGTCGAGTCTTTATATGGACTTAAACAAGCCTTTGTTTCAATCAAAGTGTACTCTTAATTGACTCATAATCGGTGGGGTGTTATAGTAGGAAAGTTAACCTGAGTGGTCTCTCGAGGAAAACTTAATGTAGGCGTTACTAAGTTACCACACGAAAGCAATAAATTCTAAACACTCTAATCACAAAGGGGTTGATTGATTACCTAGGCGAGGAAATATTAAAGAAAGAAAGGCGAATTAACTAGGCGAAATTGACAAAGCGAGATAAATTATCTAGGCGATAATTAAACCTAAATCGAAGAACACGGAATCAAAATTATAAACCCTAGGCATGAATCGAAAAGATTAAGCGGAAGACAAGAATACTTAAACAAATACCAATATTAATCATAACCAAGCGTGAAATCGATAACAATCAATTACGAATAGGCGGAATAAAGCGATAAAAGAAACTTACGAATAAAATCAAGCGATGGAATTGATATTGAGAACTTGAGTCTGAATCCAATAATCCTTATAATAATTCTTCAATCAAAGAAAGGAAAGAACAATAATTGAAAGTTTAGAAGAAGGAAAAGGAAAACTTGGAGGAGGCGTCCACCATCCGAAAGAAAAACTGAGATAATAATAATGAGGCTAGGGTTTTTCAGCGTTTAAAAACAATATATAGTGCCCAAAAATTAACACGCAGCGCCGGACGCATATCGGCGCGGACGCCCGCTCTCAACACTAGCATACGCGGACCCAGCGCCGGGCGCAGTAGCGCCGGACTCGCGCGCTCTACGATCTGGATGCCAGCGCCGGACGCGAGGAATCTCTGGACAAACTTCAAGCCTGTCGCAGCACCGGACGCGATGCAGCGCCGGACGCACGAACTCTTGGGACCATTCAGCTTATGGAACCCAGGGCCGGACGCGAGCCAGCGTCGGACGCGGGAGTCCACTGGAGTCTTCGACTTCAGCATCCAGCGCCGGACGCGGGCGCTCTCGGGATAGGTCAAGCATTGGGCGTCCAGTGCCGGACGCACGCCATCGTCGGACGCGGACGCCACTGGGTGGACCCAGCGCGAGCAGCGTTGCGGCGTCGGACGGTCTTTCTTGCAATCAAGCGGCGACGCGCGACCAGCGGCCCGGCTCGCCGAGTCCGGTGCTTGGGTGCGCCTTTTATCGCAAAATGGTTCAAACGCATCATTCCTACATAAAACCAAAACCACCGTGATTCCAATAATAAATATTCAATTATAATCAAATAGGAATCAAATCATCATAAACAAACAAAGAAAAACCAAACAAAAACATGCAAAACAACTCCCACACACTTAACTCTTTGCTTGTCCTCGAGCAAATTTTAGTTTCTTGAAAAAAATTGTACACATAGAATCAATACTTCAAATAGAATCAATCACATATTCACATCCCTTCAATACATCTTAATAATATAGTTCTCAATATAATGATCCTCATTCATCAATCGAACATGTGACTTATCATAGAATAGGCGTGCTTCGACTCAACATGATTTCGAAATCAATATCAACTTATATGATTCCCTTTCTTGTAAGATATCCCAATGATAAAAATAAATAAGAACTTGTGGAACTTAAAACCGATTATAGGACAATAATCGTTAGGTGGAACCTTCAGTTGTACACTCGAGTATCTAACGTGATATCTATACCCATAGCATAGAGTTGTTGGATTTGTATCTTGAAAGAGTTTGGTTGAGCTTGTATACAATGTTTCCTATTACCACTATTACAATCTCCTATCGATTTGAATACTTGATTGCATATATCATGTCCCTTATCTCATATATAAGTTAGATCATACGATTGTGTAGAAGATCACGAGAAGTGCGTATGATTGGTCGAAGCTTAATGAGATATAAAAGTTTCCTGGTGAGGCGACTTAAGGACGAGTTGTCGGTTTGAGGCTGCGGTATAGATAAGAAGTGACTTGACTTAGTTGCTTGTCTATGCTTTGATGCGTCTCGGCGTATTGAAGGATCACGGATGAGATGAGTTCTTCTTTCGACCGTCGTGAAGAACGAGATCTCGGTGACTTACGATGATCTAAACCTCGATAAGGTATTAGGTGAGTATGAGTTCGCGACCATCACTTTGACTTGTTATGAGTGAGGGTTATATGTTCTAACAAGATTCTCCACATCTTGGGTGGTGGCGATCTTGTATGTCACGCTAGTTATGCATGTCAGTCACCGTATCCGTTTAGGATGATGGCGTCCCTTAAGGAGCTCAAAGGTTTATTGTACTAAACCCCGCAGGTTGAGTTAGCTCAAGTACAATAATAAGGTTGAGTGGTACACTTAAGAAATGAAGTTATTAATCGTTTAAGCGGTCAGTTGCTAGAAATGATTAATGGACGCTCGATATCTTAAATACGGGGATTCGTAATGTCTAAGTGCAAGCCCGACTCAACTTCGGTAATAAAGGGGTAAGTCAATCCTTTCCATATAAGATTATGGTAATAATCTTGAGAGTATGGAAATAATCCTAAGAGTATGGAAATAATCCTAAGAGTATGGTAATATTCCATATAGGATTATGGTAATATTCCATATAGGATTATGGTAATATTCCATATAGGATTAAGGTAGTGCATTATAAATATAAGGTATGAGATAATGTCTAGGCTAATGCTCACATATTGCAACTAGAATTTTCGGCCATCTCATATATTTGAGAGAGAATTTTCGAGAGCTTGGTGAGAGAAAAGGGTGATTTTCCGGTGCATTCTCCATAGCTCGTCCTCACTCGACGTTGGAGTTTGGGTATCCGGGATACAGTCCAGAAGGTCAAAGCACGAGTCTCGACCGTTCAATCCGTTCATCCCGTTCGATCCACCTCGGCGGATCGAAGGTAAACACGTGAAAACCCTGCGTGTTGCGATTTAATTATATAGGCGCATGCTAGGTTTATAATCAATGTATGGTGAATTAAACACCCAAGATGGATCCTCGGGCGAGGTTAACATCGTTTTCCTGATTGGTATCGAGCACGGGATCGAATCTTGGCTCTGTTGGATTAATTCGTGTTTGATTATTCGTGCGTTTATTTAATCGATGGATACGCTGTTCATCGTGGCTCGCTTATTATTTTGTCGGATGTTGTTGTTTTCACCACGAGAAAATCCGTGGTTAGATTAGATTTTATTATGTAAATCTTATACGTAAAGAAAACGAAGACGAAAGAGCGAAGAACGAAACGACGGGAAAAGCAGGTCTCGGTAGTCCACAGGCGGTATCTCATGAGCTAGCCTCATGATCGCGAGGGCGATCGCGAGGGCGCGGGCGACGGCAGGCGTGCGTTCGCGACGAGATCCCTGGCGCCACGCGAGCGATCTAGAGGTCGCGAGATAAGGCAGCAAGCAAGCGGCGGCGAGCTAGCGGCGGCGGCGCGTTGTGCGCGAAACCCGGCGCTTGGCGAGCAGACTTCAGCGATCGCGAAGTTTGATCATTGGCGACGGCGTCTCGGCGGGCGTTCGGCGCTCGGGCGGTGGCCACGAATATACGCTCGTCGGTCGCGGTCGCCTTAGCGACGCGGTAGCCCGCAAGAGGACACGCGCGAAGGCGGCGGACAAGATGGGGCAGCGCGCTGGCGGGCCTGCCTAGCGGCGGCCCAAGCCTGATTGGAAATCGACCGGCCCGGACCCGTTTTCCAGCCCAATCAGTTTTCGGTCCGTGCCCGCACGCGAGGCCCGGTGTTGAATCCGGTCCGTGCGGGTGCGCGCGCGAGGCCCGTTTTCAAGTTTAATTGCACTTTGTAAATCTATGTAATAGATTAGATTTAAATGTGCGGTTTCACGATTGGGCGCGATGAGCGTTTTATTTTATTTTTATCGTTCATATGCATGTCGTGGATGTTTAAATTATGCGGTAGCATGCTATGTATGTTTATATTACGTTGACAAACCTTTAAGTGTTTTACGTAATTGGATGCGCATAGTAAGCATGCTAGGTTTATCGCGTTTATCAAGCATATTTTAGAATTACTGCGAGCATGTTTTACATGTTGAGTTCTATAGAAAAGCATGCTAGGATTACGTGATCTGCATGAACAAACCTTTTGAATAAAAAGACTAAGCAAGCAACCCGACATATTAATTTTTCAAATTAAAATGTCAAGACCTCCACTTTTGATCTCTAAACAAAGTGAGGCCTTGCTTGTGAGTAAACGCCCACACGCGTGGGCTTGCTTGCACCTTGTTTATCATAAGTTTGTTAGATGAGATTTCTAAATAAAACATTTTAAATCTATTGAGAAGTGGGGTTTCATGTCCACGCAGCGTTAGCTTGCATGTGCGATTTTCATAAGTTCTCTAGAGATAGATATAAAATGAGATAACAAAGAATTTGAATTGGGCGGTATGGTCCGAGTGAGTATACCAATTCTAAGAATTCATTTCTATTTGTTAAAATTGTGGTCATTGCTTAGACATCACCTCAGTACAACTTCCATGAAGTCCCTTCTTGCGATAGTGATGTGGTCTAGTAAGGTCCAATCATTAATTTCATTTGTCATAAGGATAAGTTGACATGGATTGAAATTAAGCGACTAAAGGTATATTTTAGTGCGGTCGGGGGTTCATGTGTGGCGACGCCCACAGCGTGGCTTGCATGTGGAATTCCTTGGGCGATTGGAGGTTTCGATTAATATTGTTTTATCAAAAGGTTACAATATTATTATTCACAATTATTTCGATCGTATGCTTATGTGTTTACATTATCGTTTGAGATATGTCTCTTCACCGATTATCAATATGCTCGCACAAAATCCGTTATCCGGTCCAATTTCATCAGTGGAAGCGAAACATGAAATATGTTCTTATCATTGAAGAACACATGTTTGTTCTCACTACTCTAAACCCGATGCCCTTCTCGGCGATCGACTAATGAAGCTGCGAGTCAAGCGGACTTTGGAATAAGTCAAACAATATGGCTAAATGCTATATGATGACTCACGATGTCAAAGGCTTTGCACTACTGACATCGATCGATGGCGCAGCGACCCGATATTTGGTCGAGTCTCGAGGTAAGTTTGGGCGATCGGATCGGACGATCCGGCTTCCACACAATGAGAGAAATCTTGGCGTGTAAGATGGAAGAAGGAAGTTGGTCCATGAACATGTCTCCCATGACTCGTCTCATGGATAGTCTTGATCGGTTGGGAGGAGGTATTGTGGTGAAGCCAAGGTCGATATCATCCTCAATACACTGCCCAAGTCTTTTGAGAACTTTCGGCGTGAATGCGATCATGAGCAAGACCGAGTTTACACTTAGTCGGTTGCTTAATGATCTCGTTCTGCTGCGGAAGGAGTTATGGGAAAAGGAGCACATGCTCTTGCTGCACGTCTAAGGGCCCAAAATTTTCGTTGCAAAATGGAAATAGAAAAGGGTGCCAAAGGTAGTAAAGGCAAGGAAATAGTGGGAGTAATGGGAGCAAGAACATGGTTGCCACAGGAGGCAGAAGAAGCGAAGGAGAAGGGCAAGTGCTTCAAGTCGGCAAGGCGGGCATTGGAAGGCCAAGTGCCCTATGCTCGAGCTCAAGGTCGCCTGTTTGCTTTAGTAACGGAAACATGTTTAGCGACTTGTTCTACCCATTCTTGGGTAGTAGAATCTGGTATAGCGATCATGTTTGTTACACCTTGCGGGGGTTCCTGCGGACAAGGGGCTGTTTGATGGCGAGATAACGATCTCCATGAGCAGCAGCGAAAGTCGGCTGTTGCGATTGGAATGTTCTTTATATTTTGGGACAACAGTTTTAGTTTTGAAGGCGTTTTATATGTGCGATTTTCGTGGAACCTTGTTTCTGTTTGAAATTATTTACTCATGGATATTACATTATTTTTGATAGTGGTGTTTCTATCATAAGAAATGCGAAGTTATACGTGTTGGCACTTTATATAATTAAACTTTATCTTATTTACGCAAAACATAATACCTATAACTATGTTGCATCTTCATCAAACCCCAAAAAGAAAGTTTTCTTCGAAGATGACTCTACTTTTCTCGGCATCTTAGATTAGGTCACATCAATCTAAATAGGATCCAGGCGGCTAAGAATGGGCGTTGGGTAATCTCACGGTTACTCGGTTCCGGTCTGCGAATCACATATAGAAGGTAAGATGTCGACCGGACCCTTCAGCGAAGGTTATAGAGCCTGAAATGTTGGAGTTAGTCCGTTCGACACGTGTGGACCGATGTCCACACAAGCTCGTGGAGATGCAGTATTTTGTCACTTTCATTGGCGATTACTCAGTGCGGATCGTATACCGCACCGCGCAAGTCACGAATGCTTTGAGAAATTCAAAGAATTTAAGGCGGAAGTGGAGCGAAGCTAGGTAAAAGTATCAAATCATGCGTTACGATCGCGGTGGCGAATACCTCGACAACGAGTTTATGGACTATCTAGTGAAGTGTGGGATTACATCCCGTAACTTCACGGGCACACCACAAAATGGTGTGTCGAGGCGAAGAAATAGGACTCTTTTGAAATGGTTAGATCTATGATGAGTTATGCTACATTGCCTATTTAGATTACGGGGTATGCCTTGAGACGGCGGCATACTTGCTAAATCTAATCTACCGTCAAGTCGGTCGAAAAGACCCCTTTCGAGTTGTGGTTTGAGGTAAGCCCGGTTTAAACCACATAAGGATATGGGCGATCCGGCCACGTCTTTGAACAAGAAAAGTGACAAGTTGGAGCTAGATCGGACGAGGCTGTTTATTGGCTATCTAGAGGAGCGAAGGTGGTTTATTCTATAGTCCTAAGGATCGAAGGTCATTATTAGCACTAATGCCCGATTCTTAGAAGAGGATTATATGAAAAATCATAAGTCCAAGTTGAAATCATTCTTGAGAATTAGAAGATGATCGTATTCCACCACCGATTGGGCCAAAGATGCGAGATGTCGAGTCTAGTGGGAGGGATCGACACGGATACTTCAAGAAATTGAAGTGGGTGGGAGTTCACTTGGAGATACCGACCGTGCAAGTGGTACCTACACGACAAGTTGTGCAAGTTAGAGAACCACAAGTTTACGCACTCCACCGTTGCCATTGTGCTGTAGAACCTCGTCGTAGTGGGAGGGTTGTTCGTCAACCCGAGCGATTTATGTTCGTGGGTGAATCTTGGTTGGTCAATGACGAACATGCAATAATCGACCCATGGACATCAAGGAGGCGATACAAGATATTGATGCAAGATCATGGCACCGCTATGGACTTAGAAATGGAGTCCATAACGGCTATGGATGTATATGAAAAGACACCTCTACCGGATGGCAAGGAAGCCATAGGTAGTAAGTGGATATACAAGAGGAAGAGATTCCGATGGAGAGGTTTGGCTTTTAAAGCCGTGCTTGTGTGAAAAGGGTACACTCAGTTGAGGGCATCGATTTCGATGAGACCTTTTCACCTGTAGCAATGCTCAAGTCCATCGAATTCTTCTAGCCATAGCAGCCCCTTGAACCTAGAGGTTTGGCAAATGGATGTTAAAACCGCTTTTCTAGCGGTTACCTTGAGGAAGGTAGAGACATCTATGTCGAACACGAAGGTTATGTGGTAAAGGGTGAAGAGCATCTAGTATGGAAGCTTAAGAAGTCCATTTATGGACTTAAGCGAACCTCCGATCATGGAACTACGCTTTGACGAGGTGGTAAAGTCCTATGGATTTACCAGGTTGCCTAGCGAGAGTTGTGTGTATCGGTTAGATGTCAACAGTGATGTGGTATTTCTTGCACTTTATGTAGATGACATCCTTCTAGTTGGCAACAACGTGAAGTCATTATCGGGGCGTAAAGAGTTGGCTATCGATCGGTTTCAAATGAAAGACTTAGGAGATGCGGTACATTCTTGGGATCAAAGTTTACCGAGATCGCAAGAAGAAAATGTTGAGCTTATCTCGGGCGTCTTACATTGATCTTGTAATTACTCGTTTTAGTATGCGAGACCGCCAAGAAAGGTTGCTACCTTTCGGACATGGCGTTCCTTTATCTAAGACACGATCACCTATGACGCAAAGGAGATAGAGGAAATGAGACAAGTTCCTTACGCTTCCGCCGTAGGAAGTCTCATGTACGCAATCTTATCACGAGGCCCGATATACGCTATCGGTGAGGCATAGTAGCTAGATGTCGATCTAACCACGGACAAGCTCATTGGACTGCGGTAAAGCATATACTCAAGTACACGAAAGGACTCGAGATTATAGCTGGTTTACCATGCAGATAGTCTAATGCCTTTGGGTTATCTGGACTCGGATTTCAAGTGGCCGTGATGAGAAAAAGTCGACCTCGGGCTATGTGTTTACCTTGGGAGGTGGAGCCGTATCTGGCGGAGCAAAGCGGCGATGCATTGCGGACTCTACCATGGAAGCGAATATGTAGCCGGAGGCTTCTAAGGAGGCTGTATGGTTCAAGAACTACCTCATGGATCTAGATGTGGTACTGGTTTGCCCAAGAGTATCATAGTTTCTTGTGATAACTTTCAGTGCGATGGCAAACTCGAAGGAACCACGGACCCACAAGGCGACTAAACATATGAGAGAAAGTACCATGTCATACGAAATCGTTAGGCGAGGTGGCGTGCTGATTGAAAAGATTGATCTGACGGAAAATCTAGCGAGATCCATTCACGAAGAGCACCGCCGCAAAAGTCTACGATGGACACGTTAGAGGACTTGGATTATGCGATGGCACCCACTTAGAAAACTTTTGTATAAGTGGGAGAAGCAAAGTGATGGTTGTTTGTAATAGCTAGTAGAGACACATTGTATACTAAAGTTTGCTTTAGTATAAGTGGGAGATTGTTGATTTGTATAACGAAAGCGGTTTGGTTGAGCTTGTATACAATGTTTCCTATTACCACTATTACAATCTCCTATCGGTTTGAATACTTGATTGCATATATCGTGTCCCTTATCTCATATATAAGTTAGATCATACGATTGTGTGAAGATCACGAAGTGCTGTATGATTGGTCAAGCTTAATGAGATATAAAAGTTTCACGGTGAGGGCGACTTAAGGACGGTTGTCGGTTTGGGCTGCGGTATAGATAAGAAGTGACTTGACTTAGTTGCTTGTCTGTCTTTGATGCGTCTCGACGTATTGAAGGATCACGTGATGAGATGAGTTCTTCTTTCGACCGTCGTGAAGAACCAAGATCTCGGTGACTTACGATGATCTAAACCTAGATAAGGTATTAGGTGAGTATGAGTTCGCGACCATCACTTTGACTTGTTATGAGTGAGGGTTATATGTTCTAACCAGATTCTCCGCATCTTGGGTGGTGGCGATCTTGTATGTCACGCTAGTTATCTCATGTCGAGTCACCGTATCCGTTTAGGATGATGGCGTCCCATAAGGAGCTCAAAGGTTTATTGTACTAAACCTGCGAGTTGAGTTAGCTCAAGTACAATAATAAGGTTGAGTGGTACTACTTAAGGAAATGAAGTTATTAATCGTTTTAAGCGGTGATTGCTAGAAATGATTAATGGACGTTCGATATCTTAAATCTGAGGATTCGTAATGTCTAAGTGCAAGCCCGACTCAACCCGGTAATAAAGGGTAAGTCAACATTCTTTCTCTAGTGGCATGATCGAATGTTTATAAATTAATTTATGTTTCGGGCTGAACATAAGATAATTAATTTATTTGAGGCCCATCTTTATTCCTTGCATTTGATCCCTGGTGGCCCATCCGAGTTCCCATGTACGAGGAAAATCGCGCCCCTATTGCTCAATTGGCAAGATTTTATTCTCTTTATCCACATGGATATAATTATATTTATGGTATATGCATAGATCCTTTCCATATAAGATTATGGTAATAATCTTGAGAGTATGGAAATAATCTAAGAGTATGGAAATAATCCTAAGAGTATGGTAATATTCCATATAGGATTATGGTAATATTCCATATAGGATTATGGTAATATTCCATATAGGATTAAGGTAGTGCATTATAAATATAAGGTGTGAGATAATGTCTGAGCTAATGCTCACATATTGCAACTAGAATTTTCGGCCATCTCGTATATTTGAGAGAGAATTTTCGAGAGCTTGGTGAGGAAAAGGGTGATTTTCGGTGCATTCTCCATAGCTCGTCCTCATTCGGCGTTGGAGTTTGGGTATCAGGGATACTGGTCCGGAAGGTCAAAGCACGAGTCTCGACCGTTCAATCCGTTCATCCCGTTCGATCCACCTCGGCGGATCCAAAGGTAAACACGTGAAAACCCCTACGTGTTGCGATTTAATTATATAGACGCATGCTAGGTTTATAATCAATGTATGGTGAATTAAACACCCAAGATGGATCCTCGGGGCGAGGGTTAACATACGTTTTCCCTACAAGAGTCTCCATTCGAGAGACAACACAAGCAAGAGGGGTAGAGCCCCTTATTCGAATTTTAAGCCCACTTATTTCACAACAACGAATTTCTTTTTCTTTTTTTCTTTTTTTGAAAGATCATACAAGAGTCGGGTTCCATTTACGAATCATATGACAACCGATCACACGCCTTGTCTAAACACGCTTCTAATTATGTCCCACAGTTCAAATAGACACCTAAGTTTCATCAAACTAAAACCATATACCGAGATCTGAGGAAATTCAGATCAAAACACAATTAATTCAACTTAAAGCATAATTCTTCATACACCATTGATTTCAAGAAAATAAAATCATTTCTAATCCAAACAAAAGTTAAGAAAGCGATAAAACACAACAAAAAAAAAAACGACGAAAAACAAAACAAAACAAACCAGACGGAAAAAACCCCACACTTAAAAGCAAAAAGGTCGCCATTGCGAGATAAATAAATAAGAGAAAGGTAGAGACTTCGAAGAGAAGAAAGCGGAACGACGAGGATCAAACAAAAGACAAAACCTACAAAACAGCAAGCGAGAGAAGCAAAACAACGAAACAAAGAAAGCGAAGCGACACACAAACAAAAGGAAAAACATACTGTTCCAATAGTGAAGAATCACTATTGGTCGACGGTGGTGGCGGAGGAGGCGCCATGAAATGTAGTCCACGCGTTCCACCGAGCCTCAAGAGCGACCATGCGCTAATTACGCTCAATCATCTGGCCGGTTATCGTATTCCGGTAGCGGTTCGCTTATGCCACAATTGATTACTCGTCGAGACGTTGATTTTGCTGATCAAATCGAGAATATATGTCTCGACGAAACTCGACCCGATGGCCGCCAATTCACTCCTAAACTGTCCCAGCTCTCACGTATTGAATTATACCCTTGACCCGATGCATGTTCTTTGAGAATGGAGCTGCGGATGATTTGGATCGGCGTCGCTACGAATGGGCTCAGATCCCTCTCCGCATCGGGTATCTTGGTCGCCTTCTTCATCGGATGGAATAGTGGTATCAAAGATGACCATATCACCCGAAGGTGCATGGGATGGTCCTGCACCTGCTGCTTGGGCTTCTTGGGCTGATGCGTACTGCGCAAGCATATATCTCTTCACGTAATTCCTCATATTATGAGGTACCAGAGTAGTCTCGTTATATGCAAAAGGAGTGCCTCGCAGCTCACTAAGATCAATCATCTTAGGTCGTATTTGATCTTGCCCAGGAATTGGTCGTCCATCATTATTTATGATCCCTAAGTTCACTGACAGACCAATAGGGATTTGGCACAAGGTTGG
Organism: Salvia rosmarinus; assembly: GCA_036937905.1. NCBI lineage: Eukaryota > Viridiplantae > Streptophyta > Magnoliopsida > Lamiales > Lamiaceae > Salvia > Salvia rosmarinus. The sequence continues at coordinate 13,026,565 of CM072815.1, forward strand.
CCGACATTTCTTGCGCCACTGGACCAGCTGCAAGTGGTCCCAAATAAAGAATGTCGGTGAAATCTCCGCCTTCTTTCACGGACGTGTGAGGAGAAGACCTCAGCAGGTTTAACCTTATTAGCCTGCTCATTTCCGAAAACATTGAATGCTATAAATTTATGGACCATTGCTAATGCTTCATCCTTGATAAATCCACTCGGCATTCCAACTGATAACCAATTATTAAACCACGATAACTCTGCCAAACCTCTACAACATTGAATGAATGAAACACGCCACGCACCGAAGTCGAAATCAAACACCCCTTCATAATACGAGGTGTTATATACATACTCTTGCCACGACGACAAGACAAGGAATCAATTTATTATCAATACTCATCGTACAATAGAATTCAATCAATAACGGGTTGTAACCAGGTAAATCCATCATAGCATATTGTAGCAATCCCAAATTCTTCAAATATTTCTTAACCCTATCCTCAAGACCTAAACTTTGTATCAATTGCCAATTGAATTGACGCGGAGAAGTGATATCTTGAAATGCAAATCGGCGATAATGTGTACCTTCCACCGGATTGTAAATAGGGAAAGTGGCTGAGTACATTATGCTGATATCTTCTCTGGTTCCTCCATAGGAACATCGTCGGCTCGAGGATGACGAGGCCGGATCCGCAGCATTCTTAGTCAGAACCATAGTGATGTAACGTGCAAGAGGGCACCGGCGAGAAGTCTTATTTGGGGCACGAGGATGTCTGACGTTAAAGAAGCGCCGGACCGGGCGTATAGGCATTTGGTTCAAGTTTCGCGGCGCTAAGGGAAACGCCGGACGGGAGCGAGGCGGAAGATGAGTGAATGGCGCGCGGTGCTAGTGGGTAGCGCCGGACGGAGGTGTGGCACCGGACGGCGACGATTGGCGCGAGGCGCACGGCGCTGGTGGGTAGCATCGGCTGGTGAAACAACGCTTATTTGGGGTGGCCTAGCGCGCGGGACGCTGGAGTTGGTGAAGCCCGACCGGACGAGGAGAGAACGCGAGAAGCAGCAAGCGCAGCGTTGCGGGTGAGAAGGTCGAGCGCCAAGCGAGCGTTTCAGGAGAGCGCGACGCGAAGATTGGGGAACGCGCCGTGTGGCCGAAGCGTCTGCGCGGGAAGCGCAGCTGGCGCCGTGGGCGGTGTTAGGCGGCATGAAGCGCGCGGGCGCGCGGCATGCATGGGCGGCGTGCGTGGGATGCGTGGCGGGCGCTGGCTGGCGAACACGTGCGGGCCACGCGCGGCCACGCTGGCGCGCTACGGGCGACCGATGCGCCGCGTGCGGGCGACGGGCTATCGCGCGCACGCGTGCTTGCGACTTGCAGTATCGCCCGTTCTCCTTCGTCTGAACTCCGATTTGTGCACGGTTTGCGCCTACGGACTCCTATCGAGATGCTCTTCAATATAATTGATCCTTGGTTGATTCATTTAATCCTATTTAATGCCTATTTTCTGCAAAACATTGAAACAAACAAAATAAGTTCGAATCGATAAATAATAATCAAACTAACGGCAAAAAGAGAACAAATCATGAGAAACAACATGCACAAAGATATGAATAATAATCACAAATTCATACCAAACAACTTCGCCACACTTATCCATTTGCTTGTCCTCAAGCAAACTCTATACCAATAAGAATAAGGAAGATAATTATCTGACTTCACTCTTAGTCTAATCAATCAAACCTTATTTCTTTTCCCCACACTTGGTGTTTATTTAATTCAAAGATAATGTGAAATAAATCTAGGATGGCAATTGATTTCTAATAAATAAAAGGGTAACCTCTGCTCAGACCCAACTCTCAGTTATGAGTGAATTAACTAATGTGGTCACCTTTAGCAACAAGTTTCTTTTATAATAAAGAAAATATTAATAGATTTTGGAACAATGTTCGAAAGGTGAATTCTCGATGAACTCGAGTCTCCTATCGTGGTTTCCCATGCCCATTTCTCAATTTACAAGAAAGAGGGGCAGAATCCCATCCTCCATTCATACAATCTCAACAAAAACTGGAGTTTCATTCTCCTTCTTTTCTCTTCTTTTTCACACCCCTTTTTTTTTTTTTTTTTTTAAGAAACAAGTATATAGATGGCCACAATATTAACACTACCCCTAACATTAGTCGGACAAATCACATCAATTTCTCCCTATTCATTTTCTATCAATCACAATCTCGTCAATTCACATTACACTCAAATCATATATCACCAAAAGTCTCGAAAATTAAAAGTTTGACCCGATACCACGTAGTTCGGATGCAACAATCAAAATCCCAACCTTACGAGCACGTAATAAAACTGATTCCAAAATCATCATCAAAAAAATTTATCACCATAAAAGGCCAAAATACTTGCAAATGGATATAACAACACACCAACAATCATCACACAACAAACTCATCCAGCATTATTTTAATTGAAAATCGTTCTCGTGCTCAAGACATTAGTAGCATAAAAAGGTCAATAGATGATGATACTTCCCTGATAATCAACGAGTGTGCGCTGCGGAGTTGGAGCATCACGGCTTCATCTCACTGCTAATGAAAATACGCAAAACCTTAATTCCCACACCGAACAAAACAAACAAAGACACGTAAAAATCAAAAGAACAAACACAAAGCGAAAACGAGAATAACAAGAAATAAATCCGTGGGTAAACTCCCATGTAGTACTCAGTTTAACGTCGTGAGCACGACGTGTTTATTAGAGCAACGGTGGTGGTCAATGTGGTGGTCCCCCATAATCAGGGTGCCACGAGCTCCACCGGTGTCCCGGAGACTAAACCATGTCTTTGCTCGGATAGGGCATAGACATCCCTTTATTAGCGACGGTAAAACCGCCTTCACCACCTCTATAAGCTCCAAAGTCAACTCCATTTCTCCAACAATTAGAAGTTCGGCTGAGATGATCACCGACTTCCCTTGCTCATCCTCCAAGAACACATATTTCATCGGTAGTTCCTTCACTACCATTGTGGGTCTGGGTATGCGAACACTTTCCTTTTCCCAGTCCTCTTCATCAGCTAAAACCGCATGAACTACTTCGACAGTATTCTCAAAGGATAGCTCATACCATCGGAGTCTAACTCCGAGACTACCACCTCTTCCTCCTTTTCTGTAGTGGCAAAATATTTCGAGATGGCTCTTGCACCATATGGTCATCTCGCCGATCACCTTAAAGGACAATGACTCGCTGAGCCTCGCTGGGGTGGCTCAAGTTCTCTCACCGCAGTTGTCGATACACAACCAACTTCTTAGCCATCAGCCCCACACGTGTTTAAACGCCAAGAGTTGCGTCTCTAGCATCTAATCCTTGATTATAATCTGAATGAACGATGCACCCATATTCTCCGACGGCGAACTCGATGGTCGATGGTCGCATGAGCCTCATAGGGTGAGCTTTGAGGCCCTCTATTGCATCTTGTTGCAACAACTCGCTCAGCCTTCTCACCATCAATTCAATCTTGCCCTAAGCGCCTAATTTTGGTGTCGTCGGCATCGGCCGTTGGTGGTGAGTCGACTCAGTCTGCATCCCGTCGCCAAGATCCAACCGCTGGTATAGTCCGACCACCGCATCCATATCTCCAAGCGGACACCTCGAGGTGGTGGTGGGTGTGGTGGTGAAAAATACTCTTCGCGGAATTGGTACCCTTTGTTCTTTGTGGAGGTTGTGGTGATGTGGATCACGCCATCCATAATCATGTTGTGGTTCCACCAGTCCGAGTCGAGGGCAAGCTGCCTGCCGTGGATCGATAATCTGGTGGGTTGAATCCACATTTCGAGTTGGGTTGGTTAATCCACCCAACAACAGCAACGAAGCTGGCCGGATCCGAAGAGCGGACGGAAGGAAGAAAACACTTGCGGGTTGATTGAGCTGGGAGAGAGAGCTTAGGGTTAGAATTTTATTACATAAACATATATATATAAAGCGATATTTTTTGATTTTTAATGGACCGGTGTTTTCATCGCTCGCTCCGTTATGTCCTACATAATTTGCACCTACCCGGTTTCGTCGTCCGGTCAAGAACTCTGTATTCTCTTCATTTTGTACCCTAGCGCGGTTTGGGTGCGTCCGCAGGTACATCCATGGGCGTGATTTTGCCGTCGACTTTTTGATCCATATTCTCATTCAGATAAAATAACTCCTCATCCTGCACCACACAAAACCACAAAGAGATTAAAACACAAACAAAAACAAAGCGGAAGAAAAGCGAACAAAGCGAGAAAAGCGTGGGTTGCCTCCCGAAGCGCTTGCTTATTATCGTAAGCTCGACAAGATTGATCGAGATGGATGGAGGATCGTAAACATGGATTGATTCCACTATTCGCGGACTATCTCCTTCAGAATATGGTTTACTCTATGGCCATTAACAAGGAGCGATCTAGGCACTTCCTTCTTTCACGAGGCTCCAACCCATGAAACACTTCTTTAATAACAAAGGGTCCCTCACGAGATTTAAGCTCGGAAATAACTACGAGAGTTGAACAATAAAACCTTGTTCGAGCTTCAAATCCTACACGATTCGGCGATCATGAAGCTTTTGACTTTATCTTTATAGACCGCGCATTATCATAGGCTTCGCTTGGAGCTCGTCTAATTCGACA